>JAGFZM010002217.1:0-16101 GCA_017657215.1 Limnothrissa miodon
CAGGTCTCTGCAGGACCTCTCCAAACAGACAGACCTGCCGTACGGCACGGTGTTGGACTCGGCCGTGTACGACCAGGTGCGCAACAAGGCCATGAACCCTTTCGAGCGGGACCCCATGTACTCTCAGATGTGGCGCATGATCAACCGAACAGGAGGCGCCGAAAACAACGTGGAGGAATCCAAGGAAGGCATCCGCAAGGTGAGCGGGAGCGCTTGCCGCTTGAAAGAACCCTCACACCTCCCTTGAGAGCGTTTGCAAATATTGCTCTTTTGTTCCCCTTCTTCATGTACTGGCTGCTTTTTTTCCGGAGTCATTTGCCACTTCAGTCAGTGTGTTAATGATGTCAGCAAATGGGGAAACTGTTGACGTTTTATGAGAAGCACCATCTTGGGAAATCAGCTAATATGACTTAATGGTGCTTGTAAGGTGTGTGGTTGTGTGGCTCTTAATTCCCTTTGCTAATCTTGTTTTTATTTATTTATTTGTTTATTTTGCTCTTAAGTTCCCGGTTAATACCTTATTTGTTAACCTCAAACACTCTCTCTTCAGTACCTCCTCCCCCACCCCCACCCCATCCAGTTTCCTCGTAGTGAAGATGTTTTCACTGAAGTCGACTCAGAAGCACCAATTAAAGCGTCGCTAAATGCGAAGAAGTATGAAAGCCAAGTTTACGCCTTCATCTAGTCTCCTGTGGATTATTAGCAGTGAATATCTAATTAGTGTGCGATGCGTTAGTCAGCATTTAGTAGAGGTGATCGTCTCCTTCTCTCCTAGGTGCTTGGATAAATATTGCATGAAAGGGTGACACCCTTTGAGTGCAAGACATGAATACAACTAAATAGGCACCTACTGTATCTCTCTGCTGGATTCTTTCTCTCTCTCTTTCTTTCTTTTTTGCTTTCTTTCACTCTCTTCTCTCATCTTTTGTTCTGCTTTTTCATTATACGCTGAAGGTTTCAGAGCTCCCCCTAGTGAGCCGTTACCCACAGAACCCCCACCCCAACACCCCCCCCCCCCACACACACACACACACACACACAAACACACACACACACAACCGTTGTTCTTCTACTAAACACTCTGTTGTTTCCATGGTGACTAGCAGTCACCCTCTTCCTACCCAGTAAGTCTTAGCACTGTCAGAGGTTGTGATGAGCGTGGAAACGCACACATACATATATGAATTCCACCACTGCACCGTCTCCCACATTTCTGCCATGGCTCAATATGAGGCTCGTTTGACATTCCAATTTGTTTCCTCTCCGTTTGTTTTTTGACCCAACTTTGCTTCCCTGTTTTCCTTCCCTAGCTCAGTGTTTGTTTGCTGTCTGCAAGATGGTCCGTGGCTTGCTGATAACCTTTTTTCCGTCTTGCAATAAACTGTGAGGTTTCTCCAGGCCCTGGTAGGCTAGTGGAGCTGGAGAATTATTGGATAGCAGAAACTTTTTTTTTTCATCTGCCAGAAGTGGAGTTTCTTTTTGTCAGGTGAAAGAGCGAAATACTCTTTTGAGGCCTAGAGAATTACCCAGGAAGAGGTAATAGCATCATCAATGTTTCATGTGTGTTCAGTTTTGCATGATTGCCTCCAAAAAGTTCTCCCCTCCGTCGTTTGAACTTTCTTCGAAGTGAGAGACTTTTTTGTGTTAAATGCAAAAAAAAGAGCAAAAATGATTACTTTTTAATGTTAATCCTTCAGGGGGATAGTTCTGAAGGAGCTGAGCTGTAGTTTCACAGATATTTCATCAACACTGCTGGCCTTGGCCCAACTAAACACTGGGCCTGCCGCCTCATCCTGCCAAAGCTAGAGTCTACTCAGACTGCTGTGGTCAGTGGCTTGTGGAGCATAATCCAACATGCTGGAGCAACGCTTGCCCTGCTTTAATGGGTTGTCAAATCTGACCCAACTTGCTTTATTTTTCCTGCTCCTTTTCTCTCATCTCCAGTTCCACAGTTCACTCATCACCCCATTAGAGATGATAGAGCAATGGAGGCACTTTGGTCGCACCCCTTCTCCACAGCTACAGCTGTTACTAAAGAAGAAACCGACAAAACTATTAGGACTCCATTGTGAGTCATCCAGGCATCCAGTCCCAGCCAAGAGACCGGCATGACCTCCATAATGAAAGAGAAACAAGGATCAATTGAATCCCATGTTGTTGGAATACAGTAATCTGGCCCATCTTTCCTCAGTAACTGGCAGCTATGGCCATTCAGGGTCTAGCAAAGGCACCAAGAGAGAGGTATTAAAGATTAGCACATGACTGAATGACTGCCTGAATATCTGGATAAAAAGAGAGAGAAAGGAGGAGAAAAATAGAGATAGAGGAAGAAAGGGAAGAGAATTGATGGACTGCCAATGACAGAATGTTCTAGTGGCAAGGCAAACGAATAGATGAATGAATGAATGAACGAATGAACAAGTGCATAAGCAATGATTAAACGGAGACTACATAGCCACAGGCTTTCTATAAATGAAAGGGCAAGATACTTTAGATGCAGTGTACCACCACTGGCTTATGCAGCAAAGATATCCCTTGAACTAAAGAGAGAGTGTGTGGGGGGTAGAGGAAGAAAGAGAGAGAGAGAGAGAGACAGAGAGAGAGAGAGACAGATAGATAGAGAGAGAAAAAGTAAGGGAGGGAGATAGAGAAGGACAGAAAGTCAGTGAAGATGTGGATTGAGGTGGAAAGCTGCTATGACTCATGCAAGCTAATGGCTATGATGCATGACACTAGCTAAAGCCCTGCTTGGCTTTATAGTGGCTGTGGTACACTACACTAGCTAATGCCCTGTCTGTGTCTGTGTCTGTGCTGTGGTACACTACACTAGCTAAAGCTCTGTCTGTGTCTATTATGTGCAGTAATGAAAAGATACCGACCACCATTCCTTTACAGACAGACACTTAATTACTAGGTGTTTAGCTAGTAAACATGATGGATTGGAGTACATGTGTGATTACAGACCACAGGTACACACAGTATAGACAAAACACCTGGAATACTGAGAAACAACTAATCTCTTAAACAACAACTCTTTTTTTTCTTTTTAGTAATGTTGATCTTGTCATGTTGTTTTGTTGATCTGCTTCTTATCATCCTGTGTGCACTGTAGTATATGTAGTGTGTGATTTTTTTATGCTGCTGGGACCTTGAATTTCCCCTTGGGGATCAATAAAGTATCTATCTATCTATCGATCTATCCAATAAACTGGTACCAAATCTACCTTACCAAAAAACTGGTACCAAAATAGCCTAGATTCCCTTTGATACTCAGATGTTATCAATCCCCTGTGATAATTACTCAGTGGGATGCTATAGCCTATCAATCCCCTGTGATAATTACCCAGTGGGATGCTATAGCCTATCAATCACCTATGATAATTACCCAGTGGGATGTTTTATCCTATCACCTGCCAACTAATTCAAAAATAGGGGATAAACGGGCTGTGATAGGAAGCGTTACTAAGGAAAACAGTTCAACATCTGTGATCATAGTCATTACACATGCATACAGGCACACTCACAGGAGCCAGGGAGCCAATATGTGTGAGAGAGAGAAAGAGAAGAAAAGAAAGCAAGAAAAGAGATCAAGTGAGAAATGGCGAGAGGAACATGGACAGACTTAAATGCCAGTTAAATACCAGCTTTCATGGTCATGGTAAAGATTTTCTTCTCTCCACAATCCCATGCATTAGGTTCGAGGGATGAATGATTGCCCCTTTACGTCAACTAGAAAGGGCTCAGTTTCCATTGTTACAGTCAAATAGCACACGAGACCATGCAAGTGTGTGTGTCATAGAGTGTGTACATGATTGTTGCACAAACATACATGTTTGTGTTGTGCCGTGGCTTTAAGTTGTGAGAGATGTGTTAGCGTGGGCTTGCCTCTGAGAAAAAGCCTGTCACCCGATCCTTGACAACAGCCTCCTCATTCATCTGCTTCCCAGTGTTTAACAATCACCCTTAAATTCATTGTGTTCTGTAGAAGTAGGGGGGGAGGTGGGTGAAAAAGTTTGCACTTTATTATCATCTATTATTTAGAAGTCAAGTTTCCTCAATGCGCCCAACCCCCCCCCCAACCCTCTCGCCACCACTCACACCAGAGTGCAAGTGTCAGAGGAGAGGGAGTGGAGAACGGGAGGATGAGGATAATTGAGAGTGGACGCTTGACAATGAGCGGAACGTGGCGGATGAGTGCGTTGGGGGGAAAGAGCGTTGATGAGAAGGAATCTCCCGAGACAGAGGAATCTTTCCGCCATTTCTTTTCCCCCAATTGATTTAGAAGAGGTTTGTTGCTAGGCATCTAATGGACATGGCTTAGGGACAGAAAGAAGGACAGAGAGAGAGAGAGATGGAGGGAGGGAGTGGGAGACAGAGATAGAAACAGAAAGAGAGAAGGAGTGTGTCTGTGTGTGTACGAAAGAAAGAAAGGTTGAGAAAAGAAAGAGAGACTGTGTTAGTATGTGTAAGAGAGTGAGAGAGTCAGAGAGTATGTGTGTGTGAGAGAGAGAGAGAGAGAGAGAGAGAGAGAGAGAGAGCCTATGTATATGTATTTGTAAGAGAGAAAAAGAGAGATGGAGAGAATACAACCTTGACAGACAACAGGGAGGCGAGAATAATGGGAGAGGATGGGGAATCCAAGATAGCCAAGATAAAGTGATGGAGGATAAGCACGGAGAGAGAGAGAGAGTGAGAATAATAAAACGGTTTCTGATGTGAGAAAGAGGTTGAGGCTAATGAAAGAGTATCTCTGTGGTGGTGCTGGGTCATGGAAGAGCCACACCCCCGCCCCCCCCCCCCCCCCCCCCCCCCCCCCCCCCACCCCCAGCACCACCACTACCCTCCTCAACCCCCTTCCTTCTCCCCCTTTTCAGAACGGCCTGAACTGTCACAGACTTCACGGGGGTTTGTAATTATGAAAACGTGTAATAGGAAAATCAATGGAAGAGCGCAGAAATGGAAATGGCAATTAGGCCTCGCCAGCAGCTATGTAATCTTTCTCAGCGGGCTGCTGCATTGGGAGAGAGGGGGTGGGGGGGGGGGGGAGGAGAGGAGAAGGAGAGGAGCGAGGGAGGAGGGATGGGAAGAGAGGAGAGAAGAGAAGGGCAGGCCACTGTTAACTGATGGGATATAGGGTTGAAGAGCGCTAGGGGTTGGGGGTGGGGGTGGAGAGGGCTTTTTACACATTCTTTTTCAAGTAAGCCAGCCTTGTGCCTCCTTCCCCACACCACCCCTTAGATGGCGTCTTCTACAATTGGTTTTGTACAATTCTTGTGATCTGTAAATATCATTCATGGAGGAGTGTGTGTGTTTGTGTGTGTGTGTGTGTGTGTGTGTGTGTGTGTGTGTGTGTGTGTGTCAAGGAAAATGGTGTCTTAAAAAACACCTTTTAATTTTAATAGTTCAACAGAATATTGAACGCTCTCTAAACGAAACTCAGTCTTCACCTTTCACCATTCACAGGTACAGGGATGCATTTCTCAAAAGCATTGTTGCTACGCTTGAGTAGCTGCTTCCTTGGGTTAACCAATGGTCAAATGGCTCAACTGCAGACTTGGGCATTTTATGGCCAGGGGCCACATGCGGTCATATTGCTCAACTGCAGACTTGGGCATTTTATCGCATTCTACACCATTTGTTCGCCGTGTAATGACTTATGTTAGCATCCTAAACCGTATGAAACGGATTCATTAACTGAAAAAAGTTGCTTATTGGGCCTTTAATTAGCTTTAGCATGACCAGTAGCACAATTGGATTCTAACTAAATGGTGTCTAAGAAATAAAAAAAAGAGACCCAGAGACACAGTTAATGCCTTAACCCATTGGACTACTATATAATCTCCACACTTAAACTCTATAAATAATAATGTTGTTATGGAAAACTAGCCAATGCCTGCTAAATATTAAGCTTGAATTGGCATTCAGTATTTGAAAATAATGACAATATCTTGCTACATCCTTGACTTGTAAAGTGTTGTTTCACAAACTCCTGTGCTTTAAAATTCATACAAATATGAAACACAGTCATGTCAGTAAATATTATACATTGATAAATATGGTTAAATATGTTCAATATAAATTAACAAGCCAGTATTGGTGATGTCCGCCCACGTTTGATGTGATTGTCAACATTGACAACATTTTTTTTTCCATTTTAAGGGTCTATAGTAATGGAAGGCATAATTGAAGTAAACTTGTGATAGTGCCTTTTAAGATGGTTGTGATATTTGTGAATTATGGTGTGGCTATGTGTATATTTAGATGTTTAGAGTATTATTAGAAAATTATAGGTTATAAAATCTGAGATACGATCACAACCTGTGCGTGTATATTTGTATATGTTCCACTTGACATTTAAGCCATATTGGATATTTCATGTGATGAGTCATGTTTGATTCCTAAAATCTTATACTCCAGGAATATAGGTGCTTCCCCCTCCTTTATACACATCAGTGTGTGTTTCCTGCTTTGACACTGTGTTCATGAGAACAGGAGACATGCCTCGATGTCTGTATCCACCTTTCCCTTTCCATCTTCAGCAAGGCTGGCGCATAAAAGAAACACAATGTCTTCATCAGAGCTCCTCTCATCCCCTGGGGATTCTGAGAGATAGTTTCCTGTCGGCGCAACAGGGTTGTTTATGTTAGCCCACCTGCAGTCGTGGGGGAGCCCAAATGGAAGCGTGGCGGAGGCCTAGCAGATCTATGAAAAGAAATGGCGAAATGAAAGAATGCATCATGCTGAGTAGGAAGGTTGGAGGGAGGCGACAAAAAGAGAGAAAGAGAGAGAGGGGGAGGCTGGCGGCTTCAAACAGACACCAGTCACTTTGAGGCCGACGGAGGACATTTGGGTGGAGAGGCATCAATTCAGGACAACAAAGACAAACAACCCAATAAGCATGGTTTAATCTTGCTCTCCTCTTCCGTACCACTCTGTCAGCAAGCCAGGCCCCAAATTGAATCATTAAGGATCACATCTGTATTCCCAGAGAGGCAAGAGATAGAGAGAGAGCATGAGAGAGGGAGAAGGAGAGAGAGGGAGAATGAAAAACCCAGATGAAAAATTGAATTGCTCCTCCTTTCTTAGTTTGTTCCTTGAGCTCAATTACTGAATTGTAAGTTGTTTTGGGGAGAAGGGGGTAACAGGTTTCATCTAGAAAAAAAAGCGTTTGATGTAAATGTTGTGAGTGTTGCATTTGTGAGGGTGGGGAGGGGATCAGTCTGGCCTCTCCATAATGCCATAGCAACCAGCTCATTCTCATTCTCATTCTGAGCTGCCACCCAGCCTCTACACATCTTCATCTCCATCAATAGAAGACAAGATGGCCGCCTGCCAGGCACTAATGCACTTGTGGAGAAACAGAGAAAATAATTCATCACATGGGCCCACACTGGGACGGACAGGGCGTGCTGGGGCTCTGGGTGGGACGCAGGGTGTGTTGGAGGTGAGGTGAGGGGGTGAGTGAGTGTGGGTGGTCATGGGGGATTTTAAAGTGACTTGCCTTATCTCCCAGGGACCCCAAGACCCCATGTCCCCACTACTGCTGCTGATGGCACAGATCTAATCAGGTCACAACCCCCCACCCCCTCCCACCTCAACACACACACACACACACACACACACACACTCACCGCCTGTAGCCATCAGTGATTACAGGGTCATATAAGGCATTTTGAGGCCATCAGGTCTACAAACCAACATCAGTGGCTAAAACCTCCTCGCTGCCCGTTTTAAGTCTTAAAATTCTGAATTATAACTTATGCAATGCTGCTTAGTGCTATTATTTGCCATGAACTTGTGTCATAGTTTGCATGTTCTGAGGCAAAAAATCCTTTGCTTTGGTGAAGTGCCAGAGTTAAGTGTTTAATGTCTATTAAGGATAAATTCAAGAAGCATTTCACGGTGGTAAAAATATATATATATATATCCACATGGATAAGTGCAGATAGCTGGCAGGCAGATGTCGAAATTGTTCCATTTTCGTGCCACCATCTGGTTTCTAGCATGAGCATATACCCAAAGTGATGACTGCGAGTTGTGTATCAGGAGAACAGGAATCACATTTCAAACACTAAACTGTTTCAACTATCATCACTTATTTTATTAATATATACTCAAATGTATTTATTTTATGTCCAGTTTGTCTGTGGAAAGTAAGCAGAGAAGAACTCGCGTGTGGCCAAATAGCCAGATTAAATAATCCGGATGGAATATTGGGCACTAGGTACGGTACTCTGTCCAGGTTCAGAGAGTCAAGTGAGAGATTAAACACTACAGGAGCCCCGAGAGATGTAATGAGGTGGCTGTGAATAGCCTGGGTTCAGAAATGAGATGAAATTTGATTTATTTATATGAAGCCAGTATCAATAAGCACTGCAGAGTTTAAAGCTTGAACTTGGAACCACTTAAAGCAAGCGCAACAATGAAGGGGGAGGTAGTAGCCAGTGTGTGTGTTTGTGTGTGTGTGTGTGTGTGTGTGTGTGATGTGTGTGGTGCACTGTAGAAATATGCGCTGGACTGTATAATGTGTGTGGGCCATAATACCACACTCAATGCATACCCCAGCATCTCTCTCTCTCTCTCTCTCTCTCTCTCTCTCTCTCTCTCTCTCTCTGTCTCTCTCTTGTGCCCTTTCCCAGCTGTTTCCCTGGCTGGAGAAATCCGCGGTGATCCTGCCCGTGTTCACCACAAAGAGCACAATATTCCCAGGCCCTGGAATAGGAGAGAAGGCCCAGGACAGGCTCAGGGATGGGGTTAGGAGGAGGAAGGGGTTGGGGGTGCTGGGGTGAGGTAGAGGAGAGGGAAGGATGGGGTCTAAGGTTAGGTGGAGGACAGAGGAGGGGAACCCCCATCGTCCTTGTGATTCAACAAAGCCCAAATCAGCCTCAGATATATCAGCATGACGGCAGATCAGAGGAGACAGAGATGTTACCCTCTTTCTCTCTCTCTCTCTCTCTCTCTCTCTCTCTCTCTCTCTCTCTCTCTCTCTCTCTCTCTCTCTCTCTCTCTCGCCCTCTCTCTCTCTCTCGCTCTTTCTATCTCTATCTATCTCCCTCCCTCTCCCTCTCTCTGCTTATCTCTCTTCCTCCCTCTCTCCTCTCTCTCCCCCCTTCCCTCTTTCCTCTCTCTCTCTCTTTCTACCTCCCTTTCTCACTTTCTTGTACCTTTGAAGACACTGCCCTGTGCATCAGATGTAGCATGAGCAGTGAGATAAAAAGCCAGACATGAATTGGCCCACTTCAGTGTTTTCATCCAACCTACAGTATGCGCTTCTAAATCATTCTTATTCATACAAACTATATTTAACACATGGGTTATCTCTATATCATGTGATATATTATTTATATAGCAATTCATTATTTAGATTTATACCTCATGTCTCCATACGGTACATGTGTATGTGTAGAGTATATCTCAGGTGTTGTGTGTTTACCAGTAAAATCAATCCCACTGGTTCAGAGATTTCTGACTCAGAGGTGTTTTCGAGGCAGATGATTATCTCATTTGTGTTTTGAGCATCAGACATTAAGCATCCTGATCCCCGGTTGTGCTGCTCTTTTACCAGCTCTTAACTCCGAACACCCTTGTGCTGCCAGAAGAGATCAAAGAAAGCTGGTGGCAGCTGCAGTTCAATAACGAGTGGGATTTAAGGAAATAAATGGATCTCATTTATTTATTTGATTGTACGCTCCCCACACATCAAGAGCCATTTGAGGTAATTAGGATCATGCGTTAGGCGCGGGGGGATGGGGGGGCTGACTTTAATTCCATTGTAAGATTAATGGGTCTGTCACTAAAGCCTACTGTTACATCTACATTTTGATATCAGACAACACAACATCAGAGAGCGACTCCGACATCAGAGAGCAGTTGATACAAGCACGCGTCACTATTGCATGTGAGGTATGCGCCGCTAACATGGCAATAACACAGATAGGATTGGATGTTTCACAAGCTAGCGGTGCGCTCAGTTACAGCGGCAAGAAAGAAATGAATGGAATAAGAACGATGTTAGAGCTGTTGCACACACACACACACACACACACACACACACACTAAACATAAGACTCTGTTTAAATGTCAGAAACTAAGCCATCTGTTATTCGGATCAATAGTGGGGAGTAAATGCTGTATCTCGGCCTGTGCTTTGTGTTGGAGCCAAATGCATTGCAGATTGCAGTCAGTTCCTCTCCCGTTCCTTCACTTTAATAGAAAGAAGTGTTGATTAAAGCATGGTTAAATACACAGGGCCTGCTCATTTGTGGGGGCTGGTTTTGATGTAATCTGCCGACTAAAATCACTCCGAATGAATTAAGACATGAGAGGAAATATTAAAATATTGTCCTGGGTTGAAGTTGGATCTTCCAGACATATTAATGTTTAGAAAAGCTGTTTGCTGAAAAACTTTTAATTCAACACCACAGTTCTGTTAAGTGTCAAGTGACACCAGGAGGCTTCAATGTGACATTTCCTTATTTGTAGGACATTAAAAGTAACAGATTAAAAAGTTCACTCGTTTTGCTTTACTTTCTTGTTTACTTCCTCGTTTACTCCATGGGTAGTTTAACTTCAGCATCTCCTCCACACTTGCTGAGGCTCTTCCATGGGCAGCATCCAATCAAGGGCTAAACAGGGTTTGATTAGACCCACACTAAGTCACACGGTCTGCACATCTCTCATTGTGCTTTGTGAATTGAGCTTTGAAGTCAGGCGGCTGGGTTATTTGTTTGACAGTAACGGGATGAAGAAAGGAAGTCTGGGTTGAAACCCTTCGGAGAACATGCTTCTCAGTTTGACTTGTTTTCTAAGCAGAATGAGAGAGAGAGAGACAGAGAGAGAGAGAGAGAGGCAGACAGAGAGAGAGAGAGAGAGATTTATAGGGAGACTTATTAGCAAAGGAATTTTAGTTCTCGCTCAGTGAGTTGTCCTGGACTGTTTCTATAACATCTGTTATAACATTATTCTGCATTCTGTTATCAGATGCTCTGCGATTTTTTATTTTTTTATTTTTTTATTTTTTAACAAACTGTGCCCACAGATTTCCATACAGACGGTGATAGGCTAGGAGTTTAGTTTTGTAGTTTTAGTTTTTTTGTTGTTTTTTTTTTCCCTGAAGATGTGAGGAATTAATGACAGCTCAAGGCCAATTAAAAAAATCAGGGAACAAACATTGGGAGAGAAAATTGTCAGGCGCCACCTGTAAGCACAACGTAGCTCAAAGGGACATGTGGACGTGCCAGAGGAAGACTGCATCTCGGGGGTTGGGGGGGGGGGACACCACAGTCTCTGCAGTCTGCCGTTGGTTACACAGTAGTTGGCTTTAATGTCACAGAAGGTCCTTAGTTATCACAGGTGGCTCTCTCAGGTCTTAGGTGTTTATTGTTAGATTTCACAGAGAGTGCTTTTGTCAAAGGTTCATGAAAAGGTACAGCAGTTGTATATTGTGTGTGGCAGAGGGGACAAAATTCCCGGGCTAAATTTTTCGCTTGACCTCGGAATGCAATAAAAGATGTCTTTGATCAGCTACCTTCTGTTTGACATGCGCTCTCTCTCTCTCTCTCTTCCACCCCCTCTCTCTTTCTTTCTCTCTCTCTCTCTCTCTCTCTCTCTCTCTCTCTCTCTCTCTCTCTATCTGTCTTCTAAAATGTGAAGTCCTTCCCCTGCCACTGCCACTGGCCCTTGAGCGATGTGGAGACTTTGAAGCAATCCCATTTGGAGGAGCTCAATGGGAGCTGATTGGGCTGCAGTGATGGCCAGAGCAGCCTGCGCAGCACTCTCTCCCCCAGCGGGGCACTCTCCTTTCATCAAATGAAAAAGGCTCTCTCTCTCTTTCCTTCTCTCTCTCTCTTTCCCTCTCCTCTCTCTCTCCTTCTCTCTTTCCCTCTCTCTCCTTCTCTCTTTCCTTCTCTCTTTCCCTCTCTCTCTCCTTCTCTCTCTCCTTCTCTCTTTCCTTCTCTCTTTCCCTCTCTCTTTCCTTTTCTCTCTCTCTTTCCCTCTCCTTCTCTCTCTCCTTCTCTCTTCTTTCTTTCCCTCTCTCTTTTCTTCTGTCTTTCCTTCTCTCTCTTTCTCCTCCTCTCTTTTTCCCTCTTTCCTTCTCTCTCTCTCTCTCTCTCTCTCTCTCTCTCTCTCTCTCTCTCTCTCTCTCTCTCTGTCTCTCTCTCTCTCTCTCTTGCTCTCTCTCTCGCTTACTCCATCTTTCTTCTTCCCTAGCTAATTCTGTGTCTGGGGCTAAAAACAATGAAAGAAAAACAGACATAGAACGTAATCCTTTATTGATGACCTTTTCAAATTTGATCTGGCTGTCTGGTTTAGATGGATGTCATTTAGGCTACTTATTTCAGAGCTGCCTTGACTTTTTTTCCAGTGATACTGACAAATGCTCATTCCCTTTGACTGGTATTTTGGTCAAAGGATTATTACATTGACGCAGAATGTTTTACGATTTGACACCCCCCACCCACCCACCATCCCCACATACACACATTAATTTTAGTAATCGGAATGTAATCGTTTCATGTTACTGCATATCATCCATGCTGTGCCCACGTGACTGTCTATTTGAACTGTCTTTCTGGAGCAATATCAGTCCCTGCTTGGTTTGTTCTTGCATGCCTCCTTCGTTTATTAATGAGTTTCCCTTCCCCCCACAATGTCCATTGTGTCATGTTTACAATGAAATGGCCCGTGCCAGTGCAGCACCACTTTTCTTAACTTGTTTAGTGTGTGGTTGTATGTGTGTGTGTGAGGGAGAGAGAGAGAGAGAGAGAGAAAAACAGCTTTAATTCTGTTATTAGGAATCTTACGAGGTCTGCCAGGATCATCTCCACAGAAATAACAATGAGACGATTAGCATTCAGCCAAGTGAGCGTGCAGGGTTTGAAAGAAAATGGTTTAAAATAATTACCTCAGAGCGATTACAATCACAGCCACTGCCATTGCTCTGGCTGCAGGCCCCCTTCACACACACACAAACACACACACACAAACACACACACATGCACGCACACACACAAACACACACACACATCCCTCTTCCTGAAAACAGAATGGTTCGTTAAACACTCTTTAACCAGGGCTTCCACCTCGAGGACGTCCGCAAACTCTCCTTCTCCCCTTTTTCTCCTTCTCCACGTCAGTTTGAAAGCTGTGTTTATACAGGCCCTTTCCTCTCACAAAAAAACACATCCATTCTCGCAAACAACTATAATCTCCAAAACTCCCCTCAACCGCCTTGTTGTTTGGAGTCTTCTCTGTTGTGGTTTTGTTTTGATCCAAAGCCCTCCTCAGAAATGGAATCAATAAAAATGTCTCCTGCAGTGTTTTCAAATTTTGTTTGACTCATAGCCCCTCTGAAATGTTATCACACTTAAAAAAGGGCAACGGGACGTACTGAAAGTCACATTTGGTTGTTTATATACAGTGCACCCATTCCAGCATTGCAAGGCCATTGGCAACTGTGTCTTTGCAGCCTAAAATGCAAAAAGGAGTCAGAAATGCATTGCGTTGAATAAATATGCAAAATTCAAGTCATCTGGAAGAGTAAAGCAAACCTGACATCTAACCTGGTGTTTGTTGCATATTTCATATCTTAATGCAAACCAGAAGTGATTTCATGAGTGCTCTCAGCTTCATGTATGTTTGTGTGTGTGTGTGTGTGTGTATGTGTGTGTGTGTGTGTGTGTGTGTGTGTGTGTGAGTGTGTTTGGGTAGGGGGGTTGATAGCCCATCTGTAGTGCCTGTACATGCACATAGCCTGGAGCGCATAGACAAACCACTGGACAGGCAAGGTGCTCTATATGAGCTTATAACCAATGGGCAGGCATGGGCAAACTATACCTATTTGGGCTTTTTAATCTGGCCTGTGAAACCTGTTTAAATTATATTAAACAACATTATTAAACATTATTTATTTTGCCTTTTCCCTGAAATGTCTTTTTAGTGCTGTTGATAAATGTTTTTTAAAGCCTTACATATCCTTGCCTTACTACTTATTAAAGGCCAAAACTGTTAAACAAAAGGCCCTTTACATGCCATTTATATTACTTCACACAAGCACTAGACAAACCACTGCTCTGGACAAACAACTGGGCAGGCAAGGTGCTATATATGAGCCCATGCTGGAGCTACTGCAAACTGTATTGAATACATTTTAATTGGGTGAAAATTGTGGTGTGACCACAAAAAAATGCCTGCCGCCAGAACTACATTGAGTCACATTCTCAAAAGTTATTTTTAACTGAACTTGCCTACTATTACCTGCAGGGTGATGTCAGAGAGGATCTTTGGTGATGTTGTTTGCAGTTGCTATGGAGCTAGCTCGTCTTTAAAATACAGAAACTATGGCAATGTTCTCTTTGATCTCCCAGCTGTGTCCTGCTTCAGTCTGCGTTTGAAGGTCCATCCCAAGCACACTAGAGGAACTAGTCCATGTAGACAGCCAAAGTAAATGCAGGAAGTTTTTTAGAGGCGACACCAGAACCCTTTGGGTGTCCATTACACCATAATCCAGCTTCTGTTCAGCCGCAAAAGCCCATCCACTGTTACTGACGATTGGCCCCAATACAACCTTTAGTGGGGGGAGTCTCTGAGAAGGGGCTTTGTAACACAGACTGGTTCTTATTTCCCAGCTACTGTTTAAAATCAGCTAGAAAAAAAGCTTTTTTTGGTGGTTCTAAGCTCTTGCTGTAGTTACTGTCTGTGGTTTAAGGCTATTGCTGTTGTAAGTGTCGGTTGTCTAAGACTATTGCTGCAGTGTCTGTGGTTCAAGGCTACTGTTGTAGTGTCTGTGGTTCAATGCTATTGCTTTATTGTCTCTGATTAAAGGCTATTGCTGTAGAAGTGTCTGTCGTTCAAGGCTATTGCTGAAGTGTCTGTGATTAAAGGCTACTGATGTTGTAAGTGTCTGTGATTAAAAGTTATCACTGCAGTAGGTGTCTGTGGTTCAGTGGTATTGCTTTAGTGTCTGTGGTGCAAGGCTATTGCTCTTGTAAGTGTGATTAAATGCTATTGCTGTAGCAAGTGTCTGTTGTCCAAGGCCATTGCTGTAGTGACTGTGGTTCAAGAGTATTGCTGTAATAAGTGTCTGTTGTCCAAGGTTATTGCTGTAGTAAGTGTCTGTTGTCCATAGGGTTGCAAAGGGGTGGAAAATTTCCGGTAAATTTCTGGAAACTTCCCGGAAACTTTCCATGGAAACTTTAGCTTGGGAATTTTAGAAATATTCAAAAATTGAAATTTGTGGAAATTATGTGAATTTATGTGAATTTATGGGAATTAACTGGAAATTTTGGATGATTTTAAGACATTTTTGCAAAAAATATACAATTAAATTAAAAATATTGCATTTTTCTGTTAAATATGTAGATTGTAAACTGAACAAATGGAAAGGGCTATCAAAACATTTAAATGATGTATGAAATCAGGTGTGGTTATGTAAAACTGCTTAGCAGGACGCAGAAGAAACAGCAAATTTTTTGCTCTCTAGCACCATGATAAGCTAACCTCTTTAATACAAAGGTGCTAGCTAGCTTACCTTTAACATATCTGCCTTACCAATGAGCTAGCAATTCATATTTTGATTGGGCTAGCTAAAATCTAACATTTTAGAACAAATATCATCTAAGTTATATCATCATAACTTGCTTGACTGTTTGTAGTCCTCAAATGTGTAGCCTCACGTGTCTGTATCAGTGACTGTATGTGGCTCATAAAGGTTGCTTTAGCAGTCCATAATTCTAGAAATCATTGAGATGTGATGGGAGGATGCACAATGCGTATAGGAGGTGCGGCCTCAATAGCCCTGCATTAAGAAGTGTGTTATGCCCCTGTGATTGATGAATAGCAAATTATAGGCTACTCAACTTTATGCTTATCACATCTCATAGTTTCAGCCAAGACTGCTAAAATATTATTTTCTACCAACTGTCTTTATGTTTCTGGCCTCTAGTTGAGATAATTCCCAGTTTTTTCCAATTAATTCCTGTTAATTCCCATAAATTCCCGTTAATTCCCATGGAAAGTTTCCAACTTTGAAAATTCCCGTAATTTTGCAACCCTAGTTGTCCAAGGCTATTGGCTGCAATAAGTGTCTGTTGTCCAAGGCTA
>JAGFZM010002217.1:32705-51394 GCA_017657215.1 Limnothrissa miodon
GATGGATTTGTCAGGGAAGGTGAATGAGTAAGTGTGTGTGTGTGTGTTAGACAGCGTGTGTGTGTGTGTGTGAGTGAGTGTGTGTGTGTGTGTGTGTGTATGTGTTGGGGGGGAGGGTTGAATGAGTGGCAGGTGGGTAGAACAGCAGTTGGAGTAGGTTGGAGTGGGAGGATGAGAGAGTGGGCGGCGTAGAGGATGGAGGAGGGCAGCCAGTCTTTGGAGAGCAAGGAGAGAAGATGGGGGTGTTGGTTGGGTGGTGTAGCAGAGGGGCGATGGTGGAGAGCCTGGCACCGCTGTGGAAGCCCCTAAAGGGAAATGTAGGAGAAATGGAAGATGTCAGGGGATGGGCAGGTGGTGTGCTGTTAATGAGAGGAGAGGAGAGGAAAGGAGAGAGGAGGGGGGAAGGAAGGAAGGAAGAGGCTGCTGGGTAGTCAGTTGATTGAAATAAATGCAACTGAAAAGCCAGAGGGGGTTTAAAAGGAAGTGAAATTGCATCCAAAGTCCGGGCCCACCCACATGATTAAAATTCTTGCCAAGAGTTTTGTGGGGATACGTGAACACTGGGTGGACAGACCCATAAACAGGATTGTTAGAGCCTCGTATTATTGGCCAAGTGCTGCCGTAAAAGCCAGCGTCATTAATCCTCTCTCATTAGGAATGTATTATTATTCTGCAATTCAGGACAAACACGGAACCATAAACAGTATTGGGATCCAAATATCATGATGCAGATGTCAGAATAACCTTCAGTGGTTGTACTCCGGGGTAGTCGGGTTTACCAGTTCATCAGCTCACTACCTCATCAACGCTTCCCAGGATCCACTTAAAACTCGCATTAATGGTGGCGTTATATAGCAGTCTATCAAAAATTTAATTCCACATTAAAACATGACTCTAGCCACAGATTTAAGCACTCGTACGTTCATTGTGAAATGTCGCCGGCGCAGTTCGATTTATGGGAATGAATTGGTGGCAAGACCAGAAGGTCAGTGGGCCGGTATAATTTATCCCCGAGGTAATTTGTGCTAACAGAGTAAATGTCGAGTCATTAGTCAGTCATAATGCCTAAACTCACCACACCACCCCCGCCCCAAGTGCCCTTTTTTTCTCAATGTGCTTTGATCAGCGTTGTGCCCTTAGATCAGCTGCCAACACCAGGAGAGCAAATATAATAATATGATAGATATCCTCTCCATTCATCCGGAGTGGAGACTCCACTTCTCCCGCTCTCAGCGGCGCCTCAGTCCCACTGGGTTCTGGGTAGCAGAGCGTCACACTGCAGGTAGCGACTCGACGAGAGAAAATGACTTTTCATCCTCACTAGAAAAAAAAGCAGAGAGGCAGAAAAAAAGAGAGCGAGAAAGAGAGAAAGAAACACGACAAGAGCCCAACCTTGAAGTAGCGTTTGATCATGGAGCGAGGCATTGTCTCTGCTCCCTCTCCCTCTCTCTCTCTCTCTCTCTCTCTCTCTCTGTCTCTCTTCTCTCTCCCTCCCTCCTTTGCACAAGCCCCCCTGCAATCAGAGCAGCTTTCATCTGTCAGTGTGACTGGCTCGCCTGCCGACAACGACACCCGCCTACAAAGAGCCACAACGGCACCCCCCACCACCCTTCGATACACATGCCCACACACACACACTCATACACACCATCTTTATTGCCACATGCTAGGCTCTCGCTCCCTTGCAGAGACAAAAGTGATGGGGAACAGTGTTTAGTTGTTCCAGCATGGCTTGGGTCCACACCTTTGATGGGGTGTCCATTCCGTCTGTATGGGCGGATCGGCCTGCCAGGACCACCCGGTGCGTTTGGAGATCTTCACATGGGATCAGTGAGGGCTGATCTCATGTCATCATGTGACGTTCCCTCACAGGTCAATGGTGTGAAAGACTGCCTTGGCTTAGGCTTCTAATACATCACTGGTGTCACCACCACTTACGCTCAGATATTGGCTAAAGGCCCTGAAGAAGGCCATTGCCCACGCACACGTTTGCATTCTGGCAACCAACTGTAGGGGGCCTGTAAAAGCAAACCTCTGCTCGGATTTAGCCGAAGCTGCACCCCCTACCCCCACTTCCACCCCCACCCCCATCCACATCTCCACATCAAGGCCAACTGAAACCTACTTGTAGTTTGTTTAACCGAACGCTGGCATTTAATTTGGGGGATTTTTTCTGAAGGGTGCTTGCCATGTTGTTCTCCCATCCCCTCATCCCCACCACTGATATGTGCTGTGTAAGAGGCCCATGTTGTTGTGCCTTGACTGTGAATGGTGCAAAGTGAAAGCGTGTGTTTGCATGGGTCTGTGCACTGCATGTATTGAGAAGGCCAGTCTCAAACCTCCTCCATCTGCAGAGGCTGGCTAACCTACGCAGGGCCCCAGACAACCTGGCCAAACACGCTGGAGGACATCAGGCCTGGTCCCAGTTAGGGGGTACACACACACAAACAAAACACACAACACACACACATACAGACATGCAAGTACACAATCATGTGCACACAATCACTCATGCACTTACATGCATTTACACAAGCACTGACACACATACACCACAGACTGTATATAAAGATATACACATACACACACACACACACACACACTCACACACACAAAATCACTCTATATATATACACTATATATACATGCACTGAAATACGGGGGGTGGGGGTGAGGTCTGAAGTGTCCCAGCGTGTTTGAAAGGTGCCTCTTAAACATGGCTGCCAGCAGGTCCAGGCTGAGACTGTGTTGCTAAGTTCCCTCTTCCTCTCTCCCCAGCGTTCTCACCTTATCATTTCTTTGCTTCCTGATTTCATTCTCTCAGAGCTTCTCAAATATTGGCTTTCTGCTCACACTCCAGCACCATGGCACAGCTTGTTCTCAGCATTCTCTGAAAAAAAAAAACTCCACCCCCATCTTCCCCACGCCCTCCCCCCCTACCCCCCCCCCCCCTTCCTCATGCACTCCCCCCCACCCTCCCCCCCATCTTCCTCAAGCACTCAACGCTACCTTCACCCCTCATCTTCCTCATGTACTCCCCCCAAATCTCCACCCCTCATCTTCCTCATGCACTTCCCTCACCTCCACGCCCCATCTTCCTCATGCACTCCTCTCCACACCACACCTCTCTGATCCCTCCTCCACCCTCATCTTGCACATCTCCCCACCTCCACCCAGCACCACCTCCACCCCTAATCTTCCTCAGGCATTCCTCGCATTCCCCCGCACACCTCCAACTCCATCTTCCCTCATGCACTCCCCTACCTCCACCCCATCTTCCTCAACGACTCCCCTCACCTCCACCCCATCTTCCTCATGCACTCCCCTCACCTTCATCTCATCTTCCTCGTGCACTATACTCTCCACACCACACCTCTATGACCCCACCTTAACCATCATCTTTCTAGTGAACTTCTCTTCACAAAGCATCCCCTCCACCCTACCACCCCCTCATCTTCCTCATGCACTCTTCCACTCTCTCATCTTCCTCTCCACATAACACCCTCACTCTCCCCCACCCCCATCTTCCTACTGCACTCCTCCAAAAACAACACCCCTCTGACCCCCGTCCCCCACTGCCTTTGATAACTTTTGATGATGTCGAACACTAACAAGAGAAATGAACGCGGTGTGTTTGTGTCTCTGTCCTCCTAACGGTGTGTCATTTGTGCACAGTATGCAGTTGGGCACACACTCTCTTCCTGTCTCGACACGGTTCTCTCTCTCTCTCTTTCGCGCACACACACACACACACACATATATATACACACAGTCACTTTAGTGTTTCTCCCCATGTGAATGTGTGTGTGTTGTCTTTGTGACACCCTGTGCATATGTCGTCAGTGTTGCCTCCTTCCTGTGTGATCTCAGTGTCGCTTTGTTTGTTTGTTGTCGCTTTTGTTGTTGCTTATGCTGTGTGGTGTTCGTTTTTATATATATATATATAAATATATATATATATTTTTTTTTTCATTTTTTACAAAAGGAAAGGTGTGTAATGATGCAATATGACAGGGCGCCACAGCAAGTTCCTCCGCATGTCAGCCGGTTTGGGCATCCCCCCCACCCACCCACCCTCTCCACAGCAGAGCAAACTGGGGTGTGACCTCACCACCTGCCAGGGCTCTGCTCTTGTGCCCGTAGTCACTATGCGCCAGGAGAGAGAGAGAGAGAGTGAGAGAGAGAGAGAGAGAGAGAAACAGAAAGACAAAGCGACAGAAGGAAAGAGCTAGAAAGACAAAGAGAAAGTGAGACAGAAAGAGAGGGAGAGAAAACATTCCAAAACTGTACCATGGGGCCTGGGGTGAGCTGTCACTCCAATGTCTGCTCCTAAAGAAAGGGAACCAGATAAACAAAAGATGACAAAGTGTGATTTTTTTCCCTCCACTTTCCAGATCGTATGCTGTGTCATTTGCTACTGAGATTGTCTGGAGACCAGTTGGTCCTCTAGTGGTTAACATATCTAACACTTGGGTGCTTGTATGGATGTGTGTATGTGCCTGCGAGGTATGATCGCATGTGTGTGTGTGTGTGTGTGTGTGTGTGTGTGTTTCTTAAAAAAGGAGAGACCACTGGGCTCCACACAATACCTGTGTGTGATCATTGCTCTGACCTCAAACTTGTGTGATTCCTGTCAAAAGTCATGTCTGATTTCCCTGTCACTGGCTGAACTTTTTTTTTTTTTTTTCATTTTTATTTTATTTTTTGTTTGTTTGTTTTATTTTTGTTTTGTTTTGTAGATAAGTACTCTGTGTTGAGGGTTAAAGCAGGCGTGGGAGAACAATGCAAAATGCCATTTTTTCATCTCACCTTTCCAGGTATCTGGCTCCTCGGATTAAAACGAAAAAAAAAACAACCTGTGTGTGCTGACTGTTGTCTTTTCTATTCATCCTTGCCTTTCCACACCTCCTCCCCCTTTTCTATTCATCCTCCTCTCGTCTGCCTGCTTCATTTCTCTGTCTGTTCAACTGTCTGCCTTCCCCTCCCTCTCTATCACTCCCTTTCTTACTCTTTCTCTCTCTCTCTCTCTCTCTCTCTCTCTCTCTCTCTCTCTCTCTCTCTCTCTCTCTTTCTAATGGACACACTAACACTTACGCACTCATCCACCATGTTGTTCTGCTCGTGGCGCCCGTGCATGTGCAACAGACGCAGTCAGAGGGGCCAGCGGTCAGGCAGGAGGAGACCTGTCTCCACGAGAAGCCGAGCGACATTGCCTTGGTGCTCCGCGGTGCCCCCAACCACCTCCACCACCACCAGCAC
Organism: Limnothrissa miodon; assembly: GCA_017657215.1. Taxonomy (NCBI): domain Eukaryota; kingdom Metazoa; phylum Chordata; class Actinopteri; order Clupeiformes; family Clupeidae; genus Limnothrissa; species Limnothrissa miodon. The sequence goes on from JAGFZM010002217.1 coordinate 37,965, forward strand.
CACCTCCACCAGCACCACCTCTCCCCCGCATGCTGCTCCGGCCCGTTGGACTCCACCCTCCGACACACGTTCGCTCTCCCCCCTCGGTCTATCTTCTGCCAACAATGATTTTTTTTTTCAATCCTATATATCCTACATCAATCCCCCTACCCATACCCCCTGCTCCTCCTCTCCTCCACTCCTCCTCTCCTCTCCTTCTTCCTCTGCCACCACAAAACTTAAAAACGCCTGCCACTACTACCAGCACCACCACCCCCGATTGCCACCATCACCACCACCACCTCCCCCTCCCCTCCCTCCGCTCCGCTCCGCTCCGCTCCGCTTCCACCCCTCCCCTGCTCTAGCGCAGGCTGCAGCCACTGCCCGAGACTCAGGACAAATTACAGCTGGCACCAGAACAGGTGGCCTCTCTCAGCAGTAGGACTAGCAGTAATAGCAGAGACCCACCCCCCCCCCCCCCCCCCCCCCCCCCATCCCCTCCTCACTCTCCTCCCCACGCTCCAACTTGTAGGAACCTGGAGCCAGCGTCCAAGGCCCGCAAGCTTGAGGCAGGGGACCAGAAGCCTGGGAGAGCTAATGGAGACACCGCCAAGGGACAGCTGGAGTGTGTTTGAGTGTTTGAGTGCCAGCGCTAGCCAATTACAGCAGCTCAGTCAGCCAAAAAAAAAAGAACCTCCAGTGATGAGCCAGACTGGCAGTGTCTAGAGAGTTCCTTTAAAACGCTCCTCCGCACACCAGAACAAAAAAAGAGAAGAGAAAAAAAGACCAGAGGAATCCAGTTGTACTTGCTGTGACAATTACAACCTTAGAGCAACCTGAAGATGTGATCCAATTCCGTAGTAGACAGTTTAGAGGGATAAAGAGGTGGCACACACACACACACACACACACACACACACACACACACACACACTAATGGTTTGTGGGTCTATATAATTTGAGTGGCTCTGTTCCACATGTGGTTTTGAAGTGAGGCTCCTTAGAGAGCAGATCTTTTCAGTGGACTGTGAAGTGCCTAATACGTTGTTTACAACTCTTATCAGGGCAAATCAGCAAAATGGCTTTTTAGTGACTCAGACGGTGCTTCGGGAAAGATCTTTTTGTTTCCCCCATTTTGCTCCAAACCCTCCCTCTCAGTCTCAAGCCAACGATCACCACTGCACATCTCCATAAGCCTCCATTGCGGATTGTTCATTGTTGTTATGTTGGGTGGGTCGGCTAAACAGCTGCTCCTGGCTAGCAGTCTCTGCATCTCACTCTCGGACATGGGGAAACGGAAGCAACACCTGGTCCTGATGTCTGATGTCATTTTTACAGTATTGTCCACAGCCGAGCAGCTCTCGTCATGTGCAATGAACTCTGTGCTACTCGCTGACTGTCTCTCTTGCTTCTCCTCACCCGCCCCCCCCCCTCCAATCCAACCCAACCCTACGCCCCATGCACCTCCTCTCTCTCTTGTCTCTCTCCTATCTGCCTCCCTCCGGATCCCTCGATGCCCAAACCTGCCAACCCCCAACAAACGCTCTTCACTCTTCACATATACGCACTCTCTCTCTCTCACACACACACACACACACACGTGCACGGTTCTCCCGCGTGCTTGTGTGGTGTTGACGCTGAGCCAGGTCTCGGCTAACGCCACCAACGCCAACAGCACCCCCCTCCAGATCCCCCTCCCCTCCTCACTCAACCCCATGCTCTCGGAGCGGGAGAGGGTGACCCTGGAGGCCACCTCCGCCCCGCACTGCTGGCATGGCTCGGGGCCCTCCCCTCTGGTCGTGGTGGCACTGCACCCGGTCAATGCCAACTCCACTCAGGGGATGGAGAACGCACTCTAACCCCCCAACTCCACCACCACTGCCCTCTCCACCCAACCCCACCCCCCAAACCCCCATCCTCCAACCCCCCTTTATTTGTTCTTCTCCACCAATGGAACACCAGTGCACTTACTGAGCTGAGGCCCCCCTTCATACAAGCGTTCCACAACCCTCCGTGAGTGTAAATATCTAAATACATATAAACATATACATCCAATATGTGTGCTATATCATTTGATCTGAACAGAGTGCTCAGCAACTCTTACGTGTGGTCACAGCACTGAACTCTTATCCAGTGACTTATAGTGACCACAGAAATAGATCTGCTCTGAATCATTTGAAGGGGCATTAAAGTCACCCCGTTTGTCCCAAACAAAATAAATACCTTCAGTAATATTTCATGTGCCAATATTGATATTCATTTTTCAGTGCTTACGTTAGTTAGATGAATGCAAACAGGAGGCCAGCGGGGTTCCCGCACCGATCAAACGTTTCCAAATTGCAGATTAGTTTTATATTCAGTCACAAAAACACACAAAACCTTTACCCCCACTGACCAGCCTTTGAAATGATGAGATTCAGAGCTTTGCCTTAGATTTAGTCTCTATTCCATGTACTCAGTACTCACACCTTCAGAGATTCAGTGCTTGAGATTTAGTCAGTCTCTCCATTTGTGTGTGCTCGAGTCCACGCCCTGGTTAGACCGTAGAGAAGGCGGCCCGGAGGTAGACTGCACCATCCCAGTGTCAGACTGCTGCTCCCTGAACACACACCATATAGCCATCTCCCTGAGAGGATTGTGTCTGTTTGTGTGTCAGCTTCACTACAGCTTAGTGTGTTGCTCTGTGTCCCCACCCCCCACTACTTCCTGCTCCCTCTGAACCTCTCTTCCTAACCCTTCTGGACATCGACACACACACACACACACACACACACACGCATGCACGTCACTAACACTCCCACCCGCCTCTCACTCTCACACAAAATCGCCCCCTTCTCCCCCAATCTCACCCGCTCCTCATCCACCGGGGCCATCCATCCATCCATCCATCCATCCATCTGTCCGTCCACCCATCGCTTCTCTCCATCTCTCCTCCGTCTGCTCTTTGCTTTGGCCGGCCCCTGTGTCTGTCCACTGGTACTGCCGCCATGTGTGGTGTTGTCGTTGTCTCTTTGCTGTTGTCGTGACAACGTGCGCTCCATTTTTTCACACCCTCTCCCTGAATGTCGGACTCACCGTGTGATCGCCCCACTCTCACGTCATACCGCACACCTTGTCCCCCCGTGTTAACTTCATGCACACACACACACTCGCACACACATACACACCCACACACACCCTCTCACCTCACTTTATACCCCGACCTTTTTGACCCTTTTACTCCTCTAACAACCCTCACTCCCTCCTTCTTCTTCTCTCCTCTCCTGTTCTCTCTTTTTCTGTCTATTTTTTCCCTATTTTACCTCCTTCCTTCCTTCCTTCCTCTTCTTCTTGTTCTTGTTCTTCTTCTTCTGTCTCTTCCCTCCTCCCACACCACCTCTTCTCTCCCTCTCTATTTCCTTCTTCGCAGGACGACAAAGAGATCGACCTGGAGCATCTTCACCACAGGGTTAACAGCCTGTGCACGGAGGACGACAGCCCCCACAAGCAGTTCTCCACCTCCTCTATCGACCTGACGCCGCTGGACATGGACTCCATGCCTGCCGCCCGCCAGGCCCTGGAGCAGATCAGCGACTTCCGCAACACGCACATCACCACCACCACCTTCATCCCCGAACAGATCCAGACCCTCAGCCGCAGCCTCTCCGCCAAGACCGGCGGCGGCGGCTTCGCCTACGGCTCCGTGCAGGACCACCGGACTGGCGGAACGTTCCGGCAGCGCGCCCCCAACGGAGGCTTCTTCCGCAGCCCCATAAAGACCATGTCGGGCATCCCGTACCAGCCAACCCCCGCTCCCAACTTCAGCTACGGCAACGATCCCGACAGGGGCACGTCCATATGAGCCCAGCCAGACACAGAGGAGGGGGAGAGCAGCCAAACTAAAAAAAATAAATATCAAATTTACAAGGGAAAAAAAGGAAAAAAAGATTATGTGTACATACCGAATCTTTTTATGTTGTTTCGGTTTTAAAAAGAAAAATTGGCTTTGTTTTTTTGTTTGTTTTTTGGCCTTGAACAGTGGACAAAGTGGAATTGAATGCATCCTGCCTGAACTCAGCCAACCCAACCAGAGGAAGGTGCTCGGTGTTGTCGTCTGTTTTGTGGCCGTCGGGAAGATCTCTGCTGTGATGGAGATTGACTGACCGTTCTTTGTTTTTGTTACCAAGCATTTCAAGAAAGCATTTTTTGTGGGGATGAAAAAAACTTGAGACACTTAAGATCACAAAAGACTCATCCAGGATCAGGAACATAGATAGAAACGAAAGTGGGAACTTGGTTTTGCAGTTGTTTTTTCAAACAACTGATAAGTCCCGCTGATTTCAAGCTAAGTAGTAAAAAACACACAAAAACAAACATTCAAGGACCCCTTTCAACAACCTGTTGTTTCTGTTTCAGTGTGCAATGACGAGGGCCGCGCTCGGTTGCATTCAACTAATACCTCCAGACCAGAGGTGTCGTTTCAACTCTGTGTGGTTTCCCTTTGACCCCGCTGACCTCTTGACCTTCAGGCAGGGTTCCATCTGGAGGCCTAGGAGGCTCCTTTGATTATCAACACACTGCACCGATGCTCACCAACCGGGGGAGGGTGAGCACTGGGCTCCTGGTGTGCTCGCACCTACGCTGTGACATTGAGCCAAACACAAGACGCTGTGATTTAAAAAAGAATAAAAAAAAAAGGAAAGATAAAAACGCTTTGAGAAAAAGACTCTCATCTATAGAAATATATAAATAAAAAAAAAACAGAAACAAATGACATCTACTGTAAGAGAGAATACAGTTTAAGGCTGTTATGTGTCTTTTATTGACTTTCTTTTAAGTATAACAAATCTTAAAAGCGTGGAATGTGTTTTTCTTTTGTTTTTGGTCAGAGAGATAAAACTATGATGAAAAAAAGTTGAAATTATAATAATTGTTCTGAGCTGTCTATTTTTATTTCCCTTCACTTTGGAAAAGTGCTTGAGTGCCATTGTCTTTCTTCAGTTTGCATCATAAACCCACCCTAAGGTTGTTTTCCGGTGTCTTTACTATTTTTTTAGTCATACCAGGGCTCAACAAAAACAAGCATTTTGTACAATAGTGTTTTCTCCTCTTTTCATATATTTTGTTGTTGTTGTTTTTTTTTTATTATTTTAAGTGCCATCAGCTAGCTGCTGTGTTCAGATTGAGTGTTCAGTTTGCTTCGGCGAAAACCTTTTCAAACGCATCAGACTAGGCCTTACACAGGGAGGGCTTTGCCTGTCCATCAGTAGCCCCCAGCCCAGCCCCATTGGCACCTGAGCGCAGGACACAACATCACAACCCCTTTTTGGGAGGTCAAGCGAGACTTTTCTCGGACTCATTTCGTACATTGTTAAGGGATTATGCTATTTGTCAAACTTTATAAAAGTGCTAATCATGTTGACATGTTACGACATCCAGCAGTGGTGATGGGGGGAGGGAGGGTTGGGGGGGGGGGGGGGGGGGGGATGGAAAAACCCCACCTGTTCACTAACACTGTATTAATATTTACTAATGTTAGTTGTTTAGACAGAGCTTTGAGTTCATTATCTTCGGACTAAATTGCAGACGTTGTACGTAGAGAACAGCAGCAGTGTTTGATGCAAGCCTTCTAGATGTAATTTTCTCAAGCTATGGCTATCGAATGACAATAGGAATCAAAGTTTATTTAGTATAAATTTTAAAATTTTATTTAGTATAAATAAAGAACCATTTTAAAAATGTATATTTTACATGCGGATGATTTTTTTATGGATAAAACAGATGTATATCATAAGAGCCTAGCATTCAATTAGCTGTCATCGCATATACTCATTCCTCAACACTTCCCTCTGACCCTTCCTCTACTGCAACCCATTTGATTTGCTTCATTTCAAAATAAGGAGGCAAGTTCTTTCCGGTAAAAGAAGCATGCAGCACTTGCCATGCCTGTAACATTTTTAATTTCATACATAGTATGTACAGGATTACTTGATCATTTTCAACTGATTATAATGTACAGTATTTAATATAGGCCTATTTTGTTGTATGTGTTGCATATTATTCAAACGGAACAAACTGAGGCCTCTGTTACAAGTGGCAAAGCTTTCTGTGTATAATTTGTCTAATAAACATGTTTTCTACAGTGCTATGTATTCTTGAGTTTTTATTTTATTTGTTTTGTGTGCGTTCCAAGCAAGCTTACTAGTTGTTCTTGGTTGTTTGGATTTGTGCAGGTTCTAGGTAGGTTATCTAGTTTTTCCAGGTTGTTTGGATTTGTGTATATTCTCAGTTACCCTTAACTAGTTCTTCTAGGCTGAATCCCAATGCTCTAATCCCTTAACTCTTACCTGTAAACCGCCAAAGATTTGACTGGCATAAATCAGGCAGATCATGAATCAAATTTACACCAGTTGAGTCTATGAAGGCCTAGCAGGGCTGTCAAACATGGCCCGTGGGAGAGACATAACCTGTCACATGATTTGATGAACAATTGTAGTTATGTTGCCTGCTTAAAGATATTTGAAACTAACACTAAAAAATCGTATTGTGTTAGCACAATGCAGTAGCCTACTGCTAGCTCCATATGCACAGCATTTCACTCAATTGACTGCACTATGGCGTGCATCAGAGGACAATCTTAATGCTTATTTGGCCTGTCTACGGTGGCCCTCAGAGGACAATCTTAATTCTCATATGACCTGTCTGAGGTGGCCTTCTAAAGACAGTCTGATATGGTGGCCCCTCTAAGGACGTGGCGTGCATCAGAGGACAATCGTAATGCTCATATAACCTGTCTACGGTGGCCCTCTAAGGACAATCGTAATGCTCATATGACCTGTCTATGGAGGCATTCTAAAGACAATCTTAATGTTCATATGACCTGTCTATGGTGGCCTTCTAAGGACAATACTAATGCCCATATGGCCTGTCTACGGTGGCCCTCAGAGGACAATCCTAATGCCCATGTGGCTCGCAGTTTAAACACCCCTGATTTAAAGCGTAGGGTTAATATTGCTATTCAGACCCAGTTTCCTGCCATAGCATGATTTGAATGGTGGCCTGCACTTGGTGTGCAATAGCACTCTGGTGACCACTAGGGGCACTAAAGTACCCCCTGAAACTCCCTGGCTTTCTCGGCCTGTTTGAAAAAAAAATGGGTCAGTAAAATCCTGAGCACTTTAGTGCCATCCTGGCTGCACCTCTATTAGTGGATTTAGGGCCGAGTCCAGTGGGTGACAGAGCATCTCTCCACCCTGCTTGCTGTGCCAGAGAGGCAGCTGGGATGTGCCCTCAGAAGTGACATCAGAACACACACTCATTCCATCACAGAGCACAATCCAAACAGTACACACAAAACTTCTCTTGTTATGTATCATTTATATACGATGATGATGCTCATTTCCATAACTGAAAACGCGGTATGCTTTACTTTTTTACAATTGAGCGCTTAAAAAAATGTTGAGTTGTTGACCATTTGCTATGAACATAATAGAGATTATCTGGGTGTCTGACTCTGAAATTTCAATATAATGTGAATAAATATTTTGGTAAAGCATACACAGTTATGTGTGCATATTTAATTTTCACTGAAATGAACTTGTGTTGTATTGTAATGTTCAGCTCTCTAGTTCTTAGTCCCACATTTTTTTTTTTATTTTGCTGTTTCATTTCTGCAAGTGTAATGACAGTAAATGGTCAGTAGGTGGCAACAACAAGCACTGCGTTGAAGTAACTTTCACCTCAGAAAACCCTACTATCCTTAGTGAATCAGCTTCTCAAATATCCTGCAGTGTCATCGTCAAACAGAGGCAGAGTAAAAGTAAAAGTTAAGATAAGCATAGTAAATTAAACAGCACTCTGCCGCAAGTCAGCAGAGATCAACAGAGCGCCTAGCCAGCTCTGGCTGCTCTTAAAGACAGAACAGACAATATTTAAGACTGCAAAGCCTAAATATTTACACTTTTGATAGTCATTCTCATTTTTAATAAATCTTATTAATATCTATAACAATGAGGAATCCATTTTGAAAGTTATGGTTCAGTTTGGTACAATGCTAAAAAAAAAAAAAGTAACAACAGAAATTTCTGCTTTTTTGATTGGTAGTTTGTCAGCTAACTCAACTATGGTAGTGCATGTAAATGTTTTCAGTTAGTCATATTTAAAATAAAAAAAAAATACAGATAATAGTGCATAATATACAGTGTGTTCTAGTTACAATCAGTGGTTCTGACTCAGTCTGCCACTCACTTGTGTGATAGGCTACATCTCCTACACTCACATGCCCCTATGGTTTGGCAGACGCACCCATAATGCTTTCATTGCTTTAATCACTCAAACGGAGCTCTTCGACCTTCTTTCTTTTTAATGAAAATACGTACTATTACTGGATCCAATTTACACACACAGCCTCTTTATTAGGTAAATTGTTCAATGGCTTGGTGACATAAAAGAGCTAATCAGCCAATCATATGTCTATCATTTTCTTTGGATAAAAGCATCTGCTAAATGCCTCAATGTAAATGTATATGTAATTCAGTGCTTTTATAGGCATGAGGTGGTCAAGCCAACTTAGCTAGAGTTTAAACTAAGCATCAGAACAGAAAAGAGAGGTGATTGAAGTGGTGCGGTGTGACTATATCAGTGCCAGGCAGGCTGATCTGAGTAACTGCTGATCTTTTAGGATTTTCACACACAACTCCAAGGTTTATCGAAAATTAAAAAAAAAAAAAAAAAACCCAATGAGCAGCAGCTGTGAGGATGAAAGGATGGGAAGACTCATTTGAAATGATACACAATCACACACATTTCTCAACCACTCGTTACAACCAGGGAATACAGAATCTTGTCTTGAATATACTGTTTGCCACTAAGAATTAAAGTTGCTCTGAAGGCAAAAGGGGGTCCAGCACCCCTATCCTAACAAGGCTGCTTACTAGCAAAGAGTATCCATTTAAGTGGTCCATGAGTCCAGTCATATAGTTGCTTATGTCTCTAATTATGGCCATGTCTGTCAATCCTCATTAGTAGTAGTCATAAATGTATATATGCAAATCTGAAAAGGGAACAAATATAATGTGAGTTTCTTTTCCCCTCGGTCAAGCGATTGATTTAGCAGTTATACTAAGATGTTTAAAGCTGATAATGGGCGTAAACTAGACAACCTGAAGCAAATTGTGTTGATTTTGAAATTTCCAGTGCTTTCTGAAGAAGTGTTCATGACCCATTTCATGAGGCATTTTGATTGTGAGTTCACCAACGAATACCGTGTTCAGCCTATCAAACTTTGTATGTCTTGAGGATTTTCTCTACAGCAAGTAACACTATATGCCCTCCATGCATGGTCCATGACCTTGACCATCCTGCAGTCCCGATTGTGGATTATGTAGATAGGATCAAATATTAAGGTCTCTATAGGGAACTTCCTTTAGAAAGTTGGATTACTTTTTATGACACAAGTTTGACCAGGCCCTATATATACATACATTACAATAGGCTATACATATATACATTATAAACATATGTGCGTGTGTGTATGTCAAACATACAATGCTAAAATTATATTAGATATATGCACATCTTTTAACTTTTAACTTTTATTATTGTTTTATCGCAGTAACATCTTGCACAAAAAACATATTCAATTGTGTCCAGATATATTTTTTTACATTCCCAAAACGTGCATTACTTCTGGACTAAAAGTTAGTTGAGAATTATTTTGAGTCAGCCGATACATTTAAATTTATAAAAGTTTTAGCCTACAGGTTTAGTACAACAAATAAACAAAGGCATTATTTCTACACTATACTAATATTCGTAATCGCACTTGTCTCCGTATAGTTGTAGTAGTACTAGTGATATTTTCATGTCTACAGGGTAAAATGCGCTCTCTGCTTGTTTCCCCGGATACTGGAATGAAGAAAGCAGCATGCAGACTCGCTCACGTTGGGAGCCCCTATCGAGACACATTTTGTGCACATTTTCCAAAGGGTTCCCCGAGCGTGTCGAATGGAACATAGAGTCTCCATTGTGACTGAGACACTTTAATAATCGACCGCTACAATATCCAACCTGTTGTTTGCTTTAGGAGGCTTTCCAAGGCTCACAGGACAGCGGGACGGGGGCTCACACTGGGACAGAGTCAGGCGCCAGCCCCCGAGCCTCAGCGCACTATGAATTCATGAATAAATGCAAAAAGATTGATGCTATTTTCCTCAGAAATGAAGAATTTAAAGCATTATTCATTCGTCTGTTGATTTATGGACTAAAGTGCAAGTAGTCTATGGCGATTCATTTATTACTAGTCAAATATTTATTGTGTTGCAATAATACGTGGCCTAACGACACTCGACACTCACCAAGTTAGAATAAGGCTATTTGGAGTGGGGGAGTTTGGATTATTTCTGATAAATTTGACAAACAAATCTGGCAGTTTATCTGCCTTTTCCACTGAAATAGTCTATATATAGCATGATTTATTTTCTACTGTCTTCTATAGTGGGTGACAGTAGTCAATTGTTTAAAACTGATCACTAAACTGATTTTGAAGAAAGGAATTGTTCAAAGATCTTAATGGCCCCCACACGCTCCGAGTCTATAACGGCCTCTATACTCGCCATTGCTTTAGACAGTAAAAATGCTCCCCGATCATGTTCCTCGTCCTGGTGCAGGCCTTTTACCAGCAGGGCGTTCCTCAACAGCGTAGACGAGTGCTGAATGGTCATTGAGCAAAATAGGAAGCGGATTCGTTTTCCAGTTTTTTTTTCTGGCCCAAATGCTCCGTGAATGGAATTAAATTTGGCTGGCTAACTTTGTGTCAGAGATCAATTAATGAACTAAATCCATCGCAAACGAATTCTCAACGACCAAGCTTTGCACTTTCATTTTTCAAGTTTTCATAACTAATTATAAGTGATCATGCAGGCGTCTTTACAAGACAGACAATGGACTACAAAACTCTTATATTCATGATTAATTGAAGTTATGACGTTACTTAACTTTTACATGTTGGCCTATAGTTTTGTGTAGCTAGTAATGACAGATATAGTAAATAGACCTAGTGTTTATGCATTATGTTTTGCATAGTTTATGGATTCTGCAACAGATCTGGTTATGTAGTTATCCAGTGCACCTGATCTTATCAAGTTTCCGGGCTTGAGGCCAAAGGGGTAGATGCGCCAAAACTTATGTCATAGATGCTGTTTCCCGCAGGTTATGAGCTAAAGTACCACACCTGGCGCGTGAGCATCATGGTGTCTATAATCTGAAACTCGCGCTATCCACGCTTAGTGACCAACATCTCCACGTGTGTCCGGTGGGACGACTCATTGTGGCAATAACACCCCAGTTAAACAACCCTAAACTGCGGCATTATCAAAAACAGTTTGGGCGTAATAACCTCTCTCGGGTTTACCGCGCGTTTTCATTGGTTGTCCACACGCGCCTACCCCAAGTGCTCTTATTGGTCAGAGCGCCACGCGACCATAGGAGAAGGGGGGCTCCCAGGCGCGTGCCGCTTTTTAAAGCCACGCAGTGCCCTGAGACATCAGTAAAGCATCAACCACGCGACTAAGTGCGCGCAACAGGTGCAAAAAAAAGGAGCACACGGCTGTAGGTAACTTTTTATATTTTCTTACAATTTCATCCTTGCCACTGTTTCCTGATTATTCCTACCTGAAATGGATGGACTGCGCCTGGAAGTTTTGAATACAGACGGAAAAGAGATGAGTGAACTCGATGTCCAAGAGTCTGGTTTGGGGAGGGGGGAGCGGCGCGAGTACCCACCGAGTCTGGCACTCATGGACAGCAGTGACCCACGCGCCTGGCTCGCTCCCGTGCAGCCTGGCACCTGTGCGCCACACGCCGACTACCTGCTGCACTCGCCCGGCTCAAGTGTGGAAGGCGTGTCTCCGACGGGTCACGTCTCCAACTTTAGGAAGAGCTCCAAAAGTCCCGTCAAAGTGCGTGAGCTATGTCGACTTAAGGGCTCGCTGACAACAGACGACGGAAGGCAGAGAGCTCCATCCAGCAAAAGCACCAACGTGGTGCAGAAACAGAGACGCATGGCTGCTAATGCACGGGAACGGCGGCGTATGCACGGACTGAACCACGCCTTCGACGAGCTCCGGAGTGTCATTCCGGCATTCGATAACGACAAGAAGCTCTCCAAGTACGAGACTCTGCAGATGGCTCAGATCTACATAAATGCCCTCTCCGATCTGCTGCAGGCGCCAGGGTCTAAAGTAGATTCGCCCAACTGCAGCGGGTCTGCTACTGTCTATGAGGAGGGCAACACACCAAGCGGATCGCCGACAGCCAGAGTTTTCCCTGATCAGCTAGCCGGAATGCCATTCCCCTATGAGGATGCGTCGTTCGCCTCATTTATGGAACAAAATATGCAGTCTCCTACGGGGACCCTGAAGTCCGAATCGGGGAACAGCAAGGACTCGCCCCGATCGAACCGAAGTGATGGAGAGTTTTCTCCACACTCTCATTTTAGCGACTCGGACGAGACTCACCTGGAGCTACAAAGCGAGGACGAACTGTCAGAACTCAAACTTCCAAGCCACCAAGCATACTGACTCGTTAAAACTGACTGCCTAAGTTGTGTCAATCAAATAAGGATTTGGCATATAAATTCCCATAGTTTGCTTTGACAGCTGATATGATGGTGTATTGGATTTATATTATATGCCCTTGAGATAAATGTTATTTTTCATAGTTATTGTTCCGCCAAAATAATTTACGCGCCTCTTGGTGACATTGATTGGACCCCTTTGCCATGTCGACTGCCATGGGCTCTCAAATGTCATACAAAAACATGTCTTCCAAGAAAAAAAAACAAAAGCCTAATTTTGCCTTTGTATACTTGTAATTATGTTTAGAATACTGAATTCATTAAGACGATTATGTCTTGATTTTGTCCCTGTAAGAATTTGCTTGCAACTTCTAAAGGTTATGTGCACTTTAAAAACGAGCCAGAGGCTTGAGAGACATGCTTTTGTCATGAAACAAATAGCGTCTTAATGTAAGTAGTAGACTACTGCCAATTTGATAAACATATTTAAAATAGCCATTAGCCTTTTTGTACATTTGGTTGTTTTTGAACATTCCTTTTCAAAGCAAAATTGTATTTTGCTTGTTTGGAAGAAGGTGATTTGAGTATTTATTTTCGATTGTCTTGTTTGTCTTGCTTTTCTAAGGAGATGTTACACTGCTGAAATCTAGAAATTTGCCATTTGGTAACGTTTTCATTGATTTTGAAAATAAAATAATTCAACATAATTATTTTATGACTAATGGCCTTTTCATTAGTTTTTTCATTAGTTTTTCTTCTCGACTGTACTACCCCAGCAGTTTCAATCTAAAACGACAAGCAGGCCTAAAACTTATTTAAAGAGAGACAATGGCCACAGACTCCTGAGCAAGTATTATTATTATTATTATTATTATTATTATTATTATTATTATTATTA
>JAGFZM010002217.1:68095-81041 GCA_017657215.1 Limnothrissa miodon
GTTGTGTGTGTGTGTGTGTGTGTGTGTGTGTGTGTGTGCAATGTTTTTTCGGCTCAGTATATGCTGCTAACTATACTAAACGCTTTTCAACAATTAAAGTCTAAACTAAAACAAGCACTTAAATATCTTCAAAGATCTCAAGATAATACCACTGATTATCTTGAGTAAGTGCAGGATTTAACTTAGATTTGGGAATTCTTGGGTGAATAGTTCTCAGGTGAATCAAAAACCCTGGGTGGCTTTGGAGAAAAACAAACTCATCCAAGCCACTGATCTCCCGTCCATTGAACTCTCAGGGGCTCCTGTATTCCAGCCGGGAGGAATGGGAACGGGCTCCGGAGGAGAGAGGAAGAGCAAACAGAGAACACAGAGCCAGGGCTGAGGCCAACGCTGGGGCCTCCTCTCAGCCAGGCCCCCCTCAGGTTCTCTCTGCAAACCTCCCTCAGGTTTCCTCCGTCCAGGAACACACAGAGCCCTAATGACCACAGACATCTCTGATTTCTCCTGACAAATTGTCTTATCAGACTGCGGCCGATTGGGCGAATAAAAACATGACCCTTGCCTTGATTCCCCCCACATCTTGGGTACACCGATGGGGAGATAAGGCCTCACTGCGGCCGCTGGAGGGGCTAACAAGGACCATTAGAGTTTCTTTCATGCACGGTGCTTGATGCTGAGAGGTGGAGGGGTGGATGGAGTGGAGATATGGGGGAGGTTAGTGTGACGAGGGGGGGTTGATGTGGGGAGAAGAGGTGGACTGGGGGGGAAAGGTGGTGGTGAGGGGGGAGTTGGGAGGTCGGTGGGTTTGCTTGCACAGAGTCCGGTAGTCTCTGAGATCAGCATCATTGTCCTCCACTAGAAGCCACAGCCATTGTGCAGTGTGCAGGGAGGGGTGGGTGGGGGTGAGGGTGGAGGGGTGACGGAGGAGGTCGGTGACCAGGGAGATAAGTGGCTCCTCCTTCCCCAATTCACGCTCTGCTACTCCTGAAGGAGCCAAGGACAGGGCTGGGGACACAGTGAAAGCATTGTGGCAGGTTAGCTGCAGGGACGGCCGGGCGGAGGGCGGAGTGCGAAAAGAGAAATAGAGAGCATGGTGGGTGGGGTGATGGGGGGGGGGGGTAAAAAAGCACAGCAAATTGGGTGGGTGGATGCATGGAGGAGAGTGGAGAGAGGGTACAGCAGGGGGGGGGAGAAAGGGGGGGGGGGGGAGAGAAAGGGGGGGAGTGAGTGAGTGAGTGAGAGAGAGATAGCGATGGATGGACATTGCAATGCATGCAATGCCATTGGCAGAATAGTCCTGGGTCACATTCCTAAATTGAGTGCACAGTCATGGAAGAAAAATAGAGGGAGGGAAAGACATAAAGAGGGAGAGAGAGAAAGAAAAGAAAAGGGAGTAAGAGAGAGAAATGAGGGTGAGAGAAAGTGAGTAAATTAAAAGTGAGAGGGTTGGAGTGAGTAGAGAGAGTAGTGTGGAGGAGAGGAGAGAGAGAGAGAGAGAGAGAAAGTGAGGCTGGTGGAGTGGAGAGAGAGAGGAGGGAAGGAGAGAAAGAAAGGGTGGGAGAATGGAGAGAGAGAGAGAGAGTAGAAGAGAGAGAGAGAGGGAGAATGGAGAGAGAGTAGGAGAGAGAGATAGGGTGGGAGAATGGAGAGAGAAAGTAGGAGAGAGAGAGTATGAGAGAGAGAGAGAGGGTGGGAGAATGGAGAGAGAGAGAGAGAGGAGGGAGGGAGGGGGAGGGAGGGTGCAGAGAGAGCAAGCATAAAGAAAGGGAGAGTGAGAAGGTCAGCCGCAGAGACTTCATGTCTACGGGGGGTGTTGACTCGGAGGCTTCAGTTACACAAGAGCACTCCTGTCATGTCCATCAAAGCTGGCTGCGTCCAGGCGCAGAGAATGGAGAAGAAAGGGTCTGAGGAACTTCCTGTCTGCGGTCCGACCGACTCTTGCACCACACCACCTCACACTGAACGCTGGGAAACTCTCCCCCCACACCAGCACCTTGTGTCATAATGTTATGATCCAAAGATATGGGTGAGGTCTTGCAGAGATTATGTGCTGTTATTGAGGGCGCTTAGGAGCACATCATTCAACAAGATGCTCTGGCCTGGCAGTGATTGGTGATCAGAGTCGTTCTGAGTCATAGGATTCTTTTAGTTTCAAAGACAACATGAGTCATATGCATCCAAGGCACAATATGGGGCAAGCTTTTGAAAGGACTGCTGGATTGAATAGGCAACCTAAATGTTCTTACTTCACAGACTTAGGTCTATCATGACAGACACAGAGACGGGGAATAAAGAGACACAGTGACAAGAGTTGACTTGTTGCACAAGTGGTGTCAAAAAGATCCGATGAGACCTGACAGCTGTTTTCATCCAGTTATAGTTGATTTCTTTTCACTTTGATTCTTTTCATAGAGGGAGACACTGCATGTCTAGGTTAACAAGCCTACAATGGAGTGTTTGTCTTGTCCCAGGTCCCACATACAGATCTGATGATGATAAATCACACAATAAATCTAAAAACACAAGAAGACATTATTTGGTCATTGAATTTGGTTTTATTTGTTATATCACTACCTTAAGTCTAATTTTCCATCTCACTCAAGATGAATTTTCATTCCGAGCTGAAGCTGCACGGGCCAGGGATTTTAGTCTGCAATTATGGCAAAATAAATCACTTTCCTTGTCAAACAATGACACAGTCTAAAGAGCTCCTAATAGTCTCCTAGTTAATCATTATGGGAATCTATTAGCACAAATGGACAACAAGATTTATGGAGCACATCAGAGGATCTCATCATAACTCATAATGAACATTTCTCCCAGTCTAAAATTGGTACTTGATGAATCCAAAGAGATATATAGAAATATAATCCATTATTCACTATTTTATAGACTTGTTCATCCATAAACAGGATATCACTTCATTTGTTGTGTCTAAGATGTGCCTAGGTAGCTTTGTTTTATTGTTATGCCAGCAGGTTCAGTTTGAGACTCCAACTGACAGACCCGGAATGTCGGCAACATGGAAACCATGGAAACCATTCCAGCCTCGTTCTGGAGATAGGCTCCCACTTCCCTGCCGGGCCCATGCTGGGCGGGGTCATGTCAGACATCGGCCCCCATTGCGTCACTCCGTCTCTTGCCTCTCCTCCTCCAGAGCTGTCACCACCCCCCTGCTGGCTTGTCCCAACACAGACTCAACCCCACCAGTACCACCTGCAGGGGGCCCTGCTCCCGCCTTTAAGCCCCTCCAGCCCGGGGCCATCTCAGGAACTTCCATCCATAGGCGCCCTGGAGAAAGGGAGAGAGAGGGAGAGAGGGAAAGTGGGAGCTGGTGAGAGCCCTCATCTCTCATCCGCCTCGTCCGTGTCGGAGAGGCCCTAACCTCGCAGCCCCCGCATGCGGCCGCCTGTCTGTCGGTCAGTCCATCTCGGCCGCCGCTTTCTCTGGCTCACCGTGTGGGACGATTAAAAGGAGGCACCCTGCGAGCCCGATGACTTCCTCTCCTCGCACTCTCTTTGTGGCTGTGATGGAAAGGGGACACGTTGGTAATTTGTTTCTGACATAGAAGGTTAGCAGTTTTTATTTTCCATTGCTATTTTCAGACTCCTTCACAAGGGCACTCCTTTAGGACTTTAAAGTTTCATAACCAATGGCCAGGTCCTATCCCTCAACCAACATTAAGCTATTGAGCTGCAATGAAATGTCATTTGTATTGGCCACACCGTCTCAAGGCACTGCCTAGGTGCTAGACTGAATAATAGAACACTGGCCTAACTGCTAATTGCATTTTTATCATGTCCTTCAACAGAATAATACGTTTGAGAGTTGGCGATACATTTGAATCGAGATATGGACACTCTTAAGTTCAAATGAGTCACATTAGATGTTCCATCCAATCCATCCAATTCACGTCACTGTACCTAATACCTAAGCACCAAAACATTTCTTGCCAATCTCGCAGTCCAGTCATAAGGGCTGAATGCAGAGGTGCTCTAAATGCATGTAACATCCCCATTAGGGTCTGGTGAATAAAACCCCAATCAGTGGTCCTGTTTACTCTGTGGTGAGACACAAGTAGGCCGTTGGCTGCTTAACGATGTGCATGTTGCGTTGCAGCCACATACTATGGGCTGGTGTTGGCTGTCATGGCTCGTGTAACAAATAGCCCATCCCAAACTAATTGAGCTCCCCGGCCTCACATAAACAGTGGGTAATTAGTAATTATATGACACCCAATAGCCTCCCCGAACAGATACTTTATATTGGGCAATAATGACAAGAGATGGGTTCTGGTAACCACCATGAAGGCATTACACGCGTGATAACAGCGGTGTAATTATCACTGCCCGTAGCGTTAAACAAACATCTACCCGCATGGTGCCGTTGAGCCAGCACTCCTATATGCTGGCGACGAACTCAAATCCTGGTGAACCCTGTGTGCTCGCCTCTCACCTCCGCTTCCCCTGGGAATTCCCACAGGACGTATAGGGAGCGACGCGCCGTGACAACAAAGACGAGACAGAGGCAGGAGCTTCACATTCTCTTCCCACACTGGCTTTGCCCTGGAGATGGTCGGACGCCCCCACCCCCCACACACACCCTCTCTGCCGCCACCACTACCAGGATCCTCACCACCCCTCCTCCTCCTCCTCCTCCACCATACCTTCCTCATTGTGGGGTGTTTTAATTAAAGCCTCTGTCCCCTCCACCACCCAGGGTTAAGGCTCGCCAGGGTACGGCTCCTTGCTGGGGCGCAGGGAGACTGTGTCGTCCACATTAGACCCTCCCCCCTTTACACACACACACACACACACATACACACACACACACACACACACATACACAGACACACACACTCACACACACAGACACACACACAAACAAACACACACAGACACAGACATACACACACAAACACATACACAGACACAGACACACACTCTCACACACTCCATGCTGGGAACAAGTAGAGAGTGATGTAGTCATGATGGCCGCTGTTGTGCCGACCTGTCGCCGTCTCCTCAACACACACAATAACTCTCGCCCTCAGATTAGACACTCATTACGGGCTCCTCAACCCTTTCACGTCAGATATGGAGATTATATGACAGCTAGTCAGACTTCTTTTATCATGCAACACAACACTGCATAACAAACACTTGCAATATTTAAAATCTCTACAAACTTTACAATTCAAGTCCTGAAAATTGTAAAGCATGAAAATATAACACATCAAGTGCTTGAGTGATGTTTCCTCAACTAAAACTGCGCACACTTTTGTTGAGTTTGTCAAGAAGTATAAATGTAATCACTGTTCTTGAAGAAACATTATCATCTAATCTGTCTATGATAAATATGACTGCATCTGAGTGAGACAAAGGCAATTAATTTTGTCTTGCTCTTGCCTGCTGAAAAGGGAGGAAAAGGGAGGGGCTAATGTGCATTTATGGAACGGGGGTGGGTCAAATCCCAGACATGTTGCCACGGTGATAAGGTACTCCCTGCCGCCGTCGGGTCTCGCACATGTGGGGAGTCATGGCGACTGGATTGTGACAGACACCGTGACAAGTTCGCTGAGATATTAGGACAACCTTGAGGCGTGATTTTCAAACTTCACTGTGTTATGTACTGCCGGCTTAATATTGTGGTGTCCTCAGAAAGCTTCTGTTGACCCTAGTCCTTTGCTCAAACCTCACAGTGAAGGCACCATAATTCAAAGGTTTTCACTCCTCTTGGCTATCAAGATTTGAGAGGCCCACAATCACACTAGATCACACTAGGCCTAACGCCATTCTCCACTTTATTGGGCTCCGTGGCTGGCTGCATAGTATTTCAAGTTAACCGGATAGATAAATAAATAAGTGAGAAGCCAGTGGGCTCACTTTGGGAAAAACATAAATGTCAGACGCTCCTAATTTACAGGAGCATCGAGCGCCACACAGGCCACTCTGCAATCAATTTATGTGAGGAGTTGAAGTGCAGGAAAAGTTGAACAGGAGCCTCGTTTCGGCATCCTGCTGCCTGGAGGTCGGAACGCTGATCAAGCTCAATGTCAGCGTGGCCCATTGTCCCCCCACCCCATCCCCATCTCCATCCCCCTCCCCCTCCTTTAAACCCATCACCAGCACCCGCCACACGGGTGTAACTTATAGAGGTCTCCATAGTGATGGGCGCCGGGAGACAGAGTGGCGGCACAGGGAGAGCGGGCGAGACGGCTGACATGAGTCAGGACTGTACATTACTGTATCTGAGCCCACCTCTACACCGCCCCCCGCAGGGCTGAGGGACACACACATTTATATGTCTGGAGCAGGGGGAGGGGGCACAGTTGGTCCACTCCATCACAAACACTACAGTAGGAAGGGGCTGGAGCTTAGCTTGTTAATGACAAGAATTCATCTGTTAACAGACATTAAATAGGTGTTGCATAACACAAATTAAATAGGAGTTACATAACACAAATGTTGAAACCTGAAAATTAACTTGAATATTACCCTCTTCTGGCACCAGCTCGGGCCATAAAAGATGTAGCCTAGAGTAAATGGTATGATACTATGTGCTATGAGTAAAATTCAGCCAGTTAAAGCTGTTGTCCATATGGACATTAGCAATGATTAAAAGACTATAGAAATGTAAAAGAATGTGTAAAAAAACATGCTTGTGGTTTTTGCCAAGTAATTTGTCATTGAAAAACACACAGAGCATACCTTCCAAAGAGCAAAAAACAACAATAAATTGAATAATGTGAAAAATATAAAGAGCTCATTTTCATCTTGACTTGTGGCTACTTTTGATATACATGATTGTACTGCAGTAGCATTGGTACTTTGAGCACTCTGTGGCAATACTGACCTGGTGCAGTTAATCCTATCTCTAGGAATCACCTCTGTCTGTTGGTGTAGACCTGATACACTGCCCCCTACTGGACACTACGCTTTATATGACTCCACTCACTGCTGGCTTGATGGCCCATGCCTGCCCCCTTGTGGCCACTCTGATTGTCTGTTGGTGTAGTCATTACTGTGAAAATGCCCAATGACAAGACTCCACAGGAAGGTTAAAATCATACAATAGCCTATACTGGTATACAATAGACCATACTGGTATTTAAAACATCTGACAAGTGCAGTTGTGCACCTGGGGACTGATGAATTCTCAGTCAATACAGAATGTTCTTACTAGTTGGGGTTGGGATCATAGCCTACGGGAAAACACATTCTGATTTATAGTCCTAGACCCCCCTGAGATATGGTCCTAGGCCCCTCTCAACATTCTATAACCCTTTGACTTTGATAGATGTGAACTCTCTAAATATTCAAATATTCAAATATAAATGAAAATAAATGAATGGTAAAAATAAATGAAACTAGAAAAATACTGTACCAGAAACAAGCACCATTCTTGGCCTAAAAAATATCTACATAATAAAAAAACAGGCGAATAATGCACAAATAGGATAGTAATACATGGAATGGCTGTGAAGTGCTGAAGGGGCTTGTGGTGGGAGGTGACCGATGGTTCACAGTTGTCAGGTAAGATAAACTTTCATGTAGGCTACTACAGTATTCAATCAATCAAAGCTATGCGTCTGCTGCCGCACAGATATCCGACAATGGAAACCTGTGAAGTGGGGAGGAGTATATATATATGTTTATTTCAAAGATCTTGGTGCCCCGCCTGAACCGTCTCTGTTTATTTAAAAGTAGCCTATAAAACTAATAAATATGGGAATGAAAGTGCATTTTCGTGAAAAACTGGGACAATATAGATAGAGATAGATGATAGATAGATAGATAGATAGATAGATACTTTATTGATCCCCAAGGGGAAATTCAAGGTCCCAACAGCTTAAAAACACCACACACAACATATACTACTGTGTACACGGGATGATAAGAAGCAAATCAACAAAACAACATGACTAGATCAACATTACTAAAAAGAACAGTATAGAATACGAATACTAAGGGTAGAAATGCGCATGAATGTACTGTGGTCCAGTATGAGGTGGGTCAAGGTAGTAGTGCAAATGAGTCCAGTAGTGCAACAGTGCAAGGTTAAAAGTCTAGTGACCAGCAATAAATATGTGCAATAAAAAATATAAGCATAGCAATTTAACAGTTCTAGTAGAAATATATGGACAATAAGATAAGCATAAAAATAGTCTGATAATATAAATATTACAGCATCAGTGCAAGGATAAGTCATATAAGGGTTCATGCATCAGTCAAGTATGAAGGTCAAGTATCAAGTTACAGTTACTGTTATTGGTCAAGTATGAAGTTCCAAGTATAAGGAGGGGTTGTGCATGTGGGCTAATGTAGCCAGTAAGGTCCGTAAGCAGTGTCAACAATACACAGTATTGTAGAAAAATGTCTTAAGTGTATGAGGGTGAAGGTGCGTGCAGATAGACTATGCAGAGAAGTCAAACTCTCCTTTTCCTTTCAGTGAAGCATTGTAGAGTTGTATGTCTTCCGCTGCATGATAGTGCTGTGGAGTGAATGACAGTCATTGTCCAGGATGTTGAGTGGCTTGTTCAGGGTCCTTTTGTCTGATACTGAAGTGATGCACTCCAGTTCAGCTCCCACAACAGTGCCAGCTTTCCTTACCAGCCTGTCTAGTCGCCCAGCATCCTTCTTCTTAGTGCTTCAAGTGCTCAGGAAGAACAACCTGCTCTGCCCCTTCTTGTAGAGTGATGTCCCGGGGCATGATTAATTTTCCAGGACAGGCACTAAAAAAGAGAGCAATTCTGGAAAAACACTGGATTTAAATGAACTTCATCTCGTCATTTTCCTTATAGGCTACGAATTGACGACGAAACAAAAGTGCACGCCCTATTTTCATTTCCCAGCGTATCCTGAATTTCTATTGGATTGTGCATCTAAGGATGCTGCGTTTTATCGAATCGGAATCACCAAGAGGGAGCTTTTGTCATGTGGCGGGAAAGGACGTCAACCCAGTCACTCTTATGACCTGTGTTGTGCGGTATTTATGAAATTGTCATGTTTTTGTGTGTTGTAGATGGGCAAGCGTCGCTATATGTCTTACAAGGATGCATTGACACTAAGCTAATGAATTGCTAATGTGAGACAGTGTGAACCATTTGTAATTCCTGTTACTTTTTAGACTGAAACAAAGTGGCAATCTCAAGGGAACAAAGGGCGCTAGCTAGCAAGCTACGCTAACCTGAACAACCGGTCGGCTAACTTCAATCCTGCTACAAAAGAATGAGTTTATTTAATTTGGACAGGTTCCGTTTCCAGCGGGGCGAAGGGACAAGTTCTGCGCCGAAGTTTAAAAAATCAGACTCTACGAGCCCCAATTCTGATAAAGAGAACAAACCAGGTAAGACTTTCTGTCCTGCCACTAACCTTTTCATTCACGGAGCAGCTAAAATTGCCTTAGTAGTAACGTTAGTAACATTAGCTGTAGTAGCATGTAAGTAGCAATAGTGATCGCTTAGTTGGCTTAGTAAGTTTGATCCTTTAGCTTTAACTTCACGTTACACTGGCATGTTGATTCGTTAGCACCGCACCTATTGGAATTGATTAGGCTTTAATCATAATGGGCTATTTTGGTATTCGAAATTTCTCCAAATTGCTAACACTAGGCTACTCAGTCGCAAGCTAACATCAACACTAACGTAATGAGATATAATGTAGCTAACAGCCCCATGAAGTGATTATCTGAAGCCCGAAACAGTATTTCGTGCCTTATGTGACGGATGACTAACGAGCAGAAACATTCCATTTACAAGCCATTCTACACATTGGTACATCCAAAGGACTCCTAATGGGTAGTTTCTTGGAACATTCGCTTGCTAACCACAGAGCCTGTAAACTGTCACGCTGCAAAATGTCCTTTTTCAGAAACAACCAAACAAGACAACAAACTTGCCTCTAAGAAACCACTCAAGAAGAAAGCAGCAGATGGTGATTCTGACGATGACACTCCTCAAAGCGCAGAGTAAGAAAATAAATCTGTACAATGTGGGCCTGATATCCTGTTATTGATGGGCCTTCTGGAACTGAATGCATTTAAAATAAAATTTTGAATGAAATGGAACTGAAATGCTTTGTGAACTCGCAGATTGCCTCAGGGAAAAATATCCTCTCACAAAAAAGAAAAGATTGAACATTCAGATGAGGAAGATGACGAGTACCAGAAACTTGAAACTCTTAAAGAGATGTTTCCTCAAAGAACCCGCATCCAGCTGCTAGAGGTAGTCAATGTAACTCTATTTAGTTATTTCATTCACGAGAGAGAGATTCTGTAGAATTTCAACCCATTGCATTGTTTAAAGTCACAGGACGTAGTCTGTGTGAAAAATAATTATTAAATTTGGCGTAACAGACCAATAGTGAAGTGGCAGGTAATGCTAATTGAATTGCATCTTTCACCATTCAGTCTGTGTTCTGTCAGAACTCCCCTTTAGAAAGGCTATAAAATGTCATTTTGATTGTGAAATAAAAAACCTTTTCTTGCATCAATTTAACAATTGATCTCCTACTGTTTCATTGTCACAGTTAATCAAATGCGCAGGCACTTTTGAAGGAGCTGTGGCACTTTGTCTGATGCAGTATGGAGACAGAGGTATAACTTGGCTTACTTGATGCTTCCTTAAAAGCAGCACCAAAGACTAAAATGTTTTCAAAATCGTTTCGGTGGTCCATCAACTCGTAACAAGGTGAACGAGACTTGCTGCATTTTGCACTGCGGCCCTCTATCGGCATTAATGGCACTAAACAAGTTTGCCCAATCGGGTAGCAAGCTGTAGACCTACAATTGACTTTCCTAATGGCAAGCTTCCGTTACAATCTGTAGAGGGTGCGATTTTCAAAACTCATTGGTGCTGCTTTAAAGCAGATTCTTTGACATTACTGTAACTTCATGCTTGGCTTACTCTACATCCTGTTTTTAACAGTAAAATCTGTTTATGATGTTACAGCCTGTGTGTCTGTACATTCTGATACACTTGTCCTCTTTAACAAGGTGTACCCAGGCAAAGAAAGAGAGATGTCCTCAGTGAGGATGACGATGATGATAAGGAAAAGGATGAGGTTGATTTACCAAACCCATCGAAGAAGAGACGTGCTGAAGTGGTAAGTGACTGCAATTGGATCATCAACTAGAAATCCTGTTGCTTTTTATTTGTGTAAATCCATTTAAATTGGTGTTGACTGCACATTGTTTCCACATTCAGGCAGAGGATTCCCAGGAGTCTGAGGAGTTAGAATCGGAAGAATCGGCCACCTCGGAGGATGACTCTTTCCAGCCGAGCCGGGAAAAGCAGGAACAACTAGTAAAGAGGCTGAAGAGGACACTCCCAGACCTGGACAAGGACGTAAGGCTGAGAGCAGGGGGGTCAGATATAAGGCCCATGCAGCCTGATTCAAAAAGCTTGAAAAGAATTGTAGTTATGTTGCCTTCTGAAAGCAGTTTTAGCCATGCCCAAGAAAATCATCTTGTACTGTTCTCAATATTGCACTGCACTTACTACTCAACTCAAAAGACTTAAATATGAGTTAGTCAAAACACTGATACATTAGGTTTGTGATCATGCTTATAAATGAGCAATCAGAATCCGTTTATTGGCCAAGTGTACTTGAATATACAAAGAATTTGACTCTGGTAGGTGTTCTGCTCTCTAGACACAGGCAACCAGTGCACATACAGTGCAAGAAGTACTATGGATACATGATGGGCATCAGCACAATAAACAATATACACGGGCAACTATCAACATTATGTACAAGTAATAAATTATACTGGTTTCGTAAAATAAGAATCCGGTGCAATGGAAACGTATTAATGCAGTTGTAGTGCAAGACCCTTTGTGTGCAGGCCCTCTAAGTAATGGCCCAGTCCTCATGCCCTTGTGGTAAAAATGCACGATTTCCACATTAGCAGTATGTGCGCATCTTCCCTGTGCTGTGCACCATTGTCTTGAATAGGGAAGGAAGATGGATGTCTGTTCCCTCGCAGGTGCTGAAGGATGTTCTGCAGGAGCATGACTGGCACTACGAGGACGCTCTCGGAGCACTGCGCATGTTTGCCGACACAGGTGAGGGACGAGGCTTTGTACAAGTAGACGGACGGTTATAATTGGTCTCGTTGCTGTGCATTGCTGATGCTCTGTAGGATACTGAGGTGCTTGTTACTCTGCCGTATCAAGCGCCCATATTTAGAATAAAATAAATTGGCAACTAGATTTCAGCTGAGAAGATGTTCTTTGTATGAATATGCTTTGTATGAAGGCAAGTGACTGTTGTCATGGAAACTACAACGAAAGGAAACCGTCTTCATGTTTTGGTTTGGTCTTAGGTCACTAATGAGCCCTGGGATCACATTTAGACAAGCTGTCTGCACAGTCACCGATAGCTCACCGAGTAATTGCGCTCTGAGCATTCACAGGTGTTGTTCTGTGCTTGTTTGTGCTGCTTTCATGTCCGTAGGAGACTCCAGCTCCACCAAAAAGAATCCGAGTCAACCAAAGACCTCCAACTCTGCAAAGAAAGGCGGCGGCGGCGGTGGTGGCAGCAGCAGCAGCAAGCAGCCCAGTGGCTCCTCCCTCTCCCAGTGGCTATGGAAGCTCCCTGGTGCCTCGACAGCCATTGCAGACGGGCAGGACAAGAGCAAGCTGGCCAAAGTGACCCAGAAGAAAGGTGCAGGACGCGAGGTTGAGGAAGAACATGCTGTCAGCAGCGGGGCCGAGGAGGAGGAAGAGGAGGATGATGGGGAGCTGACGGATGAGTATAACAGTGATGACGAGGGGCCCGTTAACTCTGAGCAACGGCAGGAGATCCTCAAGTTCTTCCAGGAGGCTGCGCTGCACGAGCTCACTCTCATCTCAGGCTGCTCAGCCAAGAGGGCCAACAAGATCATCTCACTCAGGCCCTTCAAGACCTGGGAAGACCTGGTGGGTTTTGTGTGTGTGTGTGTG
>JAGFZM010002217.1:107340-122107 GCA_017657215.1 Limnothrissa miodon
TTTTTGATTTCCGCTTCTTTGGCGAGCCTGCTGCTTTGGTTGCTGTCGTCCGTTTAGCCTTCTTGGGCCTCTTGGCCTTTTTGGCCTTTGGCTTCTTGGCTTTCTTGATAGTCTTTTTCTTGGGTGCCGGCTTCTTGCCGATTTGGAAAGAGCCCGAGGCTCCAGTGCCTTTTTTCTGAATGAGACCACCATTAGTCACTAGGCGTCTTACTGCGAGTCTAATGCGTGCGTTGTTCTTCACCACGTCGTAGCCGCTACTTGCGAGACCCTTCTTCAGGGCGACAAGAGAAACACCACTGCGTTCCTTACATGCACCCACCACCTTGAGAATATTATCAGACACTGTGGGTCCCGTTTTCTTGGGTTTTGATGACCTTCTCTTTTTATCAGGCTTGGCTGCTGGGGCAGCTGCAGGCTCCGGGGGTACTCCTGACATGGTTGCTCAAGTGATAAGTTCTTGAGGATGACAGAGTGTGTGGGTGGGAGCGCAACATCGCCAGAAATAAAGATATGATGCGAACCATGGAGACTCAAGTATCATGCTGCTGCGCGCCTCTTTTGATATAAAATACAGGTTGTGTTTTTCTTGTTCAGTTAAGGTTTTTACAGGTATGTGTAGGAAATGCAATCATGCTAATCAAAGACACCAACCTTATGGGCAAAGAATGCGCCATGCGGTCAATGTCTTGATATGTTTTAAAAATAACTCTGATTGTTTATAAACTGCTAAAATGTAACTGAGACTTTGATGTTTTACAGTTCACTTGAAGTCAATTTCGTTTTTTTTTAGTTAATTTCTAGAATAGAAAGTAAAGAGAAAACCAAGTTTGTTCTTCATTGATGTCTTTAAAATGTTAACAAAAGAAAACAACTTTTTGATATTTTAATAACCCATATTATTTGTCTTTAAAACCCTTAGAAAGCACACCCTTTGACACATCTTTGTTATTGCAATTTACAACCTAAACAGTCAGTTATTTTATTGTGTAATGCTTAATCTTTTTTAAATTGAGTTTTTTTTTAATTTTCGAGTTATTGGTTCCGTATCTTTCTGCTCTGTCCCTCAACTAATTAAAACTTGGGACAAAGCGGCGATTTCTAGGGCTAGTGCCAAAAGAATCACCAAACTTGTCGCGTGAATACTGAATTCTCAACTGAAAAAAAAAGTTATGCTACACAGTCTACCGGTATATTAAGAAATATATACCAGAAAATTCTATGATATACATAATACAGGTCTTTACTTTTTTTTTTTTTGCAATGTTGCGCATTTTTGCAACATGAACTCTCACCCCTTCATTAGCAGCTATATTTGTTTTGATGGACCATGTAGAAATAAATAATTTCAAAAATATATCTATTTATTTTGACACGATTCTCTTCCTGAGAAAACTGCCGGTTCATGCAACCTGCAGCGACAAATGACATGACGATTGTCTTATCTTTTGCACCAGGCACTCAATGCTTTTATGACGCGTCCCAGAATGACCCTGTAGCCTGCTCATCCGAGGCAATGTGGTGTTCATTTCAATTTGGGATTAAGAAACACAAGGTTTTTACTTACAGTTTATTGAGAGCAATTTATTAAGAGCTAACTGATGGATCTTTGGTTCTTATTCAGACCATAATATTCAAACCGTTTTGAATAGCTGCAAGGCAGGTAAATAAACTATTTAATGGAAGGGCGTTGTACCCCATGGAATTAGGATATAGAGAAAACCTACGTTGCGTGTTTAGATTTATTTAGCAATGCATTTTACTGTAATTATTTAATAAGATACAACAGCTGCAAACTACACTATATCAAGAGGCTATCCATAAATCTATTTCATAGAGCTGTTAGGGCAGTCCATTAAATGCTAAAAACTTTTCTAGACAAAAAATATGCCAATAGCCTAAGATATTTCCCAGTTGAGGATGTTATATCTTGGCAGGCTGTAGGTCTGTTTTTAATGTACTCATAAAGACACTTCGAAAATCCAGATTAACTTTAAGATAGAAGTAACATTTGCAAAAGGATGTTACATAATTACCTGAGACCGGGGTGGTCAGACTTCTGTTTGCCAATTGCAAATGCAAAATGAAGAGCATCCGTTTTTAACCGGTTTAAAAGTGAAAAAGTGGTTAGAAAAGAAGAAAAAAAACAGACTGTCTATGCTACACTGTTTGATGATACTTTTGACAAACATGTCACACCAGTACTGATAATATGGTCTGATATATAAATGTGATATAGTGAGCTATAGTGGGGGGTTACAGTTGCATGGAGGAAACGGTCACAAGCAGCTATGCTATCTTTGTGATCACACCTGTCCTTTGGCACCTGCATACGACAAATAAACATAATCTTTTGCTGCCCTCCATGGTTATAGGTTTAGGTGCTATGACATTATCTGTGGACCTTTTAGGTCTGTATCAGCAGATTGGCTTTACAGAATTAGGAGGATTGGATATTATCCTTCACTTTTCAGGCCTAGACGCTACAGCAGCTGCCTAACCTGTAACTGCAACCACATATGGGTCTCATCTTAGAAATCTTCTTGCCATTTTTAAGACATCAAGACTAGCAAGGCCACAAGGATGCAAGACAAGTGACAAGTGTCATGTACTTGATATAAAAACAATATATTTTACACAATATATGGTACAAGAGATATTAATTTAAAGTAATTTAATGAAGGACACTCTCTCCACACAGTTACCTTGTATCCTCCATAAAAGATGTGTTGAGAGTCAGCTTTTGTCCTGTGGAAGTTCATGACCATGTCCTTAATTGGCTTTCCTGGCGTTGAGGGTTTGGTTGTTGTAGTCACACCATTCTGAGTCATATGCTGGGTCTCAACACTAGGTGGTGTCATCATCAATAGTGATGAACGCAACCAGGGTGCTGTTGTCAGCGAACTTGATGAACCCAACCAGGGTGGTGTCATCAGCGAATTTGCTGATGGTGTTGCAGGGATGCGTGGGAGTGCAGTCACTGGTGAAGATGGTGTAGTGGAGAAGGCTCAGCACACATCTCTGTGGTGAGCCAGTGCACAGTGACAGGGTCCTGCAAATGTAATGAAAAGTAATTGTGGCCAATAGCACTTAGTTATGGTAAGCTAAGGAGTCTTTCTTTTGGGAAAATGGCTGATTTGATTGCCTTCAGCAAATATTAAATGATAATCCAAGAATTATGAAAATTATAGGTCTAAAATTTAGAGCATTTGGTTAACTAAAAGCCTTGTTTTAATGTTACGGGTGTCTTTTTTCAAAATTCTAATCTTTGCATCTTTTTTGTCATCTTTTCCAATTTCAGTTTCATGAAAAGTTAAGATTGTTGACACCTGCACTTGATCGTAGTAAAAGGTAGCCTTTAACACTGGGCTCTGGTCAGCTAGGTAGAATTAATAAAAAATTAGTAAACAAGTAGACATTTTTTGTGACAAACTAAAGAATTTAATGTTAATATTTAAATAAGCAAATGTTATTTTTTATGTAAATTAGGATTTTTCCTCACCAGATTCATCCTCTTATTCATGCATTTGTATATCAGGGCCACTGACTTCAATGCTGGGAAGTGTCTGTATTACCTCCTCATCACTTCATATTTCCACTGATCTACATCACAAAAAATGTTTGCTATACGCTTCCATTACATTTACTGAGTACCTGCTGATTACAGTAAGCCATTGTGTGCCTAATATATATATATATATATGATTCTCAGATATTTGTTGCGTATAGAGTTGAGTGTAACAGATGGGCTCAGTGGACTCAGACTGTCTGATATAAATATTTGCTACATGCTTACATGCATTTCAAATAAGAAAACACTGAAGTAGTTTGACCCCTCTGTGTGATATCACTGTAAGAACTAAATGTCTGTGATGCTGTTGAGCTGATACAGCTGCTGCACCTCAGAGATAGGTGAAAGGTGAAATAGGTGGAAACTGACCGTGAAACTGCAGCTGGGTAACCTGACGTGTCATTAGCGTAGCAGTGTAGCTTTGATATCAGAGTACCTTGTGATATGGTCCAGGAGGAGAGGGTAGATAATCAGCTGCAGGGAGGTCAACAGTGACACCTGGAGGTAAGCAGAGGTAACAGGGTGCACACACAGTTCTTGAGATAAGGCCACACATGGTGTAGAATGTGAAGATTACACAAACAGGAGAGGACTGAACTTTTTTCCCCTCATCTTAATGGAAAATGTACTGATTCTGGCCGGAAAAAAATTGTTGTCGCTATTCGGCTGTTGATTAAGCTACAAAACTACATTGATTAAGTTGATTAAGCTACAAACAGTTCCCTAGTTTGCTCAATTAAAGAGGGAGCTTACTGGATGACAATTGCAGACTGTGCCTTTAAGACCCTTTATAAGTGTAGAAGGTGGTGTGAATATTTCTGGTGGAGCTTCACAGTTTCCTGAGGTTTTAACACTTGAGTGTGTCACAAGATGGTGTGTCATCTGAAGATTCTGAGCTCTGTAAAATATTGAATAGAAGCAGAATCTGTTGTATATGTAGTACAGTAATATTATTGCTTGATGCCAATGCTTGAGGACACCTCTATCAGTTGGGCTAATGTAGAGTCACAGTTGAATTATTTATTGTCTGGTTAAACTCAACAGAAACAATAGGTCAGGCAGGGAGGAAGTGAGGCTATAGGGATGTCACATGTCACATGTAGCTGTGTTTACTGAGTACAAAGAAATAAGTCACTCATACAAGACACTCCTGTATGTATTGCCTTTGAAAGACATACCAGACTCCATTTTTTTGTTCAGGTTTTATGTAAGACCTTTTAGCTTCAGAAGATGTTGACTCTTTACATTCAACATATAAACATGTACAAACATACACTGAATTGACAAATAGTATTGTATAGATAGATACTATAGAATAAGACAACAATATGCATATACTGTAGACACACATCTACATAATATAACAATAAAAATCATATTCAAGAGAAAGCAATGGAGTGGAATGTGAAGAGCAAAATAAGTACGGTATAGTATAGTGGTATTATTGCAAGATTAGTAATGTAATAGTGTACATTGTTATTTGTATTAGTGTTGTTTACTATAGTTTGCATTACTGCAGGATTTTAGTATTAGTAATAATGTAGTATAGTATAGTGCAGGATTGTGTTGGAATCATAAAGTAGCCGTGTGTTGATATAGTATATAAGATGCATATCAAAATGATAAGTTTATACTGTGTTGGAGAGGTGACTAAATGGCCAGATGAGGATGATCAGCAGGTCTGGAGAGTAATGGCAGTGAGTGAGGAACAATCATGTTGTTGTTGTTAATGTAGCACCTGACAGAGGAAAGGAAGTTTTAAAAAAAAGTGTGTGCAGGATGTGTGAGTCTTTAATGATGTTCTCTGCCCACTTCCTGAGTCCTGAGGGTTTTTTTCAGCTGTGCGAATTGTGTGTTAAGTCAATGGCAGTCGTGTATGAGATGGCAAATGGTTGTTGTTGTGTTGTAGCCATGCTTACACAGTTGCCATAAGAAGTACAGCACATGCTATGTTGAGTCTTTCGGAGGGTGGCCTTGATGTTAGAGTTCTCCCAGATCCTGGGAAATGATTTATCCCAGAAACTTGAACAAATCGTCACCTGCCGGACAGTTGGACATTCTACATGTACACTGTTGGGTGCTTCTCAAAATCCACCCAAATCTATCTTTAGTGTTCAGCTTTAAGTTCTGCTGACTACCTATCAACCTCTTGTCGATATGCAGACACATCATCATCCTGGATGAGCCCAATCACAGTGGTATCCTCTGCATATTTTAGAAGGTTGACAGCAGGGTCTTTATAGGTACATTTGGGTAGAGAGAGGACTGCAGTGAGGAAAAGACACATCCCTGTGGTGCACCAGAGCAGGTAGTCTGTCTTCCAGATGTGATATCTCCCAGGTGGCATCTACTGACTCTGTTCGTCAGGAAGATACACTGAGAGATGACAGGAGATGTTGTGAGGTGCGAGAATTTAACAGTGAAGTCCACAAACAGGATCTTTGCGTAAGTCCCTGCCTGGCTGGTCAAGGTGATATTCATGATGTCATCCACGGTGTCATACACTGACCTATCCAGCTGGTGACCTGTGGTGTTTTTGAGGTGGGGCAGCACCAGGCACAAGGACTCTAAAGTATGAAGTCATGCCAAAGGTCTGTATTCATACTGAATCTATAGTGCTGTTTAAATTACTTTTTAGAGTTTTGTTATCTATCACTAAAAAAATAATATATTATCAGCAGCACTGAGCAACTTGCAAATTGTTTCTGAAAGTGTGTACCCGAATAGTCATTAAAAACTTTTTTGGATTGGCTGCACGTAGGCAACAAAATCCTTGATATAGTTTGTTTTAAAGTAAATAATAATTCAAATGTTTATATTCCCCATAATGCTGTCTCTAAAGGTCGTATAGGCCTATTCCATAATTGTGTGCCGACCAAACATTTGCCTTAAGGATTTATAAGCCCATAGAACAGAAGGCAGCTGCCCTGCACTGTTAGCTCAATGCTTAAGTAAAATATAGGCCATTTATTGACATCAAATAAACCTTTCACCTTCATGTTCTAGTTAGGCTACTGTTTTGTGGCAAGTAGGCCACAGTCATGGTGGTGCAAATGGCAATAGACCAACGGCTTTCCTCTCGTAGTGTCTAACATGTGAAATTCGACATTTCATGACCATTACATTAGTGTTTCACTGAAATACAGTTTTCTGTCTTCAAGTTTTACGCTACGTGTCACTTTATTTCTTCTTCTTTTAACTTAAAACGACAATTACCCACTGATTTCGCTAAGTTACTTCAATAGCCTGAGGAGTTTGCGCCTGGTGATTTACGCAACCTTGCCTGAGCATGTGACTGTGTCATTTCCAGGCACTGCACCGTTGACTTAATGTGAAGCGCTTCAGTCGAGAGTGTAGTAGACTCGCTGTTCTTCACGCTGTAAACGTCTCTGTCAAGCTCAAATATGGACTGTGGAATCATCACGTCTAAGACTGTCTTGTTGCTTATCAGCCTTATATTTTGGGTAAGCAGGTGTTTACAAATGCAGGCTATGTTGAAGGTTTCGAAAGACGGGAATTTGTTCACTTAAAGGGCATTTACGTTGTGGGCAACAAGCGAAATCTGTTGTTGAATCTTTTTTGACTGATAATAAATATAGCCAAGACAAATTTTCCTTGGCTTTGTCTTGTTTGATCCACCGTCTTAAAGACCCTTATTAGGAAGAAACACATTGTGTAACGTTGTTACTGTGGTTAGAGTGGTTGGTTGGCTGCCTGGGACGGTGTTAAAGTTACGTTAACATTAGTTCCGCAAAATTAGATTCGTTCGTTTAAGTCTTTTTTTCAATGTGTGATTTCGGCTTTAACCGTGTGTTATGGCTATGGCTTTAGCCGCCTAGTTGTTTACCATCATGTTATGGATTTCTGTTTCATCTTAGTCTAACTGCTGGTTGTGTCGAACTGTTTTGCAGTGCTATTGTACTTAGTTTTGTATAACGGACCTTGAATCGCTTTTTTCCACTTTTTAATGGCTGAAAGGCTACTCTTGTCAAGAACAGAGGCCTAGGAAGTGCTTCTTAAAGTTTGTGATAATCCCTTCAGTAAGGCCTAGACTAGTTTGATTCAACTCCGCGTAGCCACCATAAAAGAAACTAACGTTATTTTAAGAAATGTCTCTTCCTCAATTTCTCTTAATCCTGTGTTGTTTTTCTTGCTCTGTCTATATGCCTACATTTGATTGGGCTTATTACAGGTTGAACATCCCCTGTGCCGATACATTTATGATGTATGAATAAGTCCATTATGAGTTAGCCTACACATTTTGTTTACAAGACCACTAAGCTAAACATTCTTAAAGATTTTCAAGCTTTTGAATCTCTCTTGGCTGAAGTTGTAACTCCTTATTGACACAGTGAATATATGGATGCATTTCTGTATGTTTACATTCATTATGAGTTACACATTTTGTTTACAGGACCACTAAGCTAAACATTCTTAAAGATTTTCAAGCTTTTGAATCTCTCTTGGCTGAAGTTGTAACTCCTTGTTGACACAGTGAATACATATACAGGCAATGGATGCCTTTCTGTATGTTTACATTATCATTTTAGGGGGAATTTTCATGGTCAGTTTAGGAAGGCTGCTCATCATGTTAGATCCCTATTAGTCAGTGTAAAACGTTTACTTTCATTTCCTTTTTCACTCGTTTGTTTTAGTTGCTTTTTTTTTTTAAGATGATTTGGAAAGTAAATGCCCAAACTTTTTTTTTTTTTAAACCAAACAATTAAACAACAACCAGACAAGCCAAGAAGAGTTTTTCCATTCTTCCAAGAAGATTTCTTCCATTCTTAAACATTAAGAGCTGAACCATATTTTCCACGTGCACTTATTACTTCTGCTGTCTGACTTTTTCTTCAACATCAGAGCCACGGGGCCCAAGTTCCTAGAAGGGATTAAGGGGATAGTATCCTGAGTCTCATGACGGTAGTCAGATTGTGAGAACAGTTAGTCATGTGCTGGGGAGGGGTGACTCATGTGATCTGAAACGATCCTCAAACTTTAGAGCCGGCCCTCCTTTTTTGTGTAATACCTCCCACTGTTTGCTTTGTCTGTGTGTCATGAGTGCATCCTCAATAGGCCCTTGTGAATGACTTGTGTTTTATGTAGGCTGTACTAGTGATCATGTAGGCCTAGGTTGTATGAGTGATCATGTGGGGAGTTTAGGCTGTAGAAGGTGTAGATTAATTACAGCTCAGACGAGGATAATGAAGGATGTTTGAATCAGGCAAGAAGCCTACACTTTGCCATAGACTGACAGGAAAACAATCTGCAAATGGATTTGCAATTTCTCAGGGATACCACATTGAGTGATGAATTACAAAACCAGTTTAGAACTACGCTATACTGTGTGTGCACACGGAGTAGGCGAACAAAAGCTAACCTTTCCTGATTCACAGTACTGGCCTCTCTCATCGGTGTAGGTAAGTATGAATGTTTGTTGATTTCAGTTCCACCAATGAGCGTGATGTGCTTGCTCAACGTGTTTGTGTTTCATCGGAGGTGGAATCACGCTAAACCGGTGTCCATGTCTTTAGTGCTTTTCCTTCCTCAGGTGAAAGATGTGTAGGCTTGCAGTGTTGGCACAGCGTGACCCCAGGTTTAGAATAACAGGATGAACACACAACTCTTCAGTGTAAAAGAGAAATGAAACCTCACCTGACTTGCCAAACCTCTTTTTCAAACAGGGAAATGTAGCTAAGATGACAACATTACTCTAGCATAGCAGCCTTAAACAAGTGTCATAGTTTTGCAAGGCTGGTTCAACAGATCTTGTGCCGTGTGTTGTTTACTTTTCCTTTGCCTCAGTTGTTTCCAGACAGATGAGGAAGTTTACTGTGAACAACCTTAACCAGATCTTGTTCAGCTTCTGGTCGTATGCTCTTTAGGGTTTCTTCCATGTAGCTTGATTGTTATCCTACTTTGTAAGTTGTTTCGGATTAAAATCGTCTGCTCAATCCATAAATGTAAATGGCTGATGGACAACAATAATAGCTGTAACCAGCATCCATTAAACTGTGTGTTTATGAATTGCTTTTACTCCTTGTAGGCTGCTGGAGCTGCGTTGGCATATGTGGGAGCCTTTGTCATCAGGAGCTATGACAGCTTCCAGAGCTTTGTGTCGGACAAGGGCAGCCTCATCCCCGCCGTCATCATCATTGTTGTGGCTGCTGCGATGTTCATCATTGGGATCGTGGGATGTTGTGCCACCCTAAGGGAGTCCAAGTTTGGGTTGAGCTTTGTAAGTAGACAGACGTCCATCTTCTGTTCAAAAGGTCGTGGTGTACTGGCTCCTTCAGACTTTTAACCGAAGGGTTGCCAGTTAAATCCCCCACCAGTGGTCCACGGTTGAAATGGCCCTGAGAAACACAACGAATTTAGGCTCTGCCTTTTTACCGGGGAGCAGGTGCCCCGGGGAGGCACCTGCTCCCTGGACGACCCTGTAGCAGGCATCACACAGTGTGTTTCACTGTGTGCTTTGTTTCACAAATTCACAATTGGCTAAAAATGTAGAGCCAAAATTCTATGTGGGTTTAAACAAACTTGGCCAATAATAAGGATTCTATTCTACTAAATGTTTTTTTTCTTCTTAGAAACATCATTGTTTGTCTGTGTTTCCTCATCTCAGTTCCTGATTGTCATCCTAATAATCTTTGCTGCTGAGGTGGCGGCTCTTGTTTGTGGCTTCGTCTACATGGGAAGGGTAAGCAGAGTCTCTCCTTTCACACCACAGACATCACATAAAAAGCAGAACTTAGTAACACTTTATTACAGATAGCTTGTTGGAATTCAAACTATACATTTTTAACCATAAATAAAAAAAAAAAACTGAGAATCAGTTTGACCTAGGTCATTCTGCCCGTTGAGAGGTTTGTGACTTTGTGAGATTTGTGACTTTGTGACTATTCTTGGGTTGCATTTGACAGATTCAAGGTGAGCTACAGAAATCGATGAATACTGTGTTTGATAAATACGATGGCCAAAACACGGAGAGTAAGGCAGTGGATATGCTGCAGACCCAGGTGAGACTCCAGTGCCTTCATCTGAGTACAACTACATCTTGTGTCAGGACTTATTTTTACTGTATGTTTGGGTACAAACAGGGGTAGTTAATACATACCTATGTTTTCATATTACACAATGTGTCAGAAGGGTCATTTCTTTTTCTACAGTTGTTTCCTTATGTTCACTTAGAAAGTCACTTAGAAGAGCTATAAGCTGTGTGTGGTGTAGCATTTAGATATCATAGACCTAAAGCAGAACTGTGTAGTGTATCTGAGTTGGCACTAAATGACCTAGAGGAATGACAACCTACACACATACCGTATAATAAAAGTCAAAGAACCTGGTTAGCATGCAGGTAGACTGGAAAATTGTGGCATCGTCCCCTTAAGGTAGAGTGCCCTCATTTGATTAATAGTTAAAGGTTGCTTTAAATAAAGGCGTCTGCTAAATGCATGAACGTAAATGTATCTTAATATGTATGTTTCTTTGTCACCATCATCTGCCATTCTCTTCTGTATGAGTCTTTCCCATGAATCGATGAATCGCCAGTATTCTGTTTCCATCCTCTTTGATAGCCTTTCTGTCCGCTACATATATTTCCTTGTTTGTCTTACAGCTTCAGTGCTGTGGTGTTGCGAACTACACTGACTGGACCAACAGGAGCTGGTTCCAAACTCACAACGGCACTGTTCCCCAGTCCTGCTGCAAAAACACCACCGCCTCCACCTGCACTGGAAACCCACAGCAGTCAGACCTACTCAACACTCAGGTAGAAATGGCAGTCAAGGAGCCCAAGATTGCTTGGACATGTTTACTGAAACTCATCAAATTGGGTGGCAGCCAGTTACAGTTTTGTACCAGGGGATTGGTATAGCCTTTATATTTTTATGTTCAGTTCTGTTGTTGAATATTTGAGTATTTATATTGATGGTACACGAGGAGAAAAGTGTTTTCTGTCTCTTTCAAAAGTGACAGAAGTGAAAGATAAGAAATCCTCACGTTGACCTATATACACAAGGCCACTGAGGTGATGGATTGCTATTCACATTCTAGAGAAGATAAAAAGCGCATCGTTCTTGAGAATCGGTTGATCTGTTGGAAAATTGGCCTCACCTCATGTCTTTTTATCACTGAAGTGTAGTGACTCTTGGTGAATAGACATTAATCATGTCCTGCCGACCCGCTCATGGAGTGATGTATCTCTGTACAGGGTTGTGAAGCCAAGCTGGAGAGTGCTCTTCAGAGCGTGCTCAGTTATGCCCTGCTGGTCATCTTGGGTTTTGCCATCATCAAGGTAGCCAACCTAACACTGGGCCTTTCGGCTGTGTGAAACGTTTGTCTGTGTTTCTGTCTCTTGGCTCTGTGTAATGTTTGTCTGTGGCTCTATCTCTTGGTTCTGTGAAACGTTTGTCTGTGTTTCTGTCTGTAGTTCTGCTCTTGGCTCTGTGAAATATTTGTCTGTGGTTTTGTCTCTTGGCTCTTTGAAACGTTTGTCTGTGTTTCTGTCTGTGGTTCTGTCTCTTGGCTCAGTGAAACAATTGTCTGTGGTTTTGTCTGGGGTTCTGTCTCTGGGATCTGTGAAACATTTGTCTGTTGTTCTATCCGTGGTTAGTTTCTAATGCAATTGCCTTGCGTGTTTGTTCTTCTAGTTCTTCGGGATGATCAGTGTCTGTGTGATCACGTGCCGAAGCCGCAGAAATGAATATCAGCAATTTTATGCGTGATCCCAGCAGAGATGCTTCAGACTATAACAACCACTGAGGAGGAAAGTTTTCTCCTACCGACACCAACACACTCTCTCTCACATACACACACACACACACACACACACACACATGCACTCATGCTTCGACATCCACACATTCACTCCTACATTTAAAAAAAAAAAAAAAACGGTTGGTTTTCTTAAAAATAAACAAAACAATTGCACTGGGTTTTTAATGCCTTTAAACATAGCATATCATATATTTTGAATTGTCACACAGTAGGAGGGAAATTAATAGGTAGCTCAAGTGCCTTTTCTGTTACAGTGCTGACAGTTGGATTCTGAAGATGCTCTGCTACTTACAGTTAATACCTGTATATACTTTCAAGTATAACTGATGAACTTGTAAACCTTCTTCACCTTACCTTATTTATCGTTATCTGTTTCGAGAGGGAAGATGACTCGTTTTTAAACTTGTGATTAGTTGTCGTTTGATTAGTTCACAGTCGTTGCCTGCCACCCTGAAAGCTGTATACTCTTGACTTTGTGTTGATCTGTTTGGCTGTTTTAATTGCTATTTGGCAAAAAATAGGCTGCTGATTGAATGAATGTACTTTGATTAATCCATTGCCAGTAATGTAAATTGTCTAACAAGAAAATTGGTTATTGTAAAGAGTATCATTAGTGACTGGGTTAAATTGTTTGTAATGTTCTGTATATTTTTAAGTATGTTCTGTATTTGTCATAACAGACACGGGTCTAGTCTGGTAGGCCTATCAAATTACACTTTCCCCAAAGCCAGCCACCAGTTCTCCGAAAAATGAATGCTGCAGTTTCAGATAAGTCTCACAGCCAACGACTTTTGCATATCATTTATTTTTGGGACATTTTTGGATATTTGCCAAGTGTTTGTTTGCCCCAGTAGCCTCATTTATTATGTTGTGTGCAAAAAAAGGTCGTGCAAATCAAATGCAAAAGTATATTTAAATACAGCAGAATTCCAGACACAGAGCGGAATAATGCAATAGTTCTTCTTGCAATAATGATTTTTAAAATGTACTTAGTGTTAGACTTTAATACTGTCAATCTGAATTTGTTTTCTAAATAAAATCAACTTGTTTTATGACCTTAAGGTTTTCATGCAACTCTAATTATTACAAACCGTATTTGCTTTTAAATGTTCTCGATGTTCCTCGTAGTGTATGTGCATTTTCCTCAGTGTCGGCAGTCATGCGGAAGACAACAAACTTCCAACAGGTTCGGGAATTGTGTCAGTTGTTCCAACTCTGTTCACCAGGGGGAAGCACAAACATGTTTTGTTTTTACCATTAAATGTGGGGTCTGTGTTGATGTTAAAAAACACCTTTTTAATGTTTGAATACATGTTTGTATTTTTTATTTTTTTTTGGCCTTTAATCTGACAGAACAGTGAAGAGAATGGCTGACAGGAACTGAGTGAGCAAGAGAGAGATGGGGTAGGATCAGGGAATTTCCTCGGGTCAGACTGGAACTCAGGTCCTGGGAGTTATGGTATGGCACTTTAGCCAACTGAGCCACTGCCCCCCCAGCAGCAGCAGCAGCAGGTTTTTACTGTAACCCGGGATAATGGAGAGCGAGTGGTTCATGAGATGTCATGTCTATGT
Source organism: Limnothrissa miodon (assembly GCA_017657215.1). Taxonomy (NCBI): domain Eukaryota; kingdom Metazoa; phylum Chordata; class Actinopteri; order Clupeiformes; family Clupeidae; genus Limnothrissa; species Limnothrissa miodon. The sequence continues at coordinate 121,259 of JAGFZM010002217.1, forward strand.
TATAAAAAGTGTTTTGTGTTATGGATGGATGGATGAATGTTATGTGTTTACAAAATGGGTAGCATCTCTGACTAGCCCGGCAAGCCAGATTACACAAAAATCATTTTTGGGTCAGAATCAGTGGTTGTCTCTCAAGTTGCCTATACACACAACAGGTAGCCTGTTGGGATACAGCTATGCAACAGTTTAAGGATAGAGAGATGTTATTGGTCTGACTAACTTTCCAAGGATAGATAAGAGGGATGTTGTTTGTTAGACCAACTATTCAAGGATGGAGCGATGTTATTGTTCGGAGCAACTCTTCAAGGATACAGCAATGTTATTGGCTGGACAAACTACGGTGGCCCTATGGTTCATCAGGTTCTAATCACCTTGCACTTCATGCAAGTCAATTTAGTTTAACATTATTATCCCTCGGGACAGTTTTTTATCTCCGTCTGTAGCTACTGTTTCAAAGCTCAACATTATAATGTGGTCTTTAACAAACTACAGAACACAATAGGTGGTTGGCCTATAAATTAATGCCCAGTTTAAGTAAAGAACTGTGAACATTTTGACAAGAGGAATTGGATGTGGAGACGATTAATGTCAATGGGGACCAGTTGAAGTCAACCTGAAGTTTCTGAGTAGAGATGTGAAACTCCTGCAGCCTCCTCTGGTAGTGTAATAATCATACGCATTGGTGAGCTAAGCTCTACATAACATGCCTGACTAGACTGAATAACATATGAAATAAACAAAATGGCTTCTACTGCAATGTGGGATCTGATGGAAGATTGGAGGCAAAGGGCACATGCATGGAACATCCTTGGAGCATTTTAATTATTTAACCTGTCCAGCAGTAGGAGC
>JAGFZM010002217.1:132107-189669 GCA_017657215.1 Limnothrissa miodon
TGTTCTGTGGTTCTCCAGGGGCTCACGAGCTGGAGCAGATGCAGCTGATTCTGGAGACGGTGCCAGTAGTGCGTGATGAGGACCGCCAGGAGCTGCTGCAGGTCATGCCCTCCTGCGTCAGCTACGACTGGAAGGTCAAGAGGTCACTGCGGGAGCTGCTGCCGGAGGTGGACACTGAGGGTGAGAACGGACGCTGTTGCCAGTGGCTAAAAATATCCACCCATCTCTCTCTCTTTCTCTCACTCTCTCTCGCACTCTCTCCCTCACTCCCGCCCTGCCTCCTGCTTGCTTTTGAAGAATCAGTGTGTACTTATGCAATGAGTTGAGCTCAGTGCTTTGTTAGCTCCGGTGCCATAACTATCAATCCAACTAACCCAGTTTTAGTCGTATTAGAATAAAGCATTCAGGAGTAGGCAAAGAATGCTTCTCCTAAGCTCCCGTCTTGGACTCGGGTTTGATTTGATTTACTACCTCTGATTTTATTCTGCTGTGGATTTTATTATTATGATGTTTGCTTCTACCAAGCCTTCTTAAAGCTGTAGTGCAGAGTACAAACATAACCCTGCTGTTCAAGCTAAGGATGTGGTAGACTAGCAGCTTACACTAACTCAAAAACAGGGCTGGAGGTGTTGTACACTACCCCTTTAAAATGCCTTATCGGGGGTGCTGTGGCTTAGTTGGTTCGAGTCTGACCCATGTTAATTTTCTGATCCAACCCCATCTCTCTCTCCCACTCATTTCCTGTCATTCTCCACTGTCCTATTCAATTAAAGACAAAAAAGCCTTGAAAATATTTTTAAAAAAATATCCTATCCATGTTAAAGGTGCACTTTTCCTTATTTTCTGCCCCCCGTGTAGCCATTGGCTTCCTTGAGCGTATCCTGACCTTTAACCCCATGGATCGACTGACGGCCGAGGCAGCCCTGGCCCAGCCCTATCTGCAGCAGTACTCGTGCCCTCTGGATGAGCCCACCTCCCAGCCGCCCTTTCGCATCGAGGACGAGCTGGACGACAAGATGATCGCGGATCACAGCCCCATCACGTCCTTACTCTGGAACAGGTAGCTGAGGAATAAATGAGATTCAATCCCATGTACTCTGGCAGGTTACCCAGTGATATTTTCTCTTACCTTTGACCAGATAAATTAGTGACAATTAGTTTGAAATATTCCACTAATGAGCACATCCACTCATCATAAAAAAGGAGAGTTTCTAGAGGTAAGAATATTCCATCCCTAAGGCTGTTGTGTTGTAGATAAATGCAAAAGAAGCTGCTGGAAACGATCAACACTGGTGGCAGGTTGTAAACACGTCTCAGCGCTCACTCTTAGATACTTTCAAATGTCTGCTGCTGCACGACTAAAACAGCCTTTTATTTTTAGCACACAGTGAGACACTTGTAGCAAGCTCAGGATCCAGGCTCAGCAGTGTTCAGAGGGAGGGAGAGAGAGAGAGAGAGAGAGAGAGAGAGAGAGAGAGAGAGAGAGAAGAAAGACAGAGAAAAAGAGAGAGAGAGGGAGAGAAGAAAAGAGAGAGAGAGAGGAAGAGAAAAGGACAGTTAGATAGTGAGTGAGAGGAAGTAAAATACTATTTATGATCATAGGACTATAACAGCCACAGAGACATAATTCCTTTATTTCTCAATACTAAACATATCACAGTGTTGAAATCCATAAATCTCTCAAGTTAGAATGGTTCCCAGGACTCATTGGATTGTATGTGATTAAAATCAAGTTGTTTCTGTAGATATTTCGTGTCCTGTTAGGTAAGGTAAATTGAGTGGCTCCTGTCCAACGATGTTACACAATGTTCAGAAATTACACATCATGTGGATAAACTTATTTGGATGCCTGGGCTTCAGCTGTAACAGCACCCATTCTTCCATAGGGAAGAATTCCAACAAAAGTGTGCCTTTTTTTATTCAGAAGAGTATTGTGAGTTCAGGCACTGATGTTGGACAAGATGCTTTGGCTCTAAAACTTTCCTTTTACACTCTTTGCCAGCCAGATCTTCCTTTGCCCAAAGCTTCATAAATTCTTTGTTAATGAATAGTCAATAGTTTTATCAGACCCTCCAACATCTTGTAAAAAGCCTTTCCTGTTTGGATGTGAAGCGCTTTGAAACATGACTTTTGTATAATGCGCTATACAAATAAAATTAAATAGGATGTGTAAAACTGTTATATTTGGATCAATTTGAATGATGAAACGGCTGTCACTGAAGATGCTGTGGCTGTTGTCTATTTAATGTTGGCCAGAAAGTGAGACCAGGCTTAAGACTAAATGACAGTTAAATATAGTGCCACATTAATTCTCCCCTTAATTACTACTTCTGCCTAATACCCCGACAACATCACTGTCATGTCCTCTGTGCTCTCTCTCTTACCATATGTCTATTCATCGGCCCGCTGAGCCTGGAATAAACCCAAAGGGCAGACACTTTCTGTGGCATAGATTAATGACTCAGGTTTAGGAGCTGACTTATTGGATAACATTCACAGAAAGAACGAAGGAAAAGAAGAATGGTTGGAGCTAAGGCTGAATAATATGTTTGGTTGCAGGTTGCGCATCGGCCGTTTTTAAGGACACCAGTATACCATCTGACACGTTGAGGTCCCAGTCCGCCTGACATGCTAAATTTGGCCACTCAAGTGTTGTTTTTGTTGTTGTTGTTGTTGTAGGTCGGACACCAGCCTGTCATCGGACACATGCTGGCAGCAGCAGGAGAGGTGGGAGTGCATGCAGAGCGTGTCGGAGATGGGTGACGCAGATGAGGAGGAGGTGCAGCGGGACCCCCGGGCGAGTTTGGGCTCCCTGCTGGAAGAGGCGCAGGTGGACCCGCGCAAGTACTCCCACAGCAGCTCTGCCGAGCGCTTCCTGGAGGGCTCGCACTCCTCGCTGGAGCGGGCATGCGGCGGCGGTGGGGGTGTCGGCTACGGCGAGCTGGACTGCGGTCGCTCCTGCGACTACAAAGTGGGCTCACCGTCATACCTGGACAAGATTGCGTGGCGCGAGGGCAAGCCTCAGAACTACTCGGAGCCCAAGCTGATCCTGGATCTGTCCCACTGGAAGCGTAACGGGAAGCCCGGCCCGAGGCGGAGGAGCAGCGTGGAAGAGGAGGGAGATGCCGCTTTGGTCTCCAAAGGGGAGGTGGGGAGGGAGGTGGAGGAGACAGGGGATCTCTTTCAGGAGATCTCCCGCTGGGTGGAGAGCACGCAGTCCCGGCTACATTCGCCCAGTCCACCTCAGGAGACTCCCGTCACACCCAGCTCGCCCCCTCTGCCCATCTCCCCAACGATGCTGCCAGAGAGCGCCCTCGGGCGTCTGGGTGCCTCCACCGTGCTGCTGCGTGCCACCCCTGACTTCATGCAGGAGGAAGAAGAGGAGGATGAGGATGAGGATGGCAGGCCCGGGCCCTGCCGCTTCACGTCCTCACCTCCGTCACTCCTCCCATCCTCCCCGTCGTCCCCCACCCCGGGCCCGTCCTTTGACTTCCCTCACAGGGCCCAGAGGACAGAGGGCACTCCCCCTGCTCAGACCCCTCCTTCCGCTGAAAAGCTCCAGTCGCCGTTCGACCTGGACATGTTTATCTCGCGTGCGCTCAAGCTTTGCGGTCAGAGCGACGGTCTGGGTGCGTCCGGCCCGGCCGGAGCCAAGCGACCCAACATTAATGTCGTTCCGGGGCTGGCGGATCACCGTTCGTCCTCGCCTGCGCGCAAACAACACTGGCCGAGCATGGCCCAGTGACACAAACACAGACGAGGCTAGCGATGTGTCTGCTCTCTTGTTTGCAGTAAGCAATGCTTCAGAGCAAATAAGATTCCCACTGCTTGAATCCATCCAACACACAGTGGAGTCAACCAGGATAGGTGCTTCCAGATCACAGGATGTTCCTCAGAGGCAAAGTGGATGTTATTGGCCTTATGTGCAAATTAAGCAGCATGTGACGGACAACGTGCATGACAGGAATGGTGAATGGCAAAGTTCCACTTCAAGTTTTAACAGATAAAAAGTCATAATACCCTTAGGTGCTTCTGTGGTATGCACAAGGGACAAAGTGGATGTTTTTCTCCTAACAATATTCTTATGGAATTGGCTATTAGCAAACCAGGACGACAAAGAAAACCTATTCAAATTTATTCTGATTGCTCTAAAGGAAAATAAGACCTGTTATTGGTATCACTAAATTCACTTCTGAATGTATTTAACTCTATTTATGGGACGATAGGATTGTAGCAATTGAATTCCTCTCAAACCAAGACAGTTGCTTGGCTGCCCAATGCTGTTAATATCACTGTAATGTTACACTGTTGACATTATTGCGGAGCTTCCTACACAGATGCTGTATAAATTTGTACATTTACTTTAGCGGTTTGTGTTACTGTTATTGAAACATTCCTTATCTGATGTTTGTTAGTGTTTGACTGTGGTCTATATATGGTTTTATCGTTATCACTTTCTACAAGTATTTTATTGAAGCTTTCAGGAGCAATATTTACAACCTTTCTTGTAAGGCCACAGCACATTTTATTGCGAATAGAAACCCCAAAGGCAGAATCGCTGCAGCTGTCTCATAGGTTGAAGTTTATAGGAACAATCTTATCCTAGTTATTACACACTGATCTGTGATGCATATCAGTCTGTCCAGGAGGCTTACCTCCATTTCTTCCTGTTTTGCCTGAAATGGGGAACCAATCAAAAACAGACTTTTACCCAATGTATTTTGTTTCAAATTGTGATGCCTCCCACTCTCTTTTCTCTGCAACCTTTGGTCTGATTGGTTGTAGGAAATATCTAAGGCCTGTTTTGATCTGTGTCTGTTAATCCCACCTCATGGAAGCTAGAAACTGGCCAGGCTGATATGCAGCAGTATGTGTAGGCCTACTGATAGCAGTGTGTGTAAGAACCAGGCTTTGATCATACCCTCCATACCAGAACTCGTGTCACACAATTGATCGAGCATGATGTAGTTTATGTGGGGACAAAATCATCTCAGATTACTGAATCATCTCTAAAATTCAAAAGACAAACCATAGGCCTACAGTACCAGGTTTCTGAAGAGCACACAATACAAGCACTGCCAGATGAGTACAATGGGTCTCCACAAAAGAATACACTGGAATTGAGTAACCGAGTCACTGCTCATTTACCATGGCACTCAGCAATAATACACATGAATTATAGTAATAGAATCAGATGAGTCATAGTCACACTGACATGATTGCTTTGATGGCTTATATTTTTGTCCAGAAATAAACTGATGTGCCTTTGTGTTTTCCTGTGCTTCCAGCACATGCTTAGAAGTTTTTGCATGATACGTAAAATAATTGCTTTAAATTGAATTAATTATTTTCTGTCTTCACAACACATGTGGCATATGTGATATTGTTACTATTATGTGTCTTCCCAGTTCTACCATTTTTTTTTTGTCTTTTGAATGTAACATATTTTGTGGAGGTCACTTGGCGTTTTCCTCTGTGGAGTTTCTACTTTTGCTGACAAATAAAAAATAAAATAAAATTTGCTGATATTTTTTTGTTGGAGACTATTTGCTTAGTGAACGCTTACATCAGTACTTGTGTGGTCATTTCTGCTTGTTTTAGCTCATAGTAACAGCATACTACAAAGTGAGCTTTACAATTTCTGCCGAACATTCTAATGAGGATTTGCTGAGTCATGCTGAGTCAGTTTTAAGCATTTTTTGTACATAGGCCTATGTAAACTGGCCCTTGAGGAGTAGACCTGACTACATTGAGTTTAATTTGAAAAAATAAGACACACTTCCAACTGATCGTGAAACATGCTCATAAGGTGTAAATGTTAGTGTAGCCTATTGGTTTACAGAGTTTGCTTCTTTAACCTGTTGTCTTTAACTTAATGTGGCTAAGCAGCACCATCTATTGACTTAACCTGGTAAGTACAAAGTAATGGTTGCAGCTATGAAACTCTGTCGGCGTTTGAAAAAAATGTTTAAATGGGTTGGCAATCTACTATAAATAAGACACAGAGTAAAGCTTTTTTGTCTCGTTTTTTTTTTTCTTATTAATTATAAAACACCTAACGTTACGACTATTAACACTAAATTCGCTCAGACTAACTTTACAAATAAAATAGTAACATTAAACTATGCGTAAACAATATTAAGCACCATTGTAATTGACGATACATTGTATTGTTGCTTTTCTACACCAGGAAATTGTCCTTCTTACGATAGACAGAACAATCCAGACACTCATCTCTTCTTTACGGAAGGGTAGGGGGCTCAGTAATAAGATGCAGAATGCCCTCCTCTCATTGGCCAAGCCTTCAGCCTCACGCCAACCGAAGCCTTTGCTGTACCGGCTGGTGTAGTATTCAGTCGTGATCCCCTAGTCTGACACTCTCTTTCACTGTCTGGGAGTACTGTTGGTTGTCGGCAACAACCGCGTGAATACCATGTTCTCAAGCCCTAAGGAAGACTAAAGGGAAAGAAAGAAAGGAATATCCTTATTAAAAAGTGAGTACCGTTAAATGAACCTCACATACGTATCAAATGAAGTGTTCTGTCTAGAGCCAGCTGTTTCTTAACATTAGCCTGCTAACCAACGTGATGTGTTAGGCAGTTAGGCAGTGCCCGAGCTCGCTAGCAATAGAAAAGCAGACGTCAGTTTAGCTGTTTGGCTAAATGTCTTGCTGTGGTTTGGTCAGCGACGCTTTTAAGCAGGTAACATAAATGTGTTGAAATCACTTAACGTTAGGTGGTGTTGATGCCTCCACCACATCCCATCTGATCGGAGCCATACGCCTGACCGCTAGCTATCCTGGCTATCCAGTGATTTCCTCCCCCACACAGCAAGAACGTGACATTTTGACAGCGATTTGAAAACGCTTCCTGTCATCTTCCTGTTTGAAGATTTCCATTAACAATAACAACGTTCAAAAATATCTATAAGCTTTATAAGCTAACACTTGTTAATTTTTCTGCAAGGCTTTAACGTTAGTTAACCTTAAGACCCATATGATGCTGTTGATGGGTTGTTTATTGATTAACAACGTTACCCTAACTTAGGTTTTCTTAGAAAGCCTGCTTCGTGGTGTTCTCGGGCTCTCACAGTTTTTGTCTGTGTCCTAAAATAGGCCTCTGCCAGCTGTTAAATGGCGAGTTAAATGTCAGGCTCGGGTGAGGGCTACTGTGGCGTAAGAATAGTCGGGTTCGTGAGGCAGTTCAGGGTGCGGGGTGTTTGGTCTGAGAGGGAAACACTGTTGAAAATGTTTATTCCTTGGACAGTAGCCTACTGCCTGTTTCCTCTGTCTCGGGGACAATCGAGAATAGTACTAAAAGGCTTACTGTATACTGCAAAGAGCAAGCCTTATGAAGGAGATGGAGATGGCCCTTGTTAATGATTGGGAGTAGTAGTTATGACATTACTGTTGCCTCTCCACTCTTACTTCATACTGTAGGCCATTCCCATTTCTCTACACTATCTCTTTACCTCATTCTCCACCCTCTCTCTGTAATGCACAATAGACAGACAACATCTACATTTCACTACATTTTTATCTTTTAAAAAAGTATGTGACAATAAATATCCTTGAATCCTTGAATCCTTGAGAGATGTTTCACGTATTCATAGTTCTTGACTCATTGACTCATTGTCTGTGTGCAGATAGATGGCACTGAATGTGCACTTTGTCTCCTGGACAGGTTGGCAGTAATAAAAACCATACCTTAATCTCTCTTTGCAAGTGGCAGAAGGGAGTGGATTGCCCCTCCTTCTGTATGTGGTTTGTGTTTGCAGAGGAATTAAGCTGTAGATTAGGCATTTCAGTTTTATGTACCAGTAATGTTGTAACTCAAGGCAAAACAGTTGAGTGCATGAAGTGTGAGACATGTAATGTCAAGGTGTTTTCCACCTGTTGTAATGCTGTAACTAATGTTGTGTATAGCTATTTGTCAGCTATATTGTTGCTAAGCATTGCAATTCGGAAAGGAACATGAGATACTGTTTACATGTAAATTCTGCACTGTAAGAGACAGAACCTTATGCTTAGAGAGAATGTAGGCTTTTCAATTACAGTATTGGTATTTGGGTGTAGTAGTGGCACCCCTGCCAGGGTCTGGTGCTGTTTGTTGGTGTACATGGTGAAACTGTGAAAGCTAAACCACCCTGCGTGTCCAAGTACTGATGGGGTTGCATAGCCATAAATTAGACATAACAGGCCAACACAGTATCATGTACATGTACATTCTTTCAAGGAAGCAAGGGTAAAACTGGCCCTACGTGACCTTATCACAGTAAACTGTGGTACTTACTCCACCTCAGAATGGAGAATCAATGGCTTGATGCTGTGCAGTGAAATGTTTTCAAGCAGTCAAGGCAGGTAGCTGTAATATGTAACCTTGTATTTGACTGTGGTCACGAGGAGACTTGACTGAATGCTCTGTGTTTCAGCGTCACTTTGCTGAGACGGTGCTTTGGGCAATTATTATCCAGAGCAAGCTCACTGTGTTTCCTGTTCCTCCCCATAGTTATCCAATGTGCTGCCCAGGATAGTTGGCACTCGGCTATGACTGAAAATAACATCTCTTATCAACTAGCCGATATACTTATGGGATCACAACAGTAATTTAAGCAATCTCATTGTTGGATTAAACCAACTGCACATGCTGGAACAATGTAACACACATTCCATCTGTTAATGTGTTCCAAGGATAAGGCCATACTTGAGAGTGTATGTTTTCTGTTTAAAGAAACTTTTTTTTTTTTTGTGGCACCGTGACCCCGAAGAGACGTTAAAGTCCAGGGCCCTGGAATAATACAAAAAAGAACTTGCTGTGCACAGCTCTTTATGTTTATTTTTGCATGTAGCAGTCATTAATTAAACTAACCCAAGGTTGATCTGACCAGAAGGAATGCAAAGAGTGATCTGAGCAGGAAGAATGTGGAGTGTAGTGAATATACAGCTGAATGTAGTGCAATACTTCACAATTTTTCAGGTCACATGACGCAACTGCAACGCTCTCCATCCTCAGAGCTTCTTTCGAAAGAAGATTAGAACAATCACTCGAAAACGTTTCTTTTTTCATCACTTTTTTTTGCGTCAGGCTCCTCCGTAAATTGCTTCTCAACCCAGATTACAATCTGTCTTTTCCTATCAGTAGGCGTAATCCCTTATGGAGTCCTGCTGTCAACACCCGATGTCCCTGTCCTAGACCCTGGGCTTCTATCTCTGTTTACTGAGAGCATTCTGTAAGGCCAAGGCGTGGGGGAGGGGTTCATTGTTGTCATCAGTCTACTGCCTTGTGATGGATTGGTCCCTCCCTAGCTTGTGTGTGTGTGTGTGTGTGTGTGTGTGTTTCTCTTTAAAACAGTGGGATTAGCCTGAATGGCCACCTCATAATTCAGCAAATTCAATAAGCAAAGTGTGTGTGTGTGACAGTTTCATAAATGCTAATGAGTGTGAGCTTGCATTGCAGCAGAGGCCCTGAAGCCTAGAGCTGAACTTTCCTGTCCTATTGTCTGTGTGTACACGTGTGTGTGTGTGTGTGTGTGTGTGTGTGTGTGTATTGTCTGTGTGTGTGTGTATGTTGTCTGTGTGTACGCACATGTGTGTGTGTGTGTGTGTGTGTTGTCTGTGTACGCACGTGTGTGTGTTGTCTGTGTGTGTGTGTGTTTAAAAGAAAAAGCAAGAGTGCCTCACATGGGTGGAGGGCCAGTAGTGTTACCACTGTGTAATTATTTACAGCGCCTCAAGACAAATAGAAAATGGCAGAAAGTGTCCACTCCATATTTTACATTTATGCATTTAGCAGATGCTTTTATCCAAAGTGACTTACAAAGGAGAATAACAATCAAGCTATATAGAAGTAACTTTAAAGAGCATACTGCTAGGGGATAGGAGTGCATTAGTGGAGTCAAGTGCAGTGCAGTGAAAGTTATCCAAGTGACTCTGCCCTCTTGACCTCCTGTCACCTCCCTTTCCCTCCCTCCCCCAGAACCAGCTCTGCAGTCATCCATCCAGCAGCCATGCTGTCCAGGCTGAGATCCACTGTGCGGCCATGTGTGGCGGCCAGCCGATGGATCCACACCAAGGAGAAGGGCAAACCTCTCATGCTGAACCCCCGCACCAATAAGGTAAGACCTCATACCTTAGGACAAGGGCACAGAGAAACAAGGGTCCATTTTCGCTCAGAGTTTCTGGGCGTCCACACCACAGACAACCTCACTTTGATCAAGGACATCATATACATCACAAAGAACTCCCAGCAATCCTCCTCTGCTCTCTATGGAAACTGCAAAACGTCCACCTCCCCTCCCCCGTCCTGACAGCCTTTTCCAGGGGGACTATTGAGTGAGAGTGTCCTCAGCAGTGCCGTTACAGTGGGGTTTGGAAACTGCATTGCTGCAGAGCGAAACCCCCCCCCCCTCTTCTAACATCTACAGCACCTACTGTCTGTGCAAAGTCCCACGCATTGTTAAGGTCACAATACTCCCATCCCATGCATTTTACTATTCTTCTGCGTACTGCCATCAGATAGAAGGTACCGGAGTAATACTGCCCTTACCGCCAGGAAAGAGCTTCCTAGCTGTCTTCCTAGCTTCCTAGTCAGATCAACTGAACAACAAAACATGACATGTTTTATTCACACTGCACCAGAATGCACTCTATGCTGCTAACATCCATAAATTCTATATCCACCTCACTATGAACTTAACAGAACAAGCAATACTCTGTTACATTGCTCTGTTTACATAAGTAAGCATAATAAGTAAGTACATAAGCTTTTGTTGTCTGTTGTCCGACTAATAATGCTCTACTTAAGGCACTTTATGTATATTTATGATATGTGTGCACTCATTTTAACCCGTCTCAACGGGTTTAAATAAATTCATGCTGTTCCATTTTAGAAGACGCTAACATGTTCAGTTGCTGCAGGCTACAACATTCTTTACTTACTAACTAACTGAATAACTGAAAACGTGTCTTAGTCTAGAGTGCATCATAGGCATTAGTCAGCACATAGTAATGAGGTATCCCTCGCTCTGATTGGTGGAGAACCCAGTCCCTCCCTTGCTCTGATTGGTGGGACCCCCATTCTTTGTGTTGCCCCTGAAAAACATCAGACCCTATGGTTCCCATGTGTTGTCTGCTGAGGCTCCAGTTTCACGTGTGCATGGAAAACACCCTCTAGTGACGCCATTGCATTGGCCAAGAAACATAAGAGCTTCTTCAAAGGGGGCTTTTACTCCTGAGCTATGTGCCAGATACAGACTACTGCTGAGGGGTGGATTTCTCAGGACTCCCCTTATTGGTTTCCTTGACAGCAGCCAGCCACACACACACACCACCACAATATAACATCTTGGCCTTAGATTCCTCAAAGGTTTCCGTTAGACGGTGCTGTGTTGATGACCTAGCCTGGCTCTCTGAAGGGTAAAACAATTAGTGACCAGTGGGGGAGGCTGAGTAGGATGACATTTAAGGAGAGTATTTTAGAGCAATGCATAGGCAAACAACAACAGTTTTACTGATTGTAGCAGACCTCAAAGAATTGAAGCTTGGTCAAATAGAAATGTGCACAATATTAGCTAATCAATCACATGTTAAGCATGTAGGCTAACTGTAGAAGTGGCTCTGCAGTATACCCAGATGCATTGTTTTGGGTGTCAGTATTGTGCTAGTCACCAGTACTGCACAGTGCACATAGAGATATGTAATGGGTGCGAACCTTACAAAGCCTTATGCTGTCATACCAAGCCAGGCTGTCATATGCTGTCATACCAAGCCAGGCTTCTAGCATCTCTCTTCTTCACTTTCCGCATCTCTCTTCTTTACTAGTACACTGCTACACTGTAAAATTGTTATCACATCTTGAAAGAGGCTAGTTAGGTGGAGTAACCGAACTTCCATCAATTATACAAGTCGCTTTTTTTACTTAAAACATAATATTCTGTAGCAGAAATAGCACAACCTCGTCAGGGCACGTCACCCCTTAGGCTCTGTGTCCCCCTCTGATTTATTGCTTTCTCTCTAGGGAATGGCCTTTTCTCTTCCGGAGCGCCAGATCCTCGGGATACAAGGCCTTCTCCCGCCCAAAGTGGAGACCCAGGACATCCAAGCCATGCGCTTCCAGAGAAACCTGGCCAAAATGACTGACCCTCTGCAGAAGTGAGACTTCTTGCCTCGTCATAAGCTTTCATTGTTATCATCACATACAAGTAGAAGCACAAACACACAGAGGAATGAAAAAGCACACACAGGCCTATTGTGAGGGAGCGTCCTTCTTGATATGTGATTCGTCTATGATCTGTTTGTGTTCCACACTCAGCATGGTGTTCTTTTGACTGATGTCTTTTGTGTGCGCATCCTTCGCTAAGTACCGTTCTATTCTGTCAGGTACATTTACCTGATGGGGGTCCAGGAACGTAACGAGCGACTCTTCTACCGTCTGCTGATGGAGGACATCGAGGCCCTGATGCCCATCGTCTACACCCCCACAGTGGGCCTGGCCTGCACCCAGTACGGCCACATTTTCAGGAGGCCAAAGTGAGTTCACTTTCACTTAACACCTGTGGCTCAGCAGTGTTGGTTTCAGCTGCATTTACTTACATTGGGTAGGGCTGGGCGAAAAGTAATCAAAATCGACATTCGGAACTTCGAAATTTGACATTTTTTCAGGTCGATTAGGTCAATTTCTTGCCCTTTAGAACAATAAATAATCATAGATAGTAGATAGTGTGTTTCCTTCAATTTACTTGTAATATGAACATATGAATATGAACATATTTACTGTACAAAGTTTGTCAGTGAACTATGAGGGCAATAAAATAAAGTAGTCGTAAATGAGTTAAAATGTTCAATGAATCGAGATTTAGATTTTAGGCCAAATCGCCCAGCCCTAACATTGGGTCACCCTAAGTACATCGTGTCTGTCTCTCCACCTCTCTCACTAATGTATCCTGTAAGAGTGTAAAGGGGAGGGTGAAGGTGCCTCTGGAGGTCTTTGGGTTAGCGGGTGTACAGTAGAGATGGAGCCAGGACTTGGAGGTGAGAAGAGTTTAAGCCTGGCCGTTGTTTTCCACAGAGGTCTGTTCATATCTATCATGGACCGGGGTCACGTGCGCTCCATCCTGGATAACTGGCCGGAGCCTAGCGTAGCGGTACGTGCTTATCAGCTTGCATCTGCCTCGGCCTTTTCACAAACACTTGAGTGTGTTTGTTGACTACTCTACTCGCCCCTTAGGGGGACGTTAGAGACGGTTCATGTTGGGTGTGTTTCTCACCTGGACGTGTTGCATGCATTCCCAGGCTGTGGTGGTGACGGACGGAGAACGCATCCTGGGTTTGGGCGACTTGGGAGTGTACGGGATGGGCATCCCGGTCGGGAAGCTGTGCCTCTACACGGCTTGCGGGGGAATCAGGCCGGAGAAATGCCTTCCAGTGTGCATCGACGTGGGAACAGACAATGAGGTCAGTGAGCATGGCTGGAGCACGCAGTTAGCATACAGCCACTGATAGTGAATGAATGAATGAATGTCTTTTGTTGTTCCTCTAACCACTGCAGCCCCAGGGCTTTAACATGGCTATTCTAGCAGATAACTGCTACAGCGCGGCCTCTCTGCCCTGGCCCTTTAAAAACAGCTATTTTGGGCGCGGCTCTCTCTTCCCCCTTTCCCCCCCCACACCATTGACAAGTTTCTCTGCAGTACGGCCACTTACACGGAATACAAAGCTAAAAATGAGCGTGGTCACGGACAGGCATGCCAACTCTAAAACTCACACGCTGTCATGAGTCCAGTGACAAGTGCAGAGGCCAAAAGAGGTCGGGGGAAGAGAGCCAAGTGTGTGTGTCAGTGTTGTGTGTTCCTTACCCTCACAGACACCGCTGAAAGAGAGGCTAGTTGTGTCTTACAAAGCCTGACATGCCAAACTACAATATCAAAGTATATAGTCTGACTACGACCGATTTAATTCAAATAGTCTCTGCACACTGTTGCAGCAATTAGACAGTAAGAGAATTAGAAATGTGATTGGTCCGACCAAAATCAGGAGAACGGCTACCGAGCTACTACTCTGTGGTACGTGCATAGCAAAACCAGGGTACGTCTAGATTTCTAGGATATGTCTCACATGCAGTATCTCCGTTTATTGTGACAATAAAAAAATCCCTGAATCTTTGAATCTTTAGTTTCTCCTTTGTTGTTAACAAAGTAATAAACCATGTGGTGACCATGAGGTGATGATCATTAGTTACAGTAATGAAGAAAAGATGTCGAAGACAGAATAGGCCTTTTCTTTCATTCTCTTCTTCTCTCCCCTCAAAGACTCTGCTGCAAGATCCCTTCTACATGGGCCTCTACCAGAAGAGAGATAGGTCCCAGCTCTACGACGACCTCATAGATGAGTTCATGGAGGCAATTGTGGAAAAGTATGGCCAGGGCACCCTGATCCAGTTTGAGGACTTTGGCAATCACAATGCATTCCGCTTTCTGAAGAAATACAGAGAAAAGTATTGCACCTTCAATGATGATATTCAAGGTTAGTCAGAGTATATTTCACAACCTCGTTAGCTCTGATAAGTGTCCACTGCACAATTCACAACTTACACAATGAAAGCACCACTGCCTACAAACATGCGTTATTTTGACTATTTGGTCTTATTTTCCATTGTGTAGTACACATGTATGTTTATTGTGTATTTACATCATTGTGGATATACACTGTTTATTGTGTATTAACATCATTGTGGATATACACTGTTTATTGTGTATTAACATTTTTGTGGATATACACTGTTTATTGTGTATTCACATTATTGTGTATGTACACTGTGTTTATTGTTGTCTCCCCCAGGTACTGCGTCAGTAGCCCTTGCTGGGCTGTTGGCTGCCCAGAGAGCCATTGGGAAACCCATCACTGAACACAACGTGTTGTTCCTGGGAGCCGGAGAGGTACTAAAGGCCTATTGTTTATATTGAGGCAAAAATGAAGGGCAATTTCTCACTTTCTGTCACGCCATAATACCAGTGAAATTATACTGATAGCATGAAGGCATGGAATGAAAGTATGTGAAAGTATGTGAATTGACCTTAATCATTTTCAGTAGTGTTTTCAGTAGTACATTCCCATTTTCCTCAGGAATGCAAAAAGAATGCGAGGAAATAGTGTGATGTCTCTTCCCCCATAGGCGGCCCTGGGCATTGCCAACCTTATCACCATGGCAATGATGGAAGCTGGCATGTCGCAGGCAGAGGCCAGGAAGAGGATCTGGTTGTTTGACAAACACGGACTGCTAGTACAGGTCAGAGATGCTATTTTACAGCTTTATCGATCACCAGAACAACAAAAATGTCAATTGTTGCAGTTGTAAAAATTTCAGAAAAGTGTCTTTTCATTTTATTACATTTTTACATATTAGTATGAATAAAAAATATAAGATTTTGTATTACTATTTTGCATGTCATGGCTTAAATACTGAGTAGAGGAAATACCGTCCTTCGTCCTATTTAGTTCACATTAAAGAGGGCAAAACTGAGTCATCGGAAACTAGGTGGCCTTAGAAAGTGTAGGGCCTTGATTCTAATACATGTGGACATCTTTACAGGACAGACCAGAGGGCACAGACAGCAACCAGGAAGCATTTGTGCATCCCAGTCCTGGAGAGGTCAAGACCTTTCTGGACGCAGTCAACGTAATTAAACCCACAGCCATCATTGGTAAGGGGCAGTTATGTTGCGTTGGCATTGCGTCATTAGGCCACCTCACCCACTTGTCTCCTAGTTCAATCGTGGGCAATCGTTGGCTCATTTCTCATAGTGATGCATGAGTCAGGGATCAGTGTTTTTAAATATTAGCATCTAGATAGGTAGATAGATAGATAGATAGATAGATAGATACAGTAGATAGATATGTTAGTTAGTTAGTTAGTTAGTTTGTCTGTTTGTTTGTTTGTCCTGAAGGAAATTGACTCACTTGGATATGAGTGCACCACACTTGGACATGGGTGCAATAAATGAGCTTATCATTTTCAATTCAATTTCAAAAATATAAAAATTATGAAGATTAGGGGGCAACTGGAGTGTTTTGTTTCCAAACAAACCTGCAACAGTATAAATGTTTTGCCTTTCATAGAGAGAATGCATCAAAGCCACCACCTCAGCCTTCAGTATTTGATGATAAATCTGTGATGGAGAAGAATAACGATTTCTATTATTATTATTATTCTCTTATAAGAATAAAGATTTCTCTTATTATTTAGTCCTGATGGTCATAAGGTCTCTCCATTAATCAATCCTGATGGAAAGAAAGAAAAAAATCACATTATTGAAGTACTGCAGTTGTTGATTTGATTAAAAACGTGTCCCTACCTTTGGGTGGTAAAAACAAGCATGATAAAAAATGTATCCCTGTCCTTGAGTCATAAGAACGCACACATGTTAATCAGCTGTTTTGTTTCATATTCAGGTGTGGCGGGGGCAGGGCGACTCTTCACTCATGATGTCATCAAAGCGATGGGCTTGCTGAATGATCGACCAATCATCTTCGCCCTGAGCAACCCCACTAACAAAGCAGAGTGCACAGCTGAGGATGCCTACACTCTCACTGAGGTGCACAGTCAACACTAACTGTCTGATTACCTCGCCCCGCCCTCGCCAGCCCCGCCCTGGACTTTCATTTCATTTTGTCCAGAGGGTCTGGGACCTCAGCATTGACAACCGTTCTCTCCAGGTCAGCATTCTGCCGGCCCAATCAGCAAGAAGTGGGAGTGTTCTAGTGAGCAGTGACTCGGTTTTGTGCGCAACGTTGTCCGGCTGCATAGTGTGCACAATAACAATGGCGGCAGCAAACCTAGTACAGGAGGCTATTCAGTCCGTTGTGGGAACGCTTCGGGAACATACAGGAACTGAAGTCTGAACAAGAACAATCTTTATTTAATTTTATCTGCGGAAAAGATGTCGTGGCCCTACTACCCACAGGGTTCGGGAAAAGTTTGATTTTCCAGCTTGCTCTGTTAGTTTCCAAGGAAGTGGCTAGGCTAAATGGTAGGGAATCATCCTTCACAAGCCGTCGCGTTGCATACGTCAAGACCAGGCATTAGCAGTTGGGTAAAGCAGATCCAATCAGTTTAAACTTCAGCAAAAACCACATATCTAATGAGAGAATGATTGTCAATGCAGCAGTCCCAGACTCTCTGGACGAAATGAAATGAAAGTACAGGGCGGGGCTGGCGACGGCGAGGCTGTCTGATTACCATCAATACACATGGAAATTGTGTTTACGTGGTTATTTGTTCTTTTATTTTCAATTCCATCTAATATTTTCCAAAATAGAACATAGTTGCATATCGCTTTTTCTCAGAGCGAGGATGCAGAGGATGTTGTACTTCTCCTTATGTGCTGTTTTCCCATTTTCACATGTACATTTCTGTCGTGCTGTGTTGGCGTCTCTCAGGGAAGATGTCTGTTTGCCAGCGGGAGCCCCTTCGACCCTGTCACATTGCCAGATGGCCGAGTGCTGACTCCTGGACAGGGGAACAATGCATACATTTTCCCAGGTGAGGGCCTCTACAGCCTCGTGCCATCCACACAACCACAACACATGATGATAGATAGATAGATACTTTATTGATCCCCAAGGGGGAAATTCAAGATGGTGGAATCACCTTGGCTGCCATTCATACGGCGCCAGTAAAAAAGATGAAGAAACTGGAATTCATAAGGAAAGAGGAGGAGAGGAAAAAAAAACAGCCCACCAGACTATACATCAAATAGGGAGTATAGTGTGGTGTCAGAAAAAAACACCTCAGCACATGAGGGTAGGAGAGTGCACTGTTGCTAGGGGTAATGGGAATCATTTGAGTACCATTTGCTGCCTTTATTGCCTCATGTCCTGTCCTATTGTCCACACACTAATTATGCCCCTGAACAGTTCACAGTATGTTTGAATCTGTCACAATAACTTGTTTGTGAGCATAGTGTGGTAGACAATCTCTTACTGTTAACAACGTACATCTGATCCTGTGTCTGATAACCAATCAGTGGATGTGCGACTCTACTGCTCGCTGGCCTATTCATCTTCTGTTCAAAGAACTCTTGCTACTGCATACAGCCGAAACAATTATACAGATCAAAATGAGTCAGTGCAGAAACGGGGATCAAGCCGTTTTCTCTGGTGCTTTTCTTCCTTACTCTTCGCGAAGTTGTCATGCGTGTGTGAATAGACTTGGAGATGGAAATGAAACAAGAAAAGAAGAAGTAGTCCTTAGACCATATGACACTGCAAAATCACAACTGAAGGTTGTGAAGTGGCATTTTCATGGAACAAGACAATCTGTTTAGCCAGTTAGGGCGAGAACTCCCCTACATATTTATTATTTATTTATTTATTTTATGATCATTTTTTTTGCTTACTTGCTTGTTTATACACATTCTTGTTTGTTGTTATGAAAACGTGCCTTCACAAGAAAATACACTTACAAACTGAGTGAGGCCCTGTGCAGTTGTAGGTTCATACACTTTATTGAATGGGCAAAATGGACCCAGATTACAAAGAGGACTCTGTGTGGAGCCACGTCACCCTGGGTATTTAGTCACTAAGGATTTACTGGCCAAGATATTGACTTGCTGGTGTGTGTATGTGTGTCTGTGCGCGTGTGTGTGTGTGTGTGCTGTTTTCGCATGTCTGTGTTTGTTTTGTAGGTGTGGCATTGGCAGTGATTCTTAGTGGTGTCCGACACATTAGTGACACAGTGTTCCTAGAGGCTGCTAAGGTAAGAGCCACTGTAACTAATGTCCGGTAATTCCCAGCATGCACTCCTTATTATCCTAGTCACATCCTAGCCAACCCGACTGATTATGGTAATTAACGTGTTACACTGGTTAACCACTGTAACTACGAAACAAAACTAGCTTTCTAAACTGGTTGAACTACATCTGGGCTGGCGATCCGAGGAACACTGACAACATTGAGCTGATTAGTTGGGTTTAGCTTGACTAGTGACCCAGCGCAATACATACAAGTGATTTCTAAAAGCCAAATATCAACCTCCTGTCAATCATATACTGCCTCAATGCAGTGATGTTCTACTAGAAATAAGTGAGCTGTCTGTCTTATCATCATCTGTGCGTTTGATCATTCCTGGCACTTGCCCTGAAGAAACTCTTTTTGCGCTTGTCACATGATCAGACCCTGGCAGAGCAGCTGACGGAGGAGGAGATGAGCCAGGGACGGCTGTACCCACCTCTCTCCAACATCAGAGAGGTGTCTGTGCGCATGGCCATCAAGGTGAGACAGTGTTGCTCTTTCGTTCATCGGAGAGTCTTTGAAGAACTAAAAATATCTTGCATGGGGGTGCCATGGCTCAGTTGGCAAAGGTGCCATACCATAAATTTGGAGTCCCAGGTTCGAGTCCGACCAGAGGTCATTTCCCTACCACTCTGTCTCCCACTCATTTCCTGTCATTCTCTCTATTATCCTATCCAATTAAAGGCAAAAAGCCCCAAAGAATATCTTTCAAAAAAATTATAACAATAATTTGCAGATATTTTGTAGTGTATCTTCAGTGAGTAATAAATCCAAAGTGCATCACCTTGGCCTGAACGCCAGGCACCCATGAAATATTGATTTGTAATGTGATTATTTTTAATAGCGTCACTCTTTATCTGTCTCACCCTTCAGGTGGTGGAGTACGTGTATGCCAAAGGAATGGCTTTCCGCTACCCAGAGCCTCTCGACAAGGACAAGTTTGTGCGCTCGACTGTTTGGAACACAGAGTATGACTCTTTCCTCCCAGATGTGTACGACTGGCCCGGTGTGTCCCATAAGCCTTTGAAGTAGGAGAGCGAGGAGGACGGAGCAATTGGAGATGGGTCACAGTCACAGTGTCCGCAGACACAATAGTTCAATAAGGTTCTCGGGAAAGGACAGGTGATGGAGATTACAGTATGTTGGGTAGGGGTCACCACCACCTCAGCTGACTCTGGCCGAAATAGAAACAGTGAGAGAAAGGGCACACACTCCATCGGCCAGTGACTTTACCCCTAGCTACTTGTCCTATATTGATTTCTTTCTTTTTTTTTTATGCTCGAATTTGGCTACATATCTGCATTCATTGCTTTTACCCTGAGTTTCTGTTGTTTTGCACATTATAAACTGTTTCATTTCAGTGCTCATGTCAGTTCCACTGCAAAGTACACAGCAGGAAACACACTCCTTACATTTGAGATACCAGCTGCATCTTTGTTTTTAGCAGTTCTGAACACACGTCACCAATTCCATCTATTTCATATGGTAGTGCATCACATGTGTCTTTGAACATCAGCAAGGCCAGTATCATCAGAGATGATTGAAGACTCTACAGTATTTTTGGAGAGGGCGGTGCTTTGATGTGCTTCCATGGATTATAAGTACATACATTTTTGTTAAGAATTCTAGTCCTTCTAGTGTAATTTGTGTCCCGGCGGAAAGCTTTGTCAAAGATGCAAACGGATAACTTAATTACCAACTTTGAAGCCAGAATTGCAACCAAGAGCAAAATGAAGGATGACTCAAGTACCTGTGCCCCTTATTGAAAAACCTGCACTTACTATTATTCTGTGATTACTGTGCTCTCACATCTACACGACAGTTACGCAAGCAGCTATGACCAACACTAGCATGGCAACTGGCCCATATCCTGGCATTATTGCAATACAGAGTTGGCACGACATGTATGTAATACCTAGATCACAAGCACAGACACTAGACTTAGACAGTTCAAAAGATTTACAATGACCAGGGGACAACCAATAGTACAGGAGGAAATCCCTCCGTACCTCTTTGAAGTGCCTGTGTAGATTTCAAAAGACCTCTTTCTCATGAACCATTCCGTTACCTAGCCAAAGAGCTTCACACATTTACTGTCATTCTCTTAATTTATCTGAACAGAATTTAAAAAAAGAAAAGTTGAACAACACGCTGCAAGGTCTCAAAATGATTTCTGAAAAAGGATCACTGAAATTGAGGAAGGCACTTCAATGAACTCGTTTATTTAAATGAATATTACAGTATGTCATTCATATTTATTCCCTGGGGCTCTTTTAGGGTTTCTTACTAGTTGATGATCTGATCGGTGCATTTGAAATAGACTTCAAATAGACATGTTGTACGTGTTTTACCCTGGTAGTCCCATCACCATCTTCCTTTTCCTTTGTGTACATGACAAACCAGGAATCCATAGGGTATTATTGTACTTACTGTTACCACTTTTATCCAGTGCAACACTGTGAGAAATGTCTTATGGATTTACCCAGCAGTGTCTCTATATTGTCAAAGTAAATGTGTTTGTCGTGCTGGTAAATAGTCAAAGCTTTTTGCCTCACCAGTACACTATAAGTGCCCAGGCGTCTGTTTGCTTGTCAACCTCCTTGTTTTAGAAAATCATTTCTGATAGAACTTTGCATATGTGCAGTGGATAATTTGGGGTTTTACAGTTGCTTTTCACTATACAATGTTGCCTTAGCGTATGAACGCACAAAGCAGCACATGCTTTGGACCTGCTTCCTGTGTGTGCTATAACAGAATAAATGATACTCTAGTTTTCAACTATTTTGCAACGATTCTTGTGTTCATTGTTATGTTTTTACTTACACTTTTATTAATGTTTAGGTTGATGCATGTTCGTGATATAGCCCACTGTAATATTTAGATCTTATTGCATTTTTTTTGCTCTTTACTAAAATAACCTATAATCTGATTTAAATTTTAATTGCCACTATGCAGCCTGTAGGTATTTTTGCAACTACTCTGTGTTCTCAAATCTTGCAGCAGAGTCAACTTAAATGAATAGGATGCTTTTTGCTTCACTCTTGCATGACCTTCTTTCTCTGCCCATTTTCCCCTATTTTATCTCACATTTTCAGTAGAACGTTTTTAAATTAACTTTTTTGAAGTCAGACAATACAACTGGTATAAACTGACCGGCCATTCATCTTGAACCCTGGATCAAGATAAAATGCTAAATGCCAGACCCAGGATGTTCAGTACAAAACTGACTGAGTTGGAACAGCTAGCACAGAGGATTGCCATCCTGGAATGAAGGATTGACTCCTTTTCGTTAAACATCTAAAAGAAGAAAGGATGATTGCTGCTGGTCTTGTGCCTTTGTCCCTGGCTTTCATCGTCAAAGAATTATTGCATGTTGGAGCAAGTGATATTTTTAAAGAACAACTAAATGCAACATGTTTTAAGAGAGCTTTTCTTTCCCCTAAATTAGCTTGGGATCCAACCTTCAGTGGCCTTCTCACAGAACAGGTAAGTTTTGCCTTTTCTCCACAATTCAGTCTAAACACACAGCTTGCACAGGCATGTTTTCTCCTGGAATAAACCAATCTCCCCTGCCTGATCAGAATAAAAAACATACTCTTGTTCTTGCAGAATGACATCAGTTTCAGTCAGGTTTACAGGCCTTTCCCAGCACTGAAACAGCCCCTATCTCTAAGGACATAAGAAAAACTGCTTGTAAAAATTGCAGTCAAAACAAAGTGTAGTCGTGAATCAGCTCTCAGATATTATGTAAATTGAGATTTAATCGCCAGTTGAGATTTGGAGCCAACAGTGCCCTACAGTTTCAAATCAAAATTTAAGACCAAATTTTGGTGCTTTCTTTCTTCTGATGATTCATTTATCTTTCTTTTTATATTCTGTCACTTATTACTTTAACTTAAACTATATGTAACTTGTATTTCAATTACTTTACTGTATTGTACTACTTTGCTTTTAGCTATAACACATTGAAATTCCTTTTGTGTGAACCAAAGTAGCCTCACACGTATGGCAAGCCCTTTTAACATATATTCAATAAATTCGACTATCCGGAACTAGCATTATAGATATCCGCAATTCAGTTCGTCCTAGTCAAAATTAACATTTCAGATATCTGCAATGGTATTCTTCCTATCCACACATGTAATTTCAGATATCCACAACGTCACTCTTCCCATTCATTTCTATGGGGTTCGTCATTATAGATATCTACAATTAAATTTCAGATATCCACAATGTGAATTACGGATATCAGCAATTGAATTATAGATATCTGTAATTCCAATTTAAGATATCTACAATGTAATTTTGACTAGTCAAAACTCCAGTTCAAGATATCTTGAATTGAGGTGAATTAAAGATATCTTGAATTGGAGTTTTGACTAGTCAAAATTACATTGTAGATATCTTAAATTGGAATTACAGATATGAATGGGAAAAGTGACGTCAATTGCGGATATCTCTAATACATATCCAGTTTAGCTTTTAAATGTTAACACGGCTTGCCATACACACGCGTCTTAACGCTCATCATGTGACAAAAACGAACCAGTCAAAACTGCTTATACAAATTCTTCATGAGCACTATCCAATCAGCGACGCCTTTCCCTTCACGCAATAACGTAATGGTTGACAGGAAGCTGAAGCAAACATGCATGCAGTGGTCTCTCGTGTTTTTAAACTTTTATTATGTCTATGGATCTTACATTCCTCGGGACAGGATCAGCATATCCATCTCCTCATCGCGGTGCCTCTGCAGTGGTACTTCGTAACGAGGGAGAATGTTGGCTCTTCGACTGTGGGGAGGGTACTCAGACGCAGTTGATGAAGAGTCAGCTTAAAGCTGGTAAAAAGAAAACGTCGTTTTAAATTCCTTATAGATTTCAAAATAGCGCAGAGGTCAAAACTAAATGTTAATATTTCCTCAGATGAAACATGGACTTCACCCCTTGAGAATAGCCTTTGGCCATGTGATGGGTTCTTGTAATCCTAACATCCTGTCTTTTTGCTTTTCTACCACAGGTAAAATCAACAAAGTATTCATCTCTCATTTACACGGAGATCACCTCTTCGGCTTACCTGGGTTGTTATGCACTGTCAGCCTCAACTACAGTCCCGTACAGCCCCCTCACTGTGTGGACATATATGGCCCTGTGGGTCTCAGGCATTTCTTGCGTGTTGCCTTGGAGCTCTCAGGCTCTCAGCTCCTTTTCCCTTACGCTGTCCATGAACTGGAGCCCACTAGTGACCAGTGCCCCCCAGAGGGTCTGCTGAGTGCAGCAGTGACACAGGCTAGTGAGAGTCTCCATCCTCAGGAGCGTCCAGGGCGCACCATCTGCTTGGATGGAGAGAGTGACTGCTACTTGCTTTGTGAAGAAAGACATTTCACAGTGAAAGCTTTCAGGCTGTTACATCGGATACCATCCTTTGGGTTCTGTGTACAGGAACATGATCGTCCTGGTCGTTTGAACACCCAGTTATTAAAAGAGTTAGGTATGTCACATTTTTTTTTGCTTTAAAATATTCACAGTATGACTAATTGGTGCAACATAGTATGTAAAACATTAAACAAGAGACGGAAGGGTAATGAAAAAGTTATAAATAAATCATAATATTGGTTCAATATAAGGTAATACTAGTGCCTTTTGAACTTCAGCAAGTTAATAGCTTTTCTTATCTCCAAAAAAAGGACTGAAACCAGGACCGTTGTATGGGCAGCTCAAAAATGGTGAGAACATTGAGCTGGAAAATGGACAAGTAGTGAAACCAAGTGATGTCCTGGAACCACCCATCCCTGGCCGGAAAGTGTGCATTTTCGGAGACTGCAGCTCACTAGTTGGGAAAGGTGGGCTGAAAGCATGTCGTGAAGCGGACGTTTTGGTCCATGAGGCAACCCTGGCAGATGGGCACCAGGAACGAGCCGTGGAGCACGGGCACAGCACGCCGAGCATGGCAGCAGCCGTGGCCCGTTCCTGTGAAGCACGCCGTCTGGTGCTATACCACTTCAGCCAGAGATACAAGCCTGTTAGCCTGCAGAAGGACTGTGAAGACGATGATGTTCTAGAACTCCAACGGCAGGCTGAGGATGCATTAAAAGGGACTTCCACAGAGGTCATTCTGGCTGAGGACTTCCTCACTTTACCCATACCAATCAAAAGGGCCTAATTGTTTGAGGAATAGGTCATAAACTTCATGGGTCTTTGACATTTTTGCACAAACAATGACTGCAGATTTTAATTGAAATATAAACAGTAGACAGAGAGGAACCATGTCATGACATATGAGTCACTTGACAGATGTGATACACAACTGCTTTGACTGAACTGAAACAACTGAGAGCCATTGACATGATTGAGTCTCCACTATACTGCTTTTTGTAATTTAATGTCACAATAAAAATAAAACATTTTAATCAGACAAAAACCTTCTCATTAAAAACGCAAATTTCTAAACGCATTTCTTTTTAAATCAATGATTTTTGCAAGGTATTGTATAGAAAAAGAAACAAAGTTTTCTGACTGTTGATGTTTTAACCGAATGAACAGTGAAATACTACGCTGATGTATCCCAGGCTGTCAGATAGCCGTCATGAAGGTTAGTACTCATGCGCATATCGCCATGTTGATTGAACTCAGAACAGTCGCTGTGAGGAGCGTGGGCGTCTACGTGAATCTCAGCTGATGTTTAGCGGGCTATCAGGCTGGCAATCAAGTTTTAGTTTTAAATTGTGCACTTAATATTTTCAGAGTGGAACGTACCGATTCGTTTGGTGCATTAGAACTAAATAAAATACCCACCAAACTTGCATACGGAGAGAAATGTATTAAGCATCGAAACGGTAAGATGTGTGGTTCACTAGCTAACGGCGACGTTAGCGGTTAATTCTGGAAAGGGACGCTGTAGTTAGCAAGCTAGGTGCAGGTTTTCTTTTAGGCCTTGAACGGAAGTGTACAAACAGGCAGACACATATTACTACAAAACATGCAACCGTTTACCTTGATATCCAACTGGATCGCACAGGCAAGTTAGACCTATGTTTTGGTCAACTTATATTGGCAGTTCTCTGACTGCACTTAGCTAGCTGAAATAAGCTGACCTGAGCTAACGCGCTAACGTCACTCTTTCTCTTCGGAAATTGTGTTATTGTTGTTGCTGCAGCA
Source organism: Limnothrissa miodon (assembly GCA_017657215.1). Taxonomy (NCBI): domain Eukaryota; kingdom Metazoa; phylum Chordata; class Actinopteri; order Clupeiformes; family Clupeidae; genus Limnothrissa; species Limnothrissa miodon. The sequence goes on from JAGFZM010002217.1 coordinate 158,049, forward strand.
GACTACGCGTTGAATAATCCTTATGAGAGCTATTTTAACATTTCTGGTGAAAAATAGTTTGATTTCACACAGGTTTGAACAGATAACTGTCTAGCTAGCATGCTAAAGCAATTCATTATAGTTAAATGCCCATTATCTAGCAACGGTAGCAAGCTAGGCTACTTAGCTAGCTAACGTTATTTACAGTCACGAGAGGTGCTGCGTTCTATGTATTCCGATGGGAAACGAGGGTTTTTGGTTCGCGTATTTCCAACGTTTTCTCAGTGGCACTGACACCTCTGTAAGAATACTTTTTGTGTTATAATATGGTTATCGCTTCAACTATTCTCACTCTACTAAATTATTTTTCTTCCTCTCATTCTTGCAGCTGGCGGTCGATGTTTTAATTCCAGGGGTCTGTAATACCAACACCTGTTTCAGAGGGACTGAAGTTCTGTGACCCGACAAACCAACAAACATCCAGAATGTCAATCACAAACACACCTACCAGTAATGATGCTTGCCTTAGCATCGTGCACAGCTTGATGTGCCATCGACAGGGTGGTGAAAGCGAGAGCTTCTCCAAAAGAGCCATTGAAAGCCTGGTAAAGAAACTGAAAGAGAAGAAGGACGAACTGGATTCTTTAATCACGGCTATAACCACTAATGGAGCTCACCCAAGCAAGTGTGTGACAATTCAGCGCACTCTGGATGGTCGACTACAGGTAGGGAAAAGCATAAACTGCTCAAACAAGCTTCTTAAGTAATAGAAGATAGGGTTCCTTTTAATACCTTATTATGTCAAGGTTCTTGGAGCACTATTGCAGTCGGTTAATTGTCCCACTCACCTTTTGTAATTTCTCTATCTGACCCTACCTTTAATTGTCTTGTATGTAGGTGGCTGGACGCAAAGGTTTCCCCCATGTGATTTACGCACGGTTATGGAGATGGCCTGACTTGCACAAAAACGAGCTGAAGCATGTGAAGTACTGCCAGTATGCGTTCGATCTCAAGTGTGACAGCGTCTGCGTCAACCCATATCACTATGAAAGGGTGGTTTCCCCAGGCATTGGTGAGTGAGAATTATTTTTTTCAATTCCTTTTTTACGCCAGTGTAAACTAGGGCTGGGCAATTAATTAATCGAAAACTAATTGAAATCGACAGTCAGAACCTATAATCTATCGAATTTTTCCAGGTCAATTATTTCAATTACGTTCCCTTTTAAAACACTAGTCACGTGACCGTAGGGCTGGGCGATTTTACCAAAAATAAAAATCTCCAATTTTTTTTTTTAAATTCGAGTTTCGATTTGATTTTCGATTTTTTTTTTGTTTTGTTTTCAAAGCTCTTAAAAATGATTGCAGACATCAAACACGTCAGTGCAATTAAACTGCTGTGTCCTTGAACTACAAATATGCTGCTCAAAAAAATAAAGGGAACACTTAAACAACACAATGTAACTCAAGTCAATCAAAGTAAAATCAAACTGTCCACTTGAGAAGCAACACTGATTGACAACCAATTGATTTTGTTATCAGCACATTCAACTATGTAAAGAACAAAGTATTGAATAAGAATATTTCACTCATTCAGATTTAGGATGTTTTATTTTAGTGTTCCCTTTATTTTTTTGAGTAGTGTATACACACACTGACAATACAAGGTAGATCTAAATGAGGCTCTGTGTCATTCAACAATCAGATTTGATGTTTTAACCCTCGTTTTTAAGTTTTAAACCTTGCATTTCAACAGAATGGGCAGCATGTCTGTTGCAGTGTGTAACGTGATGGCCTTTCCATCCCACTCCCTTTTTATCATACGGCACGCGGTTTGTAAAAGTCTCCTCTTGGGATGGCAAAAACTAAAAGTACCCCTGACCGACCATAGTGTCTCATTAGTCCGTTGACTAATTCGATCAATCGATTAAATCGATTTTTTTTGCCCAGCCCTACGACATGTGAAGTATGGAGAGTCTAAACACTGAGACAACGGAGCAACAACAGCAGCTTGTACCAAAGAAAACATAAATAATCATAGATAGTAGATAGTGTGTTTCCTTCAATTATTTTAAAATCAAGTAATGCACCATTCATTCAATAATCTCTCACTTGTAATATGTGAGCATATTTACTGTTCAAACCAGTAAATTTAAGTGAACTATGAGGGCAAAAAATAAATTAATGTTCTGTAAAATTTTTCAGTAAGATAAGATTTTGATTTTGGGCCAAATTGCCCAGCCTTAGTGTAAACTGTACACATTGTATCCAGAATATAGCTGATATCTTGCATTAAAACGTGTATGTCAACAATGTGTTCATGTCATTCACAGATCTGTCTGGATTAACACTAACCAGCTCTGGTAAGTTGACTATCAATAACGGGCAGCCTGAGCAAGCTTGGCAATATCAAATAATATTTTCATGTAACCTCTACAGTTGAATAGAGTCAAGTCCTCTGAGGTAATGTAATCATGTGCATCATAAGATTACTTTGGACTCTATCCACACCGTGGATGAAACAAATCATAACATTTGTATAGATTTACCCCACATGCCAGTAACCAGTTTTAAACAACAGTAATGATTATAGTTGTACACTTTCTGAAACTTCTTTGCGAGTGATGTTGGGCCTGTCACCTCAACACATGTAGTCCCCTGTGTCCAAACGTAATATGACTGTCTGCTTTATGACTGGTACTCATGATCTTCTCTCTCAGCGCCCAGCTCTGGTTTAATGGTGAAAGACGAGTATGAGTATGAAGGCCCGTCGTCCCTACCCAGCATCGAGGGGGGCCACTCAATACAGACCATCCAACACCCTCCGTCCAGCCGCCCGGGTCCCTCCGAGTCGTTCAGCAGCCCCGCTCTCCTGCCCCCCTCGGACGCCGCCAGCTCCGCCTCCACCTCCGCCTTCCCGGGCATCGCCGTCGGATCAAGTGAGATGCAACCAGGCTTGCTCCTTCACACAGGCTTTCTCCTGTTTTTTTTTCCCAAAAGTCCCCATTTCCTTCCTCATCCTCCTCACCTCATTCACCCCATTCACCCACAAAACTACTGATCTTGTCAATGTCATGACACCTTTGCTTGTTACTTTGTAGTAGGCTTCAGGCATCATTTTTTTCCATGTCTGTGTAGTGTACATGTGTGGTATTAGTTTATAGTGTGTTGATATGTTAGAAATCCATGCAGTTTCTTTTCATGCATTGTCTTTCTCAGCTGATGGAGATTTTCAGCCTATCAACGCTATCCATCTCTACTAATGTGTGTTTTGATGCCATCCATCACAACTAGTGTATGCATCGGGAGTGATTTTGAAAAGCTTTCTTAAAGCAGTCCATTCTGGCGGAGTTGAAAGTGCTCGACTGCCTGGTTCGGTGTGGTCAGCACAGCTCTGAGCACAGACAGAGCAGTGGTCTGACGGCGTGTGTGTGTGCGCGTGTTGTGGTGTTTTCCCGACTGTTCCTGTGTGACGCGCACCAACCCTGCTGCCACTTCTCTCCCCCTAGCCCAGTCCAGTAGCCTGTTGCCGGGCTGCCGCGGGGAGGGGCTGATGCCGGCGGCCGCAGCCCGGACGGCACGGGAAGCCCAGCAGAATGGCTTCTCCCCCTCCACACCAGCCACTTTCCACCACAGTAAGCCCCCGCCCTCCCCTCCCCAAAACTCTCCCTTTGTCTCTCTGTCCACACACTGGGGCCTGTCACACTCCTGCCAGGTTTCTCGTGAGGGGGTTGGAAAGCTTTTCAACATCATCCTAGGGCAGTGGTCTTGGGCGCTGGTCTGTGCCCCTGTGGTTTAGTGGCATCACGGGGCCAGAACATTCTTCATTTAGTTTGTTAATGGATGATCGGGTGTCTTTGGGGGTGGTTGTTTTTTAGAACCACTGCACTGAAGCATTCTGTGAAAGAAAATGAAGAAAACCAATCCCACCTCCACCTGCTTTTGTAATTGTTGGTGCTGACTAGTCTCTCACCCTTTCCTGCTTCTCATGCCCCATGCATGGCCTCATCTCTCACACTCATTCTCCTCAAACATATTCGGTAGTGTTCAATGTGTCGTGGGACTCTGTGCTATGGGGAACCGTTGTAAACATGAGTCCGTCCTCCACCTCTGTGTAGATGCTACCTCCAACTGGCCACGAACCAGCAGCTTCACCCCGAATATGCCTCACCATCAGAATGGACACCTCCAGCATCACCCCCCGATGCCCCACCCAGGACACTACTGTAAGCGCCCCACACACAAGGCTTTCACTGAGACGGTTTTACGTGTTTTAACGAGCAACGCCACTTACCAGGTGTCTCTCTCTTCAGGGCCAGAACATGGCGAACTTGCGTTCCAGCCTCCAATATCAAACCACCCTGGTAAGACACATCATCTGCAGTGTTGTACAGTTCCACATTTGATTTTAATCTGATTGGACCTTTTTTGCTGTCGGAGAATAATCCATTGTCACTAAACACCAGTTCAAGCAAAATGGCTGGAGAGCAAGCGAAATTTACAATTGAACGTTTTATCCCAGATTTGAAGTCGGTAAAAAATGATCTCGTTCTTGCCTCCAAGCACCGGACTACTGGTGCTCCATCGCCTACTTCGAGATGGACGTGCAGGTGGGGGAGACGTTCAAGGTGCCTTCCAGCTGCCCCATCGTGACGGTGGACGGTTATGTGGACCCCTCAGGAGGAGACCGCTTTTGCCTGGGACAGCTAAGCAACGTGCACCGCACAGAGGCCATTGAGAGAGCCAGGTGAAGCTTTGAGCAGTTGTATTGTGTTTTCTCGATTCATTTATTTATTTGTGGACCTCATGACTCATGTCTGTAAATAATAGTTATAGTATCACTATACACTTACATTACAGTGTATTACTATTATTTAAACTGTTAATATAGTCTAAAACTCAAGATTACAAAACCCTAATGTTGTATCGGTCTTCTCTGGTTCTAGACGCTAAGTAATAATTCCTGTCTTGTAGCCATTGACGGGAGTTGTCTGTGCCTTTCCCAGGTTACACATTGGCAAAGGTGTCCAGTTGGAGTGTAAAGGAGAGGGTGACCTGTGGGTGCGTTGCCTGAGCGACCACGCCGTGTTCGTCCAGAGCTACTACCTGGACCGGGAGGCTGGCCGGGCCCCGGGAGATGCCGTGCACAAGATCTATCCCAGTGCCTACATTAAGGTGGCTGCTGCAGACCTTTCCTTAATGAACCAAGTCTAGCCAGAGTGTAGCGGACATGGACAACAACCTGAGTGTAGGGGATAAGGACAACAGCGTGTAGGGGACATGGATGCTGCTTGAGTATGGGGAATATGGACGAAACATAGAGTGTAGGGGACATGGACGACAGCTGAAATTGTGTCTTTCAGTCCAGTTTAGAAACTTCCAAGATATTGTGTTTCAATTTTACATAGATAATGCTTTTCAATTTAGCTAGTTAATGCTTTAAAAATTTTAGATTGGGAAGAATTGTAAGAGCTTTATCAATGTGAGGTATCGGGCTCTGTAAATATCCATGTGTATATGTTTTCTCTGGACATGGCACACTTGTAATGTGTGTGTGTGTGTGTGTGTGTGTGTTTCTCCAGGTGTTTGACCTGCGCCAGTGCCACAGGCAGATGCAGCAGCAGGCGGCTACGGCGCAGGCAGCGGCTGCGGCCCAGGCGGCAGCAGTGGCGGGGAACATCCCTGGGCCGGGATCAGTAGGAGGGATCGCCCCTGCCATAAGTACGACCCTCCTCTTTTACACTCAGGGGTGTGTGTGTGTGTGTGTGTGTGTGTGTGTGTGTGTGTGTGTTTGCGCTTTACACTCAGTAGTGGTATGAGTAGGCTGAAAGGTGACTAATGCATCCATTGCTTCTGGTGACTTCCAAGTGTGTGTGTGTGTGTGTGTACGTACAGTACTACTACGTACAGTACTACTTGGGTGAAGTTAAATACTTTGGACAAATTTGCCCCACTAATGATACTGAAATGTTTATTTAATTGTTGTGCACTGGTCTGATTTGCCTTGTATGTGAAGATGCAGGTACATAATGTGATGGGTTGCCATTAAACCCTAACCTCCAGTGGCCTGTGACGGTGACCACTGCTGCGCTTTCCTATTTTCTTCCAGGTCTGTCGGCCGCGGCAGGCATCGGTGTGGACGACCTGCGGCGCCTTTGCATCCTGCGCATGAGCTTCGTGAAGGGCTGGGGCCCCGACTACCCGCGGCAGAGCATCAAAGAGACGCCCTGCTGGATCGAGATCCATCTGCACCGCGCCCTACAGCTCCTGGATGAGGTGCTCCACACCATGCCCATCGCTGACCCGCAGCCCCTCGACTGATTGGCCACCCCAAACCAACCAACCAATCAACTCAGACGGATGAGAGAGACCTAAGACTCGTCCCGCCCCTTCTGGTCTTCACTGTGATGCCCCCTGGGTAAGGGGATGGGAGCCACTGGAGGATCCCTCCTAAAGCCTTACGAGCGCAGACACAGGCTTCTGCCCAGTCACCGGGGACTCCATAATCACTTCTGAAAATCTTCACAGGCAGTTTTTTTTATGGTTATTATTGTATTTTTATTTTTGTCTTGTGTGCACTCATGTCCTTCATCTCGCAGCTTCTCCATAAAAAAAGTCTCTGAGACTGCAGCAGTGACCAGTGGGGAAGAACAAGGGAAGGAGATTGTGGGGGGTGGGTTTTTTTTCTCTTTCTTTCATTTTTTTTTTCTGTTTTCTTTCTTTCTTTCTTTTATCCCCTTTCCCTCGCGGGAGGTCAGGAATCTAGGCTGTTACGCAGGGATTGGTTACATGCTACGTGCGTGGCAGAACATTTGGTGAGCACGCAAATGTTTTTATGCCCGTTTACCCCTCATTTGTCTCTTCCACAGATAACACCGGTGATTTGATTGCGTGAAAGATGGGGCAAGGTATATTTATATAAATATGTGTGGGTGACTTTTTTTTTTTTCCCCCCATCTTGTGCATATTTTACAAAGTAATTGTGATAATGTATTTTAGCACCTTTTGATATATAAAATGTCTGTTGCATATCCCGGCAGAGGAGAGTTCTATGAATTAAATGGTACAATTCAAGGACCTACACTACAGAACCCACACTAAAAGATCTTTTAGAAGTTTTTTTTTTTTCTCGTTTAAGTGATATAGTACATCAAGATAAACGAAGTTTGACATTTTGCACTAAACTATATATATATATAAATATATGATTTTGTTTAAGTAGCTAACAGCACTGTAGTTGATTTTATGTTTTTAATGCATGTGAAATTTTGCATGCGAGTTGCAAAAAACAATTATTGGTTGTTCTACTGACTATTGTGGATAGCTGTGAACAGATCAAGTATTTGGAATGCTTTAGAAATCATTGGTGTGAATCCTGGCTTTCCGCAGTCCCCAGGATTCACAGAAGCCCCAGCCTCCGGTTGCCCCCTGCGTTTGATTAGTTGCCTTTACTTTCCCCCCATAAAAACAGCATATGCCAGTATTTTTTTTTTGTCTGATTTGGTTCCTTGCCTGACCAGCAACTCGTGTCTGGATTGCCCTCCACAAAAAAATGTACTCCTAGAATAAAATGTTCTACAGCCGTATATGAAAAGTTATTTTACCTGTAAGGATTGTTTTCGGAAAGGCATGTGAAAGTGGATTCTTCTTTGTGTGAATTATTGCCATTTTCATCATTTGAAAACATGAAATGTATAAGAGTACTATGAAGTCACTTAAAGTTTATTTGGGGAATACATGGGAAGTTGAATATTAATGATTCTTTTATTTTCTGGATTTTTTCATTTTCAGCAGATCTAGTTGGATTGTATATTGTATAATATAATTAGCAATATTAAATCTACTATAATAAACCTGTATAAGGCATATTACTGATCATGTGGAGTGATAGTATGGTATTTTTGCAATATGTCAATTCCTCAGAATTTTTGTTTAGTTTTTGCCATAAACACTGAACAGTTAGAGGGCAATAAACACTTATTTCTTATTTACCGGGTCAAGTCTTTGTGAAGTGGACTCCATGGCATTTCCAACCATAGGACACGAGAACAAAAATCTTCCAGCTATGTCTACCTCTAGCGCTAGTTATTTCTTGCCGTTCAAAAGTATTCAATAGACGGTGCTTTTATTCTGTACAAAATATACCACAAATGTAACGTGGTCTTTCTGGAGAGCCTCCCTCCCTCCCTCGCTCGCTCTCTTCTAGGCTGTGGCACCATGTTCTTCAAACCAGGTTAGGTTTGAAGAAGCCTCTGACGAGACACTGCGGCAGCCTGTCGACAAGGCCGCCTCCCATTTAGCCTAACGCAAAACATCTGCAGGCAATTATCCAGACGGCCACAGCGGTCAGCCGGCCGGCCTACCTCGGCTCTTGTGACTGAATGTGTGGCTACATCAACAGCATTTGCAGCCGGTCCAAAACCACCTAACGAGTTTATTATAAAATGTGAGCCAAGGTAAGAAGATGAGGGGAAAAGATTTTAAGCATCCAAACACACAAATAGGACATTTTTTTCTTTAGAATGAAACTGCCTTTATTAAGTAACTTTTAATATCAGAAAATAAAACTCTTAATTCTCTTTACAGCAAATATATAGTATCAGTGCTTTGGCCACATGACACATGAAGGCCATTAATCATAAAATATAATTTGCATTTAACCTTATTTCATAGAACATATATGCCCTAATGTGTCCCTACATACACATAATGAAGGTAGTAAAATTAGCAAATACTTAACTTCTGGTGCAGTGAGACAGTGTCCACACTGCACCAATAAACAATATCTGCACATAGATATATCATTTCATTTATAGTTTGGTGACGTACGGACATATGCATCTTACATGTTAGATCCTTGGCCTTTTAGTTGCAGTGTACAATGTGGTATGTTATGAAAACATGCTTATGTGCACATTCCTTGCCAAAAAGACTAGTTAATCTTATTTTCAATACTGTTAAACTGCACTAGAAGCGGATAGCACTGACAATAAGCAGTGCACTGCAACTCACCGAGAGATTTTGCTCGTCTTACTATAGAAAAAAATATATAACCTTATCTTTAAAATTGTAATATATATATTTATTTATAGGCATATGAAATGTAACTTCTAGAAGAAATAAAAAATAAAGTTCTGTACAATTTTAACCAATCTACATTTAAAAAAACAATGCAAAAAATGTCAAGAGTAATCTTGAGAGGTTATGGACCAATGTGTTCTCCATCCGTTTGACCAGGACTCGTCAGGTACGTGGCCTTTGTCTGTGGCTCTAAAACACTGGGGTTTGCAGTAGTGGCCGGAGGAAGAATTGTGTGGGCTGCTGTGCCATGTTGTCACTGGACACTAATGAGCACATCACAGAGAAAAGCAACTCGCCCCCTAGACAGCCCACCTTCACTCGCTCACACGAATGCATGGGAACAGGTGTGGCCACAGCCTTCGCTTTTAAGGATCGGATTGTTGTTTTTCTATCTACCGACTGTCTCAGACCACCATGATCTGGCTGGTTCCTTTAAGGCAATAAAGTTGTCAGTTATTTGAATCAGGCGATGTAATCAGAACCATGGCAGACAGTCACACCCTAAACGCTGTTCGAGTTCCCTGCCTCGAGATCTAGAGAAACTTTTCACTTAACTCCCCTCACTACAAGAGAAAAAAAACTGTACATGTTTAGCTGGAATGTCAGTGCAAGAACCACACCCATTTCCAAGATATCGAAGATTCCACCACTATCCTGCATTTCTACCTTAAAGCAAAGGCGAACAGATGAAACGAAAAGCTCATCGTTGGCATCTAGTGTTGTAGCCCAACTAGCCGAGAAAATGGATCAAAGGCCGCAGACTTTAACTTAGAGTTCTATGGTAACACAACGCCCACAAAACTGTGGTTGGATTTTAATCAAGTGGAATTGGATTAGGCACGAGTTAATGTAAACGTAACTAGAAAAATAAAATCGAAGCGTGTTCTTTGAAGAAATGGAAAGCATGGCAGTGCGCAATACTTCTTAATTCCCAAGGAAGAACCTACTTCACCCCAATTTCAGCAATATGAGAATGAAAAAGGTACAAAATATACTTTGAATAAAATATAACATAGCAGCTAAACACATGGGGTGTTTTAAAATGACAGGAAAAGGTTAGACATTAGCCTTGATTTAAACTTTGCTTTAACCGTACGTTTAAACATTTCTGAAAAATAAAAATGATAAAAAAATAACAGGATTAATGTAATGCAAAAATAAAACTCCATATTCTTTGATATTTCCTTATTCTCCCCATTTCTCCCTCTCTAAATACCAGCTACATCCCAAGGACCCTCCCAAACATTACATCTAAGAAATACACATGCTTCCCCAAACCTTTCCTCTCCTCACACCTCACATAAGCACGCATGCCACCTAGCATGGCAGCCTGGGTCACATGCATCTGTAACACAAGTGCAAACAGGCTATGCACGGTGTAGAATACTGGGAGTGCATACTACGCAGTTAAAACAGTGATGCCCAGGGCCGGCCGAGCATGTGGCAGCAATGGTGGGCGTCACTCTCTTGGAAGCGTGTAGAGGCCACCCCCTCGAGAGGTCGGGCCGCAGAACTGGTGGTCGGGAGGGGAGTTAGAGGTGGTGCTGTCGCTGGAGGACGAGAAGGCCTGGCCGTAGCTGGGGTACTTGTGTGCATCCGAGCCAAGGTAGCCGCTCTGGACAAACTGGGCCATGGGGTGCTCCAGTGCCTCCTGAATGGTGGGAGAGAGACGCGGTGTCCCGGGCTGGCTGTCACGGAACGAGGGGGCACGAGTGTCAAAGATGTGAATGCCCTGCTCGAAAGGGTTCCACACCATTGACACAGGATTGACCGGAGGCTGAGGCGCCACCACTGCCGTCGCCGCCAGGGGAAGACTGTCAAAGCCAGGGGGGTCCAGCCCAGCCAGGTCCTCAGACCCTGCAGGGAGTAAGGAGGACTCTCCAAACCAGAAGCTACCACCACCGCTGCTGCCACCATTGCTGCTGCCACTGCTGCTGTTGCTGTTGAATGGACTTGTGGGACCGAAGTCAGCCATGCGGTTACCGCCACCACTGTAGAAGGAGTCGGAGGAGCCACTGCCAAGGGAGCTCGAACTGTCGTTGCGATAGCTGGCCGTTATCCGGGCCGAGCCGGGGCCGGTTCCCCGTTGGACTCCACTAGGCAGGACCGTGTTGGAGTGAAACCAGGGACCACCGGGACCTGTTTCGAAGCTGACGTCAGTACCGTTGCAGTGGAAGTCGTTGTCGTCTGTGCTCATGTCCACGCAGCTGCCGGTGCGCAAGGCGATGTGTGCTTCTATCTCTTCGCGAGCTCGGTCAACATTCTCAGGCATTCCTGTGACCTCAAACACAGGCTCTTTATCACGACTGGGTGTGACAATGTAAGTGTGAGTCTGCTGTTGAATTCGCTTAATGGTAGCACCTTTAGGCCCTACTACCAGACCCACTACACGGTATGGCACACGAACTTGGATGGTGGTTTGGCCGGGCAAGGTGGGGGCACTTGACAGCCCAGGTGTGGTGGTGGCGGCTAATGGCCCCGCCTTTCGGGAGGCTCGGATATGGGAAAAATGCTCAGCAGCTGAAAGGATCTCCCTTTTGGCCATGGCTACATCTTCTTTCCGGCCAGTGACAACAAATACTGGCTCCTCCCCTCTCACTGGTGTTTTGATGTAGGTGTTGGTCTTTGCCCTCAAAGCCTTGATTTTGCAACCTACAAGAGAGTTATCAACCATGGTTAGCAACAGACGTTTCAGTTCAATAGTGAACCAATCTTACATTTTAAATTTTCTGGGTTAAATAAAACGTGCCAATTTTTCAATACTTTCAAAAAGGCAAACTTGCTGTAACGCAACAACTTGAAAGAGCCACTATACGACCGGCTATGTTTGGTTTCAAACTACACATCGCCAGCTGCAACAATGGGTAACGTTAGGGCAGTAGAGAAGGCATTGGCCACTATGGTCGAAACCGCATGACTTGTATCAGAATTCGGATTTAGACCTAATCAGAAGGAGCCTTGTATGTGTGGCGTGGCCACGTTAACATGTAGCTAGCTCACATCTTTTGCTAATCACAAAGTTAGCTCGCCTGCTACATCCAAACATGTTGAGAAGCCAAGCTAACAGTGCCCATTATTTTTCGTTACACTTAAAAGTTAACTTTAATTAGGACATACGTTGATCAATGTTACACTGACAAAATAAATTCACACAGCCACCAATATATGTACTAAAGACCACGAACCAGTTGGACATCACCTTTGGACGACTTATTTAATACAAAGCCATCATTAGCTTCTGGCGGCTAAATGCAAGTTAGCATGTTAGCTAATGTTCCAAGGCGTTGCAAACTCACCCTGTCGGCCGACAATCTCAGCTACGTGTTCAGAGCTAGGCACCTCGACACATTCCTTGGTATTGACGCTCTTTCTTCTCATGTTAATCAGAGATGGTTCATATCCAGATTCCCCATATGGTATCATCATCCCAGGAACCTGCTGGTTAGACGAATCATCTAGCCCATCACTGTAAAGAACAACTGACTCTTGGGCCTCATGTCCTGGGAGCATGACAGAGCCTAGCCCTGAGACATGGGCCTGTGTGAGCAGTGAATGGCTCACTGGTTCATTTTCATTTAGTGCTTCTTCGTCTGATTTCTCTTGGTCGTCCTCCTCCGTTCCAGCTGCGTTGAGCGGTAAAGGCTGAAGGTCTAAAACAGCCCCTAGCAGGCTGAAAGGCGAGGTCCGACATGGATGGGAAAGGGTTGGGTGTTCAGCTTGGCTTTGAGCGACGTGGTCATCGATGCCCATGCCGGCAAATGTTTGGACTAGTGGCGGGAGCTCAGGCTCTGTTTCCTCGTTATCCAACAAAGATGTGCTACTGGGCATAGTCAATGATTGACGTTTTTCCTAAACAATTACGACGAAACTCGGACTAAATAATAAGTAAATCGTATAGTAGCCAAATTAAAATACCATATGCTCAATATGTTACATCCGTTTAGGATGTAACTGACTATGTTTTTAAACCTTTTTCTAAAAAAAAAAGTGGCTACAGTCCTCCAGTCTTTCCTTGGCTTCTTTGTCTCATCTTCACTGCAAGTAACCACGCCCTTGATCATATGAACTCATTTGCTATTGGTGCTAAGAACATTACAGCACTCTTGATGGTGTCGTATAGACGGTCATTACTGGCTAAGAGAGACACATAATACCCACCCACTCAACACGATTGGAGGTTCGTGAAAGAGGAAACGCATTGTGTAAATTTTATTGCTCAAATATATAAACAACCCCAACGGATATGTAATATAATCCTTATAAATGCGTAAATATAACCCATAAAACGTTGGATTATTGAACAGAGCACATATCAGTGTCATGGTTAAATCTGACGAAGGCCAGCAGCTTTTGTTCACGTGATTTGTAGACCCACTGACCCACTGACTTCACAGTAGCCTATCATGCAAATGCCGCATGAGTATGCCACTTCGAAGACAACTTTAGTGATTTGAAAGTACACATCTGCTGATGTCTGCATGGGTTCGATGGCCTGCCACGGGTACCTTAATTCCAACTCCCACCTCTTTTTTTGAACGAGGCTCCTGTAAAATTACACTTATGAGCAAAAATGCATTGTGCATTGTGTTAACATGAAAACTAGTTTATTCGGCAGTAATGCAATATTTTGTGTCCAGTAGTACAATGCAGTATATATATATATATATTTTCTATCTATTTATATCTTTGGAGTATTTTTATGAATGCAGTTTTTACAGTTACACTGCAGTAAAACTTGATAAAATGGCAATTGTTAAACTACAAGCCAGGGTTTTTCGTAAGGGTAATATCTGGGACAAAAATAGGCAAAGTAAATGCAAAGTACAGGCAAAGTAAATGCTTCTAATACAACACCTTTGATGTAAGTACATATATTAGTGACACCATTAGCATACTCTTTTATAGGCTTGCCATATTAGCCCATTGCACAGATGAAGCATTACAGTGATTTATTAAAATTTTTATCATGCCTATAAAATGTTATGAATGTTTAAATGGATTTTAAAGAGTAAATCAACATGCCCTTAACAAAACAGGATACAGTGCAGTTTTCCTCTAAGAATCTGAGAATTGATCTATCTATTCCTATTTTAGTTTTTTTTTTTTTTTTTTTCAAATTAAGCATGCAGCCACATTGCAACAGAATGCTCATTACACCACTTAATCAGTCCCCCATTACACTATAATAAAGTATCTCCAATTACACTTCACACTTGCGCCCGTACCCATAGCCTTACATTAACAGCAACCACAGATCAAGAGAGAAAAGATATAAAGGGTATTGTGAACAGACTTACCTGAGTCAGTCACACTTCACCCTTTCTCTGTGGTGCTGGTGTTGAATGGCCCTAGGAAAAAAATAACCTACACAGCCTGCCTGTTTCATAGGGACCTACTTGAGACAGGGACCTACTGAACATCCTCTTCGAAAGTGGTGCACGGGGAGTGGTGACAATTGTCTGCTCAAGGTCCTCTTATCTCTTATTTTGGGTGAGGTCAGACTACAATCCTTCGAGGACCGGAGTTAACAAGGCTTAACAGAAGCCTTTATGAGGGCACATAAGTAGGTAGGCACGGAGCCATTAAGCACTTTGTAGGCCATCATTAGTCATTTAAATTTGATACAGGCAGCCAGGGGTAGCCAGTGAAGCTCAAAAATCAGATGGTGACATGCGCCCTATTGAGCTGTATGAAGACCAGATACGCCACTGCACTCTTCACTTTTTGAAGCAGTTTAACAGTACAGATGGGAAGACCTGTTAGAGCACTGCAGTAGTCAAGGCATGAGAGAACCATTTTGGGTTAGGCATTGAATTTGTGCAATCATGACTCCTAGGTTTCTTGCTACTGGTAGGAACAAGAGATAAGGAGTCAGAAGATGGTGTGATGAATGGTTGGTTTGGCAGGGAGGAACAGTAGTTCAGTTTTTGAGAAGTTTTAGAGGTGATTGTCTTGCATCCATGCAGATATGTCAAAGAGACAATCTCAGATTCAAGCTGAAACTGTTAAGTTGTTAGGTGGGAATGACATATACATATACATTGATCTGTATGCCCTGTGATTTTCATGTGGTTTGGAGTTTCACCTTGGTACAAAAAATATGGCCCTAAATGTGACTGCCTGATTAGCAAATATCTTAACCTGTCCCTCACTACCTTAAATCTAACAGCCTTAAATCTAATAGCCCGAGTCCCCAGGTCCACCACCCTCAGTGGCATCATTGACTACCGACACATTGCACTGACATCTGACACACTGACAACAGGTCCACCATCCTCCACACTGCCCTGCATCTCCTGAAGAGTCTTAGGACTTCTCTAAGGATGATCTTCATTGTCTTAACATCTCCCTCTCTCCCGCCTTAAAAAACCTTTCGCACTGACTGACTGGAATGTCATCATTCACCCTGAAATAAGGATCCACCGCATGTGCGAATTCTCTGTGACACGGGGTGAAAACTTTATCAGCCTTTGTAGAACCTGATAATGTAATAATTTCCCAATAATGTAATACCATGCATTTCCCAATAATGTAAAAATCGCCATACTGATAATGTAATAAAGTGTTACATTGATGGGGAGTTATTACATTATCGGGTTAGCCTCAATTTTGCAGAACCCGATAATGTAATAATTTTCCAATATTGTAATAACTTTGGTCAGAGCTGTAGCATTAGGCCACCAATTTCAGGGGTCCAAATGTTAAAGTTGGTCTGACATCAGGTTCTCTCTACCTTTACCCTGCTGCTTTACTATTTGCAGATATTATTTATTTTTACATGACTGTGAATGCAGAGTTTTGTACAGTAGGCCTATTAAAGGGATTTTCAGTAGTAATAAACCAATAGTTTATTTCAGTAGTAATAAACCAATATGCGGTCTGCCTTCAGCTTCACAGATGACCCTGACATGATCGATACAGCCTCTAGCTGGCCCCTGGCTTGACTGCGCCTAATGACATGGGACTATGTCCTGGGATTCTAATGGGACTCCTATATTACTTTATTTACCAAAATTTTCTTGTAATGTGTATCTAATGGAATAATAGTGGACTACCCGCCATCTGAGAGACTGAAAACCTGCCCTAGGCAGTTGGGTTAGCCCCTTGAGCCGTCGGAACTGCCCAAGGTTTCTTCCTCTACCATAACAAGTAAAAACAAAAAACGCTGCTAGGGAGTTTTTCCTTGCCCCTGTTGCTCATTGGGCCTCTTGTGTTAAGCGCTTTGTGACATGCCTTTTGTAAAAATGCGCTACATAAATAAAATTGAATTGAATTGAGAAATTTGAGTTTCTAACAGTAATTTACATTGACCAACTGGACTTGGAACTGGCCTATGTGTTGATTTGTGCAGCAATGTCCCTTAATAATTACACAATATACTGTATGTTCAATGCATTTGCTCTATTTTCCCTTGGCCTGGCAGATGAATGAGGCACTTTGAATGGGTCCTCTGTTGGCCTATTGTCCTTTCAATAGGTGAAACACTACTGGCTGAAGACTTTAGACTATTAAAACTAGTTTTTCAGGTCCTTTCCATTTTTTCATCTCATGTCATGCAGTTGTGATATTTAAGGCCCGCACCAACATCATCCAGACCCTCCAGGATTTCGCGATGTTGCGATTTGCAACATCAACGCAACTTCAACCAATCCCCGTGAATTCAGGGCGGTGTTGCAATTTTAACTAATCACCGCAACTTTCCCGCAAAATTGACCAATCATTTGCGTGGTCTTGTCGAGCTCACGTCGACAAACTATCTTTTTTACACTGAGCTAGAATCACACGTCTATGTCTACTTTGCAGCGCGATCAATGGCATTCTAATTGCCCGTCCCACATTGAAGCACCCCGATTCTCCCAGTCAATCGGGTTTTACGCGCATCTGGTTACGCGTTTGCTTCTGTTTTTTATGTGGTGGCATTTCTTCCGTGTTTTTAAAATACTTAACACATTTAATCGGGAGGTATAGGCTACGATTTAGCTATAGGCTTATCAAACATTTGACTGGATAGCAACAGTAAGACAGGGAGCAAAGAGACCCAGACGACAAGAAACAACAGAGACAGGTCAGGAGAGCAACACCAAAATGTATTCGACAGAAACAGTGATCACAAATGGGCAAGAAAGTTCTACACCTTTTAAATCACATGTCTGAAATTAAATGTCGAAGTTATAATCAATGTCGGGCAGTAGCTTCAATGCAAATTAATAAGCTAGTTTAACGACATTTAGTAGCGTGGCTGTAGTGAAGCTACAGCATGAGTATACTGACTCTGATAGCTTAATTTAGCTCTTTTTTTGGCAATGAAGTGATCCTTAAAGTTATATTATCAAGCTTCAGCTCACAGCAGCAAATCCTCTATCAAGGCTGCACATGGAAGATCAGCTCATTGCAATAATGTGATGCATTTGATGCGTCAGTCATGCCATAATAATAAAAAAAAGTCCAATGTATGATCATATCACAGTAAACAGGCATACAGTAGGCATATCAATAGGCTATATACTAATCAGTTACTATTGTATAGCTATTGAGAGAGCTGTTTGTTAATCAATACAGTAACAGTCTAGAAGAAAGTTGGATTATTAAATATAGGCCTTTTTGTACATTAGAAATGTGGCTGTTTTGAACTACCGTCATTTTAGCTACATTTGGTCTTAAATAGCTTTGGTGTAGAGGAGTTTCATCTGATGTGGAGTAACTGGTGGGTGCTTAGTTAACTACATTTCCTGATTAGCTTGCCCAACTGGTTATAATATATTGTTATACAGACAACTTAGGATAACCAAAGAGACAGGCAATATTATTGCACATAGGCTATACTTATGAAAGAGGTCAGAAGAGGAACCAATAAAATGTAGGTTACAGTAGGCATATGTAGCCTGTGAGACAGATGGACAATGACAAAAAGTTCTATGCTGTTACATTTTTAAATGTTTTCAAAAGTTGGGCCTGCTGTAAAACTTTTCAGGGTTTGTTGATTATATTCTAGTGCTACAGTATTTCAAGAAAAGGAGCAAGTAGTGGATTGTACTTTTAAACTGTGAAATTGGTGGATTTTTAAAACCTTGCCATTTTGTGCACATACACCTGCAAGAAAGCATCCGTTATCTTTTTGAGATATCCAGGAAAGTGTCCCTCATTTGAGGTTGAGGGAGTTGGCAGCCCTAGTAAGTTTGTTTACAATAATTTCTCAGTTTCTTTGTTCTTTTAATGTTTTTTTCAGTAATAATTTAATATTTCCTCATTTTAAAAAAAGTAAAAAAGGGAAAATCACAATTACTTATAGCAACTTTTACTTCCTCACGCAATATAATCACAACAACAAACTAAAAATCACCGC
Source organism: Limnothrissa miodon (assembly GCA_017657215.1). Lineage (NCBI taxonomy): Eukaryota > Metazoa > Chordata > Actinopteri > Clupeiformes > Clupeidae > Limnothrissa > Limnothrissa miodon. The sequence continues at coordinate 176,449 of JAGFZM010002217.1, forward strand.
AACTTTCATCGCATTTTTTGGGAAAAACTCCCGCAACATCAGGTATTTTAGGCCGCAACAATCACAAAAAAGGCCCGCGAAATCCTGGAGGGACTGATCATCATGACATTCAACCCAACCCGCTGAAACGGAAACGGGAAAAAAGAAACCAATAGTCCACTGCCATCACCTAGTGATGTTAAAGGAACAGTAAAAAATAAAGGTAAATTAATCATGAAAAGGCCGTACAAACTGGATTCCATAAAAGTTGGGACACTAAACAAATTGTGAATAAAAACTGAATGCAATGATGTGGAGATGGCAAATGTCAATATTTTATTTGTAATAGAACATAGATGACAGATCAAAAGTTTAATCTGAGTAAATGTATAATTTTAACGGAAAAATGTTGATTCAAAATATCACGGTGTCAACAAATCCAAAAAAAGTTGGAACAAGTAGCAATAAGAGGCTGGGAAAAATTAATTTGAGCATAACGAAGAGCTGGAAGACCAATTAACACTAATTAGGTCAATTGGCAACATGACTGGGTATAAAAAGAGCTTCTCAGAGTGGCAGTGTCTCTCAGAAGCCAAAATGGGTAGAGGATCACCAATTCCCACAATGTTGCGCAGAAAGATAGTGGAGCACTATCAGAAAGGTGTTACCCAGTGAAAAATTCCAAAGACTTTGCAGTTATCATCATCAACTGTGCATAACATCATCCGAAGATTCAGAGAATCTGGAACAATCTCTGTGCGTAAGGGTCAAGGCTGTAAAACCATACTGGATGCCCGTGATCTCCGGGCCCTTAAACGACACTGCACCACGAACAGGAATGCTACTGTAAAGGAAATCACAGAATGGGCTCAGGAATACTTCCAGAAACCATTTTCAGTGAACACAATCCACCGTGCCATCCGCCATTGCCAGCAGAAACTACAGTGCAAAGAAGAAGCTATTTCTAAGCAAGATCCACAAGCTCAGGCGTTTTGACTGGTCCAGGGATCATTTAAAATGGAGTGTGGCAAAATGGAAGACTGTTCTGTGGTCAGACGAGTCACGATTCAAAGTTCTTTTTGGAAATCTGGGACGCCATGTCATCCAGACCAAAGAGGACAAGGACAACCCAAGTTGTTATCAACGCTCAGTTCAGAAGCCTGCATCTCTGATGGTATGGGGTTGAATGAGTGTGTGTGGCATGGGCAGCTTGCATGTCTGGAAAGGCACCCTCAATGCAGAAAAAATATATTCAGGTTCTAGAACAACATATGCTCCCATCCAGACGTCATCTCTTTCACGGAAGACCCTGCATTTTTCAACAAGATGCCAGACCACATTCTGCATCAATCACATCATCATGGCTGTGTAGGAGAAGGATCAGGGTACTGAAGTGGCCAGTCTGCAGTCCAGATCTTTCACCTCTAGAGAACATTTGGTGCATTATAAAGAGGAAGGTGCGACAAAGAAGGTCCAAGACGATTGAACAGTTAGAGGCCTGTATTAGACAAGAATGGGAGAGCATTCCTATTTGTAAACTTGAGAAACTGGTCTCCTCGGTCCCCAGACGTCTGTTGAGTGTTGTAAGAAGAAGGGGAGATGCCACACAGTGGTGAAAATGGCCTTGTCCCAACTTTTTTGGGATTTGTTGAGACCATGAAATTTTGAATCAACATATTTTTCTCTTTAAATGATTTTCTGAGTTGAAATTTTTGTTCCGTGATATATTCTATTCTGAATAAAATATTAGAAGTTGGCACCTCCACATCATTGCATTCAGTTTTTATTCACGATTTGTAGTGTCACAACTTTTTTGGAATCCGGTTTGTATTAGATATTAATAAGGAATCATGATTTCAAATACTTTAATCGCTGACAACAGTAATCCAGCCTGAATATTTCCATTACAAAAGTGAAGTTGCTGTCCTCAACTTATGTTGATGTTGACATCATGTGTGTATTGTGCTTTGGCCTGGTTCTCCACCCTCCACCTTTCTGATTTTGGCAACCTAGCTGGGCACCTTTTGTCTGAAAGGAGGGGAATAGGATACTATGCACTGCAGTATTTTGAATGTGATTGCGGTACCAGTTTTGGCCACAAATGTACTGTTCCTTTAAATAAGCTCCGAGTACACTGTTTGAGCACTGAAAATCTTCTAATATCTGCAAGTGATGACGAAGAGACCTAATACAATTGGGACAAAGTTATAAGCAAAATAATAGTGGGTGGTCACATACAGAGCATCACCATTTGGTACAAATTAACTGGTGTCCTAACATTTCAGTTCTGACCAAATTTATTACAATATTGGGAAATTATTACATTATCAGGTTCTGCAAAATTGAGGCTAACCTGATAATGTAATAACTCCCTATCAATGTAACACTTTATTACATTACCAGTATGGCGATTTTTACATTATTGGAAAATGCACGGTATTACATTATTGGGAAATTATTACATTATCAGGTTTTATTACATGTTTTAGGGACTTATGATGACATTTTTATTACATTATCAGGATTATTACATTATTGGGAATTTATTACATTATCAGGTTCTACAGCCTTTAACAACACTATGCCGGAAAAAATCACTGGAGTTTATAAACCCAGATGAGAGTGTACTCTGCTGAGCACAATGTGACATATCTGTCAAAGTCTGCTGAAAAATAGTTTTCAGTGTGGAACATTATCTTTTAAATTCACAAACAAAATGAAATGAAATTCATGGTAGCCTAAGCATCAGAGGGGCTAAGCTGAAAGTAATGTGTGCACTCTTGACACCCTGATGCTACCACAAGTCAGTCTATATCATTCAAGGGCTGATCCAATCTTTTTAACTTTTCAGCAAGCAATGTCCAGACTCTCTCCGAAACGAAATGTAGAACAAGGGGTTAGTTTTATTAGCAGGCTAATTCCACTACAGTTCACACAGCAACCAACACTAAATACTTGGTGCCAACCATAGACTGTATATAAAAACGGTGCCAACACTAAAATTGTGTGATGAGTTGCCAAATGATCTCCCATCTGTGATGCAACACCTTGTTTAACCACTAGATGGGGTAATTTACCAACATTTCAAGAAGATCAGGTTGCGAGTTCATCAGAGTTAAAATAAGAATAGGCGCCTAAAAAATAGAGCTACTTGTCTTTGACATCATCACGATTGACAAATTATTACAAAACAACATTACCAAGACACTTAGATCATGCAACTTACGGTGGTCTGTACCATCTGCTTTTCTCAAACATGTCAGAGATCATTAAATACGGCCCGTGTCACAACAGTTAGTGATATGCCCTGTGTTTGTACGTAAGTCCCATTTCAGCGACCACACATGGTGCGTTTCTCGGGTGTCCAAGCAACGCTACATACAATCGAACTTTGCTGCCTGGCTAATGTTGCAGAAGAGATGAAGAAAAGTTCGGCAAGTATTTCAGTATAACAACCATAGTTTTACATAACCATGATAGAAGCATTTCGTGTTCGATGTTAATTGAGTTTACTACGTGTGTTCCAGATTAAACATTAACTAAAATGTATAGTCGCTCCCCCCGAGTTACGTATTTAACAGAGGGAAGCACCTCATCCAAACTGGGTCCAGGAGCATATGAGGTCAACCAATACCAAACCACTTCATCGGGTAGGTCCATTGTGAATGCAAAGCAAGTTAGCATAATGATTTAATGCGATATAATGATAATCGATGCTGTGTAACTAGGCCTACCCTAAATCTTGAGGTTTGAATAGTCATTTAAAAAGGTGAGTTGCGAAACTTGCCAAGCTGGCCTACAGTATAATGTCACTGCAAAATATTTTTTGGTGAAATTATCTGAACAGTAATTCAGATAGGCCAATTTATTTTTAAGCATTTGTTGATTTTCAGATGGTTATGCACCATTCCTTTCCCTGACCAAGAGACAGACTTTATTTGATCGCTCTAATGATGAGTTGGATACCCCAGGCCCAGGCCAGTACAACTCCCAGTACAAGGTCCAATTGACACTTTATTATAAAGTATTTGGGTATATATTTTTTTATGTGCAAGTTTTTTAATTGATAAGAAATTATTATAATTGCTGTTATGTAGAGTCATGTTCTAGGAGGACAGAGTCTCCAGAATCGCTCAAGACGATTTGAAGAGGCGGTCTCAGCTGTGCCAGGCCCTGGAGCATACGATCTTTCCCTAACAGTTGGATCTAAACATGCAGTCAACTTTCGAAGAGGAACTATTAAATTGGTATTTTAACACAAAACAGGTGTTGTACACGACAATACACACCTAAGTTAGTTTTGTGGTGGTGTTGAAATACTAAACCCAATGCCTACCATTTGTTGTACTTCCTCACACTTTTAGCAGACTGTGCCCAATCGAATCAAGTTCATTCGACACCCAGACATCCCGTCTATCCCATCTCCTGGCCAGTCGTATGGCTATGAGGAGAACAGTCAGGGACTTCTTTGCAAACAAGCACCTCCAGACAAGGATGACACAATAGGACCTGCTTTCTACAATCCTCTGCAGGTAACGGGTTTAGTCTTATCGCCCAAGAAATGGCGCACACTCAGTGGAGTGCAGAGCCATCAGAAGAGACTATAAAATGTGGACAGTTCTGGGTGCCTGATATTTACAGTTTGTTGTGTGCTGTGGTTTGGAAAGGCACACAGACTAGCTCCAGTTTTTCCATTAGACTACACTGTAGTGCCAATATTCTTCCTAAAGCCAAATGTACAGTCAGTGAACACACACACACACACACACACACACACACATGCTTTTATCTTCCTTGTTCGTTTTCCATTTACCACATAAAAATGGAAGTGTTTGCCAAGTGTATGAGAGTGGTTCTCTCCATTAGTGGTGACATATGTAATGCACTGCTGAGCCTCTTAATTTGCCAGAATCTATTTCCATTGCTAATGATGGTCACGCCATTTTAAAAGTCACAGAGCACAATGTTAATCTATCCTGATGTCAACAAAAAGGGCCATTAGTAATTATTCTTTAAGCTATATTACAGTATTCACTTAGAATAATGCAATGTATGCTGTTCTCAGCTTCAATTAAATCATATTTCATCCTCTATTGACTAACCAAGTCAACTATGTCCTTGAGGGTAGAGGATGTCTACTGTGTGCCAGACAGGAAAAGCTTGGTGATTTACATTTTCTAAAGGAGTCTCAGTTTCTTTCTTTCATTGGTTTTAACACACCCTCCTTTGGCTGCATTCAATCCTCTGTTAAACTCAGATGATTTGCAAAAAGCTTTGATGCTGAGCTGTTGATTAGATGCAACAGAAATGGTCTATCGTTTCTGACTCCTGCATGTTTTCTCCTTGTTGTTTTTCATTCTTTTTTCAGTCAGGAAGAAGTGACAGACTGCTTTGGTGTGCAAGTGAGGGCTTCATCATGAATGGTCTTGTTTTAAAACAGACATTTAACCTGTCCTCTTTCTTTTTTGCTTGTGGCACTTCTCTCTCCCAGGCTGAAAACACAACTTCACAGAAGTACAAAGGGGTCCATTTTGGAAATATGACAGGGAAACGCAAGGAACCAAAGACTATGGACAGCCCTGGTCCTGGCCAATATGATCCTGATGTGTAAGTAATCAGTAATCTGTAAAACAGCTGCAGTCAATGTCTGATCAGCTGTGAGCTGTGGTTATGGACACAAAGAGACCTTACAGTAGATATTGTACTGTATGCATCCCTGAAGACTTTGATTAATGGTAGGGAATGACACAGAGACTGCTAGAAGGACTTCTTTTACAGTTGCTTTGACTTCTTTATTGAAACTTTTGTACTTAAAGGCCCACTATGCAACATTTTTCATTTAATTAATCCGTAATCCTTGAAAGTTTGTGATTTTGAAAAAAATAAGTTCAAGGCCCTGGAAAGTTTTTGAAAATAGGCATAAAAAGACACAGTCCTTGAAAGTTTTTGAATATTTTTGGTGGTCTGGCAGTCTCGCATCAATTTAACATTTGTCAGTTCATTCAAGTTTGTTTGTTCATTTGTTTATTGCCATTCATTGGAGTTCACTGGTTTATTTAGTACTTCATTCTTGTATTTCCTGTTCTCTGTTTACAAGAGCCTATGAGTTTCCTATGAGAAGCCTAATGAGAAGATCTAATAATATCTCACAGTCTACAGCTGTAGACTGTTGACTGCAGGTTATATGGCACCTTATCCCGAATGACAAGTGTTTTTTCAAAAATGCATGTTCCCTGGTTGATGATTGAAAAGCTCTGCACTGATATATCACTCTTTGCATATGCACAGTATACTCAAACGTTTCACCTTTATGCATGGTACAGAGTAGGGTACAAGGTGATTTAAAAAAGAAAAAAATGCTCAAATCCAAGGGCCTGAATGATAAAAGTTAACTCCCTCAAATGCATCAGAATGCAGGAGGCATCTACTTTTTTTAGGGTAGGCCCCCAGTTCCATAGTGAAGCACAACCTAAAGAGCAAAATAATATAGGTTGTGTTCAGTAACCTGGGCTGAGCAATGGGCAAAGTTTGTTGGGCTCACACAAATGTGTGTACCTGGCTAAGATAAACAGATGTTGTGAGAGTGGCGATAGGTATGTCAATGCACGGATGGACTGTAATTTCTGCATTACCTTCCACAAAAGCTTATTCATATCTAAAAAAAAAAATCTTTGACTATTTGGGTGCTCTGAAGCAGTCTCGCTAATTAAGCCTACCTCTTTTAAGTAAGCTATAACTTATTTAAATTCACTTGAATGCAGGAAAGAACATTTAAGGACATTTTAAAATTTTCTGGGGGAGGGCAGATCACAGACCCCCACCATGCAAATATTCTGTGAAATTATAAAGAACTAATTAAATGACAAAGCAAACTTAAAACTACCAAAGGGAATCAGGTAGCCAAAAATAATGAAAATAATAGTTCAAATAAATCATCACAAATGTTGGAAAAGCCTACTCATTCCAGCCAACTGACTGAAGTTGGCAACCCATACTATTCAAATTGTTCATTGATAACACATTCAGTTGTAGCAGTAGGTAATGCCGCCCTGTGTGGTCCTTGAATTTGAAAAAATTGGTCCTGGAAAGTCCTTGAAAGGTCCTTGAATTTGATGTTAACCAAGGTGTGGGAACCCTGTTCATACTGTTTAGGATGCTAAAATGAGTCATTACACGGCGAACGAACGGTTTAGAATGCGCCACCGTGGCTAATAGCGGTAGATACAGCACTTGCAATGTTCAGCAGCACGGTCCGCCTCCAATAGAATGCAGTGCAATACAATGTAATACAGCGTTCTTTAGAGGGAGCTCGTGAGAGAGAAAAACAGAACGTTGCTTAGCCCCTCTTTAAAGGAATACACTACAGTTGCTTGTTGTTTTTTACATTAACTTAGCTGGGTTGATACATACCTCTCTTGTCTCAGTGTTTGCACTCAATCGCTCTGGTACGCTCTACATTTAGCCCAGTTCTTTCTTTAGGGTCAGAAGCAACCAATTGCATCCACGTCTTTCCTATTTACATATAGTTACTTGAGTAAAACATGATCCATAATAGTAACTAGAGTGTATGGTGCAAAGACACTTGGGAGCCTATCACTGTCGGCGCAGTGATAACAAGCAGAAGTAGGCCTATATAGTGGCATCATGTTTCACATGATGTTACTGCGCCAATTATGAAAAAGGGGATGATGAAGACATAATTAATTATGTGCAACGTAGACTAAATAGCAAAAAAGCAGCAACTCTAACTGGTCAGATAGGGTCAGATAAGATCAGGAATTCAGGATGAGGTTTCATTTTCACTGACCTCAATTAATTTGTATTCAAAACCATGACGTGTGTCAATGTCAATGAGAATCAGCAACACGTGCTCTGATGCTAAACCTCCCACCCCCTCCTCTCACACCATCAACAAGAACTCTTTTTCCTAAGATGAGGGAGATGTGCTTTTACTAATCATTTTGTTATGCAATGGAATGGTTGGTCAATAGAAGGGAGGTGGGGGGGTGGTTAAGCCATTGACAGCTCGGTAGCAGGAAGGACACTGGCAACCGCACTCATCACGCCCCCACTCTCTGTAATTGAGACAGCAGACAGAATGCATGAATCACTTCCCCTCGGCGCCATTCTCTGGGCCCTCACTCACACACAGATGTACTGTACAGGACAGGGGCAGATTTATCATGGCCGAGTGGATGGAAAGCAGAGAGAGATCGATCACAGCGGTGGTCTCGTGTGCCACTGATTGATGGTCTGCTGCTTGCTTTTCTCCCCGTCTGAACAGGCAAACGGCCACTTCTTATGAGAACGTCAACGTGCGGAAGGAGAAGAAGAGCAGGGTGGAGCTAGCCATCCCTCGTTACCACGAAATTGTCACCCTGCAGGAAGAGAAGAAGGTGAGGATCTATCTTTCCCTCTTTCTCCCTGTCTTTCTCTCTCTCTCCCTCTCTCTCTGTCTCCTTCTCTCACTTCTACCTAGCCACTTCTTGGAAAATAGCTGCTGTGAAAAGAGCCCATTAGCATTGAAACTATGAGCATAAGAGTGGATTCACACTAAGAGCTAATAAAGTGGCAGTGGAAGTAATCCCCTTTCTGTTGACAGAAGCGATAGGAGCGACAGAAGCCACTAGAGCGACTAAATAATGTTGCAAATGGCTCAACTTGCAATTGAGCCATGATGTGTTATGCTGCAAACCATTTTTACATTTTTGTAGTGTCATTTATTGATTTAGTTTAGCTATCCAATCGTCAGTGGTTAGTACTGAATTTGTGATTTAGTTTAGCTTAATCTTCAGTAGTTTGTACTGATTTAGTGATTTATTTTAGCTTAATCTTCAGTAGTTGGTACTAATTTAGTGATTAGGTTTAGCTTAATGTTCAGTAATTTGTACTTATTTAGTGATTAAGTTTAGCTTAATCTTCACTAGTTGGTAGTTCACTCAGATGAACATTCTCACAATGTTTTTCACACATTGTAAAGTAACACTATAGCCACCTTCTCAAGGCATGAAGAACCTGTTCTCCCTAGACTTCCCCACGATGGAGCATGACTGTGAGACTGTTTTTGAGTCAGAACACTGCATAGAAATGAAAGGAAAGCCTTTATATTAATATTTCATACACAAGTTAGAAAGCTCAGTTCAGTTCAGTTCAGTTTATTACTTTGTCCCCCAGGGGGCAATTTGATTGCAGACAGGGTCACAACTATGGACAGGACACAACACAACACATACCACACCACAAAGGCACAAGATGTTAACATGTCAACACGCTTCCAGGCTTTAATCAGTGCAGGACCGGTATTTTTTTTTTGGCCTTTATTTCAAATCAGTATCTTGCTAGTTTCACTCTCAAATCCATTCAATTTCTTTAATTCTTTAAACTTCCCAAAGTAGTGAAATTTCTGCTTTGTGCTTTGTTTTTTTTCTTTCTATTTTTGTTTTACCTTCTCCTCCTACTTTTCTTCTAAGGTGTGTTGACAGGTGAGCAGTTCCATCCATCCATCTCTTTGTGAAGCATAAAGAATGTTGAACCACCACATCTTTTCTCTTCTCTCTGATGGGTTCTGGGGAGAGGGTTTTTTTTTTACATCTCCAAACCCAAGGCAACAGGCCAAAGGCTGCATTTTTCTTCCTCTCACAGGAAGGAGATTGACTCTGACTCCTCCTTTCTGCCTTTTGCTGAACCTTGGGAGCTTAAACTTGAGCAGCAGGGAGGCTCTGTAACTTCTCTATAGGCTGGAAAAAATGCTTGGATCAAACAGTTCTCAGTGCTGGCCAAGCACAAAAAAATGTTGTTGTTTTTTTTGTCCATAGAGTTGGCGGTCTCTCTTTAACACGTGTGCTGCAAAGCCATGTCATACCATTAGTCTACTAGTCAGGTGTAAAGCAGCTGTTGTAAACCTGCAAATACATGTAAATGCATTCTCATCATTCACCCTGACCCAATTTCCCTGTGGATGACTCATAAATGGAATTAGCAGGATGTGTACACTAGGGGGCAGCAAAGCTCAACGTATAAGCGCTCAGCTGCTGGATGTTTATTTCTTTTGGGTTGAGTGTGGACTGCTTATTCTGTTTTATATTTTTATAGCCTTCCTGCTTCAGATACGCTGGTTCATACAATAGGCAGCAGATAGACTTATAAAACATTCAAAATAATGAACTCACTTGATATTTGATGTATGACACATCGTTGACTTCAAGGTTATGCAAGACAGAGAAGAGAGATACTGTATGATAATGGCCGGGTTTCCCAGATTCGTTAAGAAGCTCTTAACGCTAAGATCTTCTTTGGAGCGTTCTTTAAGAGCTCTCATTGGCCAGATTAGCGCTCCAAAGAAGATCTGGTAAGAGCTTCTTAACGAATCTGGGAAACCCGGCCAATAGCATTAATATTATGTTGCATTTAACATTAATGCGAAAAAACAGGCGAGAATGAATCCTTCAAAATAATTTTTCCTGTAGATAGCAAAGCCTACTGTTGTGTTCACTAAAATAAGATAGCAGACACGGGTAGTCACAATATGGGAATTCCACATTTATTTGGGGCCTGATCTCAAATCCTTAAGCCCACAGACTGGCAGGAAAAACATCTTATTTGACATGAATGCATTTGCATGTCTGCACAGTAATCTTGCCTCAAGGGTGCATCGTTTTGCCAGAATGGCAAAGGAGTTGTGCCATCAAAAGCACCACGACTGATAATTAAGCACAAGCTGTGAAATCCTCTTTACGTGTTTCATGATTCAAGGGAAACAAGTTTTGGAAATAGCATCACAATGCAAGAAATAACTGACTGCTTCAAACTGGGCCGTGCAAACTCACAGTAAACATAACATGTTTGCATCTTTGATAACAGCTATCTGCTGTTTGTTCACATGCAAGTTTATAGAGTGAAGCCTCACTAACAGAAGCCAGCATGGCTGTATATATATATAGCCACAGATAATTGCCACCTGGGGTCCTTACCTTACCTGCACCCACTTTTGTGGTTGTTTTTATGGAGTGCTTGGATTTTCTCTCCACTGCATCCATGACGAATAAGGGGGTGGTAGTGGTGGTGGTGGCCAAGCAGCACCTGCAGTGGGTGACCCCCCTCCCCCACCACCTCTCAATCTCTGCTATGTAACCTCCTTCTCTCCTGTGGAGGCCTGCTCCTGCTGCAATCATTAGTTGGCCAAGAGCTGACCCCAGCTACCGCAGAGATGCATTAAGACGTGTAAACTTTCTCACTCATGTGAAGAGAGAAGGAATGTGGGGCGGCTGCTGGCTGGTTTGGCACACAAGGGTGTCGGCGTGGGGTGGGGTGTGGTGTGAGTGGCCAGGGGCAGCTAATGCTGGTGCCTGGGGTTGTTAGCAGACGCTACAGTCACAGGTGCAGAGAGATGCTAATGCTAGCATACCCCTTTCTCAGACACTGCTGTTCCACCTCATCTACCTTCATTAGCTTCTCTGGCAAATCTGTGGGTGCAGGTTGCTTTTTCTTTGGCAGGTTATGATTGTTGTTGTGTGTGTCCTGTTTGCTATGTGTGTTTGTTTGTTTGTTTGTTTGCTTGTTTGTGTCAGAAATTGTATGCCCTCACTTGCCTTTTCTCTCCCCCTAGCCTGTGAGTTGACATCAGTCTTGTGGACTGTAATTGCCAATAACTCACGGTGTGGAGTGCCACATGGGACACTCTTTCTGGAGAGGGTGAGAGAGAGAGAGAGAGGGGCTTCATAATGACTGCCCCCTCACTGCGGTCTAATGTCTGATCAGAGGAAGGTGACTCTCCCTCTGACAATCTCTCTCTCTCTCTCTCTCTCTCTCTCTCTGTCTTTCACTCTGTTTTTCTTTTTGTTCCCGCTCTCTGTCTGCCTTTGATTTTCCTGTCTCTGTCTCTGTCTCCGTCTGTGAGGTTGAAGCTCTTCATCTTTCTAATTGAGTGTTTGACAACTATAGGAAAGAAGAGTCGAGGTTGGAGCTGGGGCTTGATAGATAATGCTGCGGACCCTATTTTCTCTATCAATCTCACTGCATTGATCACACATATATATCTTGCTCATTACTCTCTCCTGGTTGTCGTGCAGGGTGTGCCTGGACCTGGTCAGTACCACATCAAGAGTCAATTCGAGAAGCCCAACAACCCTTATGGAGCTCCGCTTGTCTACGTCCCGCCCTTTCTCTCGCAGGCTCAGGTACGGATCCTCTTCCTGCCCCCCTTTGATCTTCCCTCGCTTAAGCACACTAAAGAACCATACTCTCTCCTTTTCTCTCTCTCTCTTTATCTCTCTCTCTCTCCATCTCCCTCTCTGGCTGTCATGTTACGATACTGCCAGCCTACAGGGCATCCGCTGGCTGGAGCAGTGCGTTGCGGTTGATTGATAGGGATTCGATTGGCAGATTGATAGACAGCTAAAATGGACGCTCTGACAGGAAGCGACAGGCCGACGGGGGGATGGCACCAAAGGCATGGACATCCGTCATTATTGCGCTGGCGCCAAGCGGCTCTGACATGTAATATGCCCCTTGGCCACGGGCCCGAGATTGCCACCCATCTTTGTCACATGGTGCCCTGCGCCAGGGAGCAGAGGAGGTCTCTCCAGATGTGCTCCCTGGACACAAGACTGATGGAGGCGGCTGGGAGTGAAGTCAAAACTTAATGACCTTTGGAGTTCTGTGTTGTGGGTCGGGATAGTTTTGCTTTGCTCTCGCAATATGTCCCTCCCAATTTCATTTTCGTTTCATTCAGGAAGTGCAGAGGTTTGAGATGAGAGTCATGAGAGGCATCCTGATGTGAGGTGATTTGATTTGCCTGTAGATGTAATGTTAGTGATGTTTGCTTTCCCATTTCTGAAATGATTTCAGTGCTATGCCCTGACACTTGTACAATCCTGCACTCTGCCGCATGTCACCGTCATACGGTGATGTGTTACTATGACAATGCAAGCTCTCCCATCACATGCAGAACGTACCACACACACACACACCAGACAGACGTGCTTCGAAGGACTGTGAGCGAGAGCGCTCGAGAAAACTCTCTGACCTCTTTTTTTGCCCGTTATTTTTAATTAGTTTGTTTATTTTATCTATTTTCGCTACACTGGCACAGGCTGATCTTCATGTCGCCTCTGATCTTCTGTGTGAAGTCACTGCCGCCAACCTGTGTGGAGCGGCGGCATGTCTGAGATCAGACCATGCCATTTGATGGGGCCCCGGTGGAAGCAGAGAGAGAGAGAGAGAGAGAGAGAGAGAGAGAGAGAG
>JAGFZM010002217.1:198289-211364 GCA_017657215.1 Limnothrissa miodon
CAAAAAGCCCCCAAAAACCATGTCCGCCTGTTTGTGTCATTGTTACTGCAGGACACCCCCCCAGCCAGCCAGTACAATGTCCGGGAGGCCTACGAGAGGACCTACGGCCACAAGCGCTACTCTGCTCCTCGCAACGCCGATGCCAAGAGGAGACAGGGCTGCTTCTTGAGCGCCACACCTCGAAAGTTCTCCTTCATACAGCCCTACTGTGACACTCCAGGTACGCAGCCCAAAAAAGCATACAGTCAGACATTAAATTGTATTCATTGCATTTTTTAACTAAGTAAATGTGTGAACTGCGTCGCGCTTGTCAAACCCAGAACATTTGACCTTTCCTGGGATCAGATTTGACTGCAGTAATCTCGAGTTGACGCAGGCCAAGAGCCATATCCATTTTCCTGTGCAGTTAGGCAAATATTTGCATCAATTAGACGGCCCCCTCTCTGAGCGCGGTGTTATAAAATGGAGAGATTCATCAGTTCTTTGCAAAAACTATATCTCGTCTCACACCAAAGCCGTCAGTCGTTGCTTAACAAAAAGATTGATTTGCATATAAATAGATCGTTCTGTTTGCAAAAGTATGCACTCAAACACATGGGTAGTTCATTTAACCTATTATGTCATTAGCATACTCCAGACGTGCGTGCATTTGTGTGTGTGTGTGTGTGTGTGTGTGTGTGTTGATGGGGATTGGATTTTTTTTCTTTCCCTTTTTGGACAGGAGCCTCCTGACACAGCCTCTATAAGCTCCTGCCAGTTGTAATGAGGTGCACGACTTCCAAATGTGCCCCGGGTTAAAATGCCGCCAAAGCCGTAGACCGCATAATACAATCAGTGTATTCACTTTTCATCTCAGTACGGAGCTTTACCGTCATACGCACCCTGTTTGTATATTCCTTTATTTGTTGTTCTGGGAGAAACGCACCTTAAAAACCTTTCGTCAGTCTGATTAATTATGGTATATTTCTGCAGATGGAGTGAAAAAAGAGGGGTGGGGGGCATAATTGACTGAGACCTTTTCTCTTTCTCTCTCTCTCTTTCTCTTGTTCTCTGTCTCACACGTGTGTGCTCCTGGTGAAATGTCACACGGTATGAGGTTGGGTATAATTACTGCAGGCCTCTATCACTCCATCATTCCTATAAACCCTATCACTCCCAGACACACACACACACACAGACACACACACCACTCTATAATTCTCATAAACTTCATCAGTCCCACACACACACACACACAGACACACACACCACTCTATAATTGTCATAAACCTCAACGGTCCCAGACACCCAACCACCCCCCCCCCCCACACACACACACACATACCACTCCTAAACATAAGAAAAAGGGGAAAAAATGCATTTTTCATATCTGAATATTTTTTGTCTTGTCTCCCTCTCTCTCTCTCTCTCTTTTTGTTCCTCTTTCCCCCTCCATCTTCCAGGACCAGGCCATTACAGCCCAGAGGTCAAGTCCAGTGCCAGGCTGGCGTTGATTGGTTGCCGTGAGGACCGCTTCAAGAGCTGCAAGGACACGACCCCTGGCCCAGGCACCTACCAGGTGAGTCTGTGGCAGAGGGTCACAAAGGGTCACACACCTGAGCATACTAATGCTTTATATGGGATGCTTGACATGTCCGAGCATACTAATGCGTTATATGAGATAATTTATATGTCTGAGCATACTTGCGTTATATGGGTGGTTTATGTCTGAGCATACTTGCTTTATATGGGATGGTTTGTGTCTGAGTATACTAAGGCTTTATATAGAATGCTTTCTCTGTCTGAGCATATTTGCTTTATATGGGATGCTTTATATGTCTGAGCATACTAAGGTTTTATGTAGAATGCTTTCTTTGACTGAGCATACTTATATTGGTTTATATTGGAGACCTAACTCTTGCCCGTTGTCAAGGCAAAGATGGAAAGATGAGCAAAGCATCTGAGAAGGATGGCAAAGCTATATAAAAAAAATGCCTGTGACTGTCTCGGGCATGTTTCATATTTCTCAACGCTGTCTGAAAACACAGTAAAAAAAAAAATGTCTCAAAAGCTGACAGTTATTGGTGTTAAGATAATTTTTTACAGAGGCAGAGACATTTAAACACACTTCAAATCTACAAAGAGTTAATGTATAACAAGTGTCAGTCGTGTACCTGTTTCCTTTTGTTAGCCATGAACCCATGGCCAATTTAAATCAATCTGCTTAGGAGTCAGTCATTCTTATTATTTCGATTAGACAAAATATTCTTCAATGTGACATATCACACATCCAAATAACTAATTTAGAGAAATTACAAAGGCAAAATGGATGAGCTGTACAGAGCTTTTCTTTTTCTGTCTGTAAGAACATCGGTGACTGGAGAAAAAAGAACCAAGGAGTTTATCTGTCATATGCATTGAAATACTAACATATAACATGTAGTGAAATTGCACAGCTAAAAAATCATTTAACTGATAACAAATTATATAATAACGGTTTGTTAATTGTTGTTTAATTAATCAATTTAGATGTAATATGTTTATAAATGATTTTCTAACAGGTAACAATAACTAACTAACAATTATTTGCAATATCTAAAAACTAATCTAGCTTAGCAGTTTCTAGATAAGTCATTAATTTACCAATTATAGGCGACAGTTATTATAAAGTGCTACTAATCAGGATCCATTTATCGATCCATTCTATAGACTCATATGTTGAGTGTTCAGCACCTTCCAGAGATCGACAACATAGTCTTCAGCCAAGGTGGTAACGGAGAGGACAGGTCTTGGCCTACTCACATTAAAGGGAGAATGTAGCTATATTGCTTGGTAGGCCGGGCAGCGTTTCTCTGAACCTGTCCATCAGAACGTGACCCCCACTCATACTGTTGGTGAACACATTGCTGCCGCTCTCCACGTCTGACTTTCACAGTCTCGGCTCCTTCCACTCCATCTCCATCTCCATCTCTGCCACCCACAGCAAAAGCTGACAGCAAAAGCTCCTCAAATGAAAGCGCTCGGTGGACTTAGCTCTCACTTAGTGCTTCGTCATGTAGACAAGTGCATCCGTCAAGTGACGGATCAGTTGGAACGCATTAATTGAATAAGTGTGCTAATGCCTGATTGAAAAATAGACTAACAAAATTAACTAAATAAAAACTTAAATTAACGGAAAATGAACAGACGTGGTCCAGGACAATGTTAGAATTGTGAAAATATGTTAGAAATAAGCGTGTGGTAACAACTGCATTCGCATGTTGCAACCATGCAGCCATGTCATAGTTGTCGTTCATCGGCCAGTTGAGGGTGCTTGTCTGAGCTTGATCTGAGCCATAGACCCTTGACAACACTGGTTCTGATGCACAGTACAAAACATGGCACAAATATAATATTATATTATTCCAGACTCACAATTGGCTGTCTGTCTTTAGCTGTTGCCTTCCTTAATCTCTTCCTCACATCACAGTCAGGGGAAGTTCAGATGTGCTGGCCTCAATCCATAGCACTGCCCCAGTTGTTACTGAAACAATTGCTGCCCTAATGACTCCATTGTCATGGAGAACAGCTTGTCCATTGGACCAAAGGCACCTGTGCTGTGTGCTTGGGGCTGTCTGTAACCCATCAGCATTCATGCACAGCTACAGACCCCTCCACACCTGCATGCATATAGGTGTTGTTTATGATAGTTGTGTTTGTCAGTATGTGAATCTGGAGGGTCCTGCTGAGATATGTTGGTGTTGGTGCAGAGCTGTTTATTATCTCTCATGTTATGATCAGACATTCACAGCATGCTCAAGCCAGAGAAGAGGAAGTGAGTTAAAGAAGAGATGAATGCCCTTTTTCTTCTTTTCTCTCCCTCACTCTTCTCTCTTCCTTCTGTCCTTTCTGCTTCCTGCCGTGCCTTTCCCCCACCCCCCCCCGCCGCTGCCCTGAGTTTGATCAGCGCTCCGTGCTCCGTGCTCCTACGGTGTGGGCCGTTCCCTGGGCGTCCCCATTACCATGCGCCGGTACGGACCTGGGGCCCAGGCTCGTCTCCTGGCGGTGCACGGGGGGCACCCCGACGCTGAACCTCCATAAACAGATCAATAATTATCTGGGCGCCACACCCAGCCCCCCTCCCCACGCCACGCCACGCCAGGCATACCAAGAGCCTCAAAACACTGCTCACAGCTCGCCGGCTGCTGCCAGAATACCGATGGGAGGGATGCCAGTGCAAACATGTGTGTGTGTGTGTGTGTGTGTGTGTGTGTGTGCGTGTGTGATTGCGATGGCTAAGGCTTCCCAGGCCTGATGGAGGTGATTTTAAGGTCAGGCTTTGAAGTGCCGCTTAGATCCACTCAACACACACACACACACACACACTTATGCACACACACACACACTTATGCACACACACTCATCTTCGCACAATGAAGCGGCCCAATCCAGCCCTCTCACACACCCGGTGTGTGACAGTGCAGCCGGCTCAGCGTGTATCGTTTCCTTCCGCTCCAAACCTACGGGAGGGTTTTCCTTTCATTCCACTGGCTGGCCATACTTCAGCTGCACAGACAGCAGGACGTGGGGCATTCACATTCACTGGCCGTCGGTCGGAGCGGTCAGGCTCAGCAGCTCAGGGGCTCAGGGGCCCTGGCAGTGTGCAGCTCTTTGCCGGATCAACTGGACACAGACAGGGAAACATTTCCATGACCCGCAGTCATTCACCATTCACCGCCGCGCTCTCCCCGGTTCTCCAGAAGTGTGGAAGTGGTCCCTGTGTGTGCCTCCTTGTGTGTGTCTCTGTCTGTTTAGATGTTGTTTCTTCCTGCTCTTGGACACGGCATTATCACTCCACAGTGACTTGATTGAGGCTGACGACTAGCGTTCAGACATGTGAGCTTTCTTTCCTCCTCCTCGTCCTCTGACACTCCACGCGTCGTGTCTGCCCACAGGATAACATCTGTCAAGCGTCCCACAGCGCTGCCAGAGAAGTCCCCCCCCTCCTGACCGCGGCTACTAGCGTTTGCTTTGATCGCTCGTTTGAAGTGTGTCAGCCCAGCTACGGTTATCTTGTGAGATACCAGTGAACGCTGGCTCCTCCTGGCCTTCACACTGGGTGCGGGGCAAGATAGAGTCGTCCGGTATTATATCTTATCGTTCCTTACTGTTTCTCATTCCCAAACCCAGTATTAGATTCTTTTGCATTTTAACAGATATTTGATGTGTTAAATAAATAAAATTCTCTGCATGCAGTCGGCACTTCTTTGCTTTTTCTGCAGTGTCGCAGGATTGCGAATGAGAGTTAGTGGCCTTTGCATGACATTGTGCATACATGGCCTGTTTTTCTTTTCCATGTCAGGATGGTGAGACTTTGTTGATGGCTGTCAGTACACATCACAGGTCAAGGGTATGGCAAATGCCATGTGAAAGAGCACATTGACAAGAGAAGGCGACTATCTTGAAAGAGTGAATAAATCAGGGAGAAATCCATATGGATTTACTTTTGCCGCTCCCCCGAGTGCCTTGTCATCACTTTGCTCCGTTTGTCCTGCTGTTTATGCTCCTCTGTATTGTATCTCCCCTCCCTAACTCTTCTTCTTTTTTCTCTGGTCATCTTGTTTATTGATGGTGACCCCCCCTGGCCCTGGGACACGGTGACTCCTCTCCTGCAAGGGTCTCCAAGAGGCTTTGCATGCTTGGGGCTGCTGTAACTGAAAGCGAAGACTCTCTTACTATCTGTCCTTGTCCCTCTGTCCCTGTCCTTCTGTCCCTGTCCCTCTGTCCCCCGTTAGTGCACCCACGTAAGCAGCCATTATGGAAATAACGCCGCACCAACTTTACTTCGCCAGCAGTAAATGTTGAGACTCATCAAAAACCGTGCACACATTATCACTTACCTGCGTTCCAGAGTTTGACCCTAAAGCTTGACCTGAAATGATGATGATGATGGTGAGGATGATGCTATTGCTGCATTAATTCTCTAATGATCTATTCTCTCCCTCCCAAATCTCTCTTTCTCTATCTATCCTTCTCTTACTCCTAAATCTCCCTCTATCTATCATCCCTCTCTCACTCCCAAATCTCTCTCTCTCTCTCTCTCTCTCTATCTCTTACTCCCCTCCACAGTTAAGTCCTGCGATAGCTGACACTGTGCTCAAAGGCACGTTTAACGTCACCCTGCAGAACCCACTGATGATGCCCAGTGCTGCTCTGAGGCAGTCCGGCACCCTGCCAGACAACCTCTCCATCGAGACCACATAGTGGCCAGCCAAAGCTCTCCAGACTGCGCCGGCAGAATCCAATAGAGGGGTGATCATTTCATAACTTCATAATTAATAATCTATAATATCTTTTTAATTTCTCCGGCCTACAGCGCCCCCAAATCCACTGTAAATAAATGAAAAACCTTGAACACTTTAACACAGAATTTAACCCTGTCTGTGTTTAATTTGTCTGTGTTTGTGTCTGTCTTTAATTTGTCTGTGTTTTTTTTTTCTTTTTGTTTGTGTTTTGCGGTTTGTTGAGTGTGAGCACAGTGAGTTAGGGGCATTGATCCGCAGGCCTGGAGAGCAGGACATGTTTACAGTTTGACCCGTAATTAGTCAGTTTAAAAAGAACAAAATGGGAGGGCCTGCTGGTCGCCGGGCTATTTTAAAGCATTAATTGCATTGATTGATGTGTCAGCATGCTCGATTTGCGTGATAATCCCCAGATAGATAAAGCTGCTGTTTATACGATATAATCTATCAGTCTTTATTTTTCTGTCTGCTCACCTGTTAATCAAGACCCAATTCTGTATAAAGAATGTCTCTGTGTGTGTGTGTGTGTGTGTGTGTGTGTGTGTGTGAGAGAGAGAGAGAGAGAGAGAGAGATGTGTTAGAGTGTTGAAGCTTAAATTTCTCTTTTATAGTCTAAGCACTTCTGAAGTTGTTCCCCGCGGGTATCATGCGATTCAGCTTGTCCATCAGATTCTCTCTGCCGCACGTGTCCAAATCTCTAGACAGAGATGGAGACGGAGCAACAGATGCACATCACCGCTCAATCAAGGAGAAAGCCGAAGGATGAGAGGGCGTTGTATCTGGCCTTAAACCCAGGAAAAGTGAGCGCGGAGCCATTGATGATACAATCATCACATCCAGTGGCGAAATATGATTTCGGTCCAAAAAAAAAATACCCTTGCTTTGGTGAAGTTTGAGTCCCAGTAAAGCTTTACACAGATGGTCAGGGTACAACTTCACAACTTTCAGGCTAGTGTTACACACTTTCAGGCTAGTGATACACACTTTCAGGCTAGTGATACACACTTTCAGGCTAGTATTACATATTTTCAGGCTAGTATTACACACTTTCAGGCTAGTGATACACACTTTCAGGCTAGTGTTACCAGTGGCGGTTCTACACTGAATTGCGCCCTGGGCGAGACTACATTCCTTATTGCAGTGTGTCCAAAACACACTGCAATAAGGAATTTTGTAATAGTTTCACTGGAAAAAAAGTGAATGGTTCATAATTCTATTTAACGGGAGCCATATATTAGCCTATGCTTTTATTGTGTTTTTTTAGCAAGGTAAGCATAGCAAACAAGTATTATAAGCAAGAAGGGGCCGTTCGTTAGTTGAACGGGTCCACCGGAGGATAAAAGTCATCTTGTAGAAACTTAGCCTATGAGCCAGGGGTATTTAAATGACCCTCCCTTGGCAAATGTAATTTTTTGAGCAACCCTCCCCTGCTCATTTCACAAGTCCTCAAAGATATCTTTTAGCATAGGTCTATGTTTCAAGAAACGTTGACACCTTGATATTTCAACGTCGGCAACTTCTGCATTTGATCACACATGGTGGTGGCCTGCTGCTAGTATGGGTACCGTGAATACGTTACACCACTGAATACCTTAATAATACAGAGAGAACATTGTTGCATACCTTTATCCTTTGCCCGTTTCATCTCATCTTTTATTTTTTTCCTAAATTAAGCACCTGATAGCTTTGGCCTTTTTCTCCATTGCTGTGTTTAGGCTACACCTAATCGACAATCAACAGATTTCCCATCTGCTAACGCCGTCAATCACGACCCTAAGTCAAGACTAAACCAATTCACCTCCACATCATAATTGTTTTTTATTTGGCCTACCTATTTTTATTAGCAATTTCACACAAATAAATAAATAAAATAAAAGGGGGTAGCCTACTTATTGGTCTGTGTTCATCATTTTTTTCTCGTTTTTTTCTAAGTAATAGGCCTATTTTGAATGAAATGTCCGTTATTTGTAATAAAGTCAGGTGTCACTGACATAGTTTCGCCCACCTGTCCGCTTCATTTGGGAGAGGTGAACTAGCCTACTCTGTGCCCCCATCCCCTCTCGGCTCGCTCAGCTTTTGTGCGGCTCCTTCAGCAGCAGGCAGGGGCGGCATAGGTAGCCTATCATATACAATAGAAAACCGCTTCGCGGCACAGGTTTTTTTCTCCCCTCCATGTTCATGTGCCGCCCCCAACGTAATGCCGCCCTGGGCGGCTGCCCCGTTCGCCCATGCCTAAAACTGCCACTGAGTGTTACACACTTTCAGGCTAGTGATACACACTTTCGGGATGATCATAGTTTAGCTTGTTCAAAAAAGATATCTCTGTGATGTCCATAGTGTGTGAACATATATTGTGTGTATCGTCACCAAAGCCACCCTGGTCTAATTCTGTTGCTGTATTCTAGTGGGATGGTGGTGGGCAGCCATGGGTCAAACCATGAGCAGTGCACTGCAGTTAAAGTGCCCTGGAGCAAGGACCCTAACTCCACTATGGTCTACTACCGCATACTTCTGAGGCTGGGTTACATCCTTGCATTAGTGTACTAGTCTGGCATTTCAGTGAACTTTTCCTGGTTAAAAGTCTAAAACTCTCAACCTTTCATCTTTCTGGAATGCAGCATAAGAGCATTTCCTAATTTCTGCTTCAGCACACATGATGCATTGCTAACTATTTTAATGACAATATTGACTTTGGCAGACAGCTTTTTCCATTGTATCATTATCGGTACGATGGCGCAGCCAGAGACAATTAAGGAGAAGGTGGAAGGAGTCTTGAAATAAATGCATTCCCTCCCATATGCATAAATCATACAATTCATTATCCATATTTGCTGACGACCACAAAGAGGTGTGAAAGTCAGATAAAAGAGCCATAAGTTATTTACTCGTTTGCACACTCTAATAAGATGTCCTCGTTAATCAATGGTTACTCCGCCCTTGTGGACTTGCTTATAGTCCTTGTCTTGTTCCAGGCGTGGAGCCCAACACTGTTATAATTTCACCTTACTCATGCTCTAAGTGGTGCAGAAAGCCTTCCTGAGGTTATAAAGAGCTTTACAGACCTGGATGTGTCCATATTAAATATTTAGTGTAGCGTATGTTTGCTCTCCATGTTGTGACTGGGAGAAAGGCACCTTGTTGGGGAGTGTTTTAGCAATGATAAACTATTCATCGAGCATGCTGTGAGTTTCAGTTTCCTACCTCAAAACCAAACCAAAATGGCACCAAATGAATCTATCAGCCATGATGATGTCTTTAGCTTTTTTATGACAGTGAGGAGTGTGTTTGTAATGCCTCAGAGACATTTACAGGACATTCTCAAAGCTATGCTCTTATTAAGTTGGCCTTCTAAGCGCTGCAGATAATCCATGGGACCATTAGGAGGATGTAAACAAATGCCAGCATGAAGAAATGATTTATCCTTCTTCTTCTTCTCTCTTTCTCCCTCCCTCTCTCTCCCTCTTTCTCTCACACACACATAAACACACACGCACACACACACACGCACGCACAATCACTGGAAATAAATCACGAGGGTTATCTGCTGAGATCGTCAGATCAGCTTTCTTCAGGAGGCCCATAAATTGTGGAGTTGAAAGTGCACGGGGGCAGCCTGGGGGAGAGAGGGCCTCGGAGTGACCGCCCTCGAGTCCCATAAAAAGAGCGCTGATGGCGGTCGGACATCTGTTTACCTGCAGTCAAACGCGCCGTCTTCTGTTATAGCCTCCAGACAGCACCGCCACACCCTCTGCCGTGCCATTGTTGGCCAAAACCCTTTTAATCTAATTAGGCATTAAGCCCCTATCATTATTCAGTGGACTGAGAGAGAGAGAGAGAGTGCGTTATTTATGTGTTCAGTCTCCTGGACGTCTTTTACCTTTTCATCACACCAGCCTGTTTTACATTGGCACACTAATTAAATCAAATAAATCACAGCAGAGAGCTGAGTGTTTGATAAAAAATAAATAAATGATAAAAATAAACAAGGTGAATAAATACACAAATGCAGGGATGGAATAAGTCTCGATTATGGTGCATTACACAGGGCATCGCTCAAGTTGTGAGAGAAAAAAATAAGACATAAAAAACACGAAAGACACAGAGGATAAGAATGATAAACGAGATGAACGTGGCTTTCAACAAGCATACTATACCATGCATGCACTCTAGCAACGATATGCTTCATCTCAGGTGAGTGTTTTCCTCATTGACACTCCTGTATCCACTGTGCTCATGCCGAGGATCTTTTACAAGTGACAATTCAATCAATTTATCATTTTTCTCTCTTTTCTTGTTTAATCTGAGTCAACAGTGTGACACCAGAACATATGGGGAATATTGCTGTTAAAATGTTGTTGATTCAAGTTGCTAATCCATTAGAAAAGGTCTGAACCACTTCCTGGCATGTGAAGACGGCGAGAAAATGACATGCAATGGTCAAATAAAGGGGGTGAATTGATTAAATTCTCATTCTGTTGCCATGCTGCATCCGAACACATCATCACTTCATGAGTACAAAGCGCACTTCACTTCCCAGGCCTCATCTATTCATGGCTGCCTGTGACTGTAACTACACTTCAGCACCTTCACTTACTTGAATTGCTATGTGAGCACTTTGGTTGCACCTATTAATTAGTTTTTGTTTAGAAGCACTCCTAGACACCTGAGCATTAGAGGACGATAAAAGGGAATTGTACTGGTTAGCTCTTAGCTCTTTAGGGCCCATGTGGTAGCCACAGGGCCAAGATAAACTGTATGTGGAAACCACTAAAGTGTTTTTTTTTTTTCAGGTGAAATTTACAGTTTAATAAATGAACAAAACACGACAGAACAAGCTGTACATCAATGCAACTTTTGATTGTTTTCAGTGTGGTATTAGTATTCATGCTCTAAGCTAGCGCACAAAATCTGCTGCAGGCACTTAGGTAAACACAGACTTGAAAGACAGGGTGATGGTGCAAAATGGTGACAGAGCAATTAATGACTATTAGAGTCAAATTCCTAATCAAAGATTTTGTTGACCTGTTATGACTGGTAAAATTAGAGTGTGTCAGTGGGTGGTAGAGGTGTGTGTGTGTGTGGTTGGGGGGGTGAGAGGCCCCCCTCGGAGGCTCTGATTGAGGTGCAGGTGGGAACGCCAAACCCCTCTGATTGCCGTTTTCCTCATTAGCGCTTGTCTCTGGCAGTAAGCCCCTGGTTTCTGTCTGACGGGATGTCTACTGTGAGACACTGAAATTCTGCTGTGTGGATGTAGGGAATGGTCTCTGCCATGACATGTTACCCTGTCTGGTGTCCATCACTTGCATGGCCTCTGCCTAGTCCTGCCTCAGGCCACATTTTAACTATTCATGTGCAATGAATGGACATGTCAAGCTAACCTGACTGGGAGACGCAGAGCAGACCTTTTGTACTTTGACTTATTTTTGGATCAATAGAAAAGTACAATGTATGTCAGTCCGTGAAGACGGACTATATAGCTATATTAGTTTTATGAAATTATTAAATTTGATCCATTTACTGTACCTATCTGTTTATCCATGTCTCTCTATCCATCTGTCTGTGAATGAAAGAAGCAAAAGACGTGGAGGAAATAGAATCAGCCACTGTAGCAAGCTCATTCAAAATAGTGATGTGCAAAAAATGGCCCCATTAGATGTAATGTATGAGTTGTCAAACAGGACGGCCGTCAGGTTCAATGGTGCAGGTAGAGGTGAAAGACGGAAGTGAGTGTGAGAGGTGTCAGGAGAGGAGAGTTGGCTGCTAAAATCCAATCCTACAACTCTGTGAGTGAGAAAGACTAACTGTTAGGTTACATCTCAATGAGTTAGTAAGCAGAGAGACTTTGCAATAATAATTGACATCAGTCAAATGACTAAGCATTGAATCGTTACCATGGTTACCGTTTCGGTGACTCCATCAGTAAACACAAACAGCAGCCGGTGAGCGTGAGTCACAGTAGAGAAGTAACTTAAGAAGGTGAAACTTGCTGTCAAATGGACACCTGAAATGGGATTTAAATATGAAATGGAATACATTCAAGTCAGAAGGCAAAAGTGCAAGGCAGAGTTGACAGGAGATATTTAAGGTGGCACAGGGAAGTGCTACTCAGAAGATGAGAGAAGATATTTAAAGAGGCACTCAGTAAGTTTATGCGACCATTTTTGTGGTCATAAAATCGCTTAGAAATTGTTTTTTCTGTTAGACTGGTCTGTTGTGTAGCAAACGGCGATTGAGCACACCGAGAGAGAAAAACAGAATGTTGCTTAGCCCCTCTTTAATATTACAGAGTAGTACAAGAATAAACAACAGAAGCAGATGCTTGTTACAGAGGTTGAGAACACAGAAAACACTAGAAGAGGAGATAGAGGGAGGTGTGGAGTAGAAATAGCTGGGCGAGCAGGAAGTGCTGTAGTGAAGGTGAACAGAAGGTGGGGATGAAGATGAAGACCCCACGAGTGCAGTATGCACTGTTACAACTCACACTTCTGCTCCGAACTTCAATTTGGCTGCAAGAAGTAAGCTCTGCCAAGAAGGCCTGCTCAACAATATTTGGCCTGTCCGGGGTCTGTTTTCAACACAGCAGGTGGACTCGGGAAACAGACAAAATAAGAAAAATCTAAAACACACACATACAGATGGATCACAGATGGAGGTTAGCCGTTGATTTATGATGTTTTTGTAAGTGTTATCTCTAGACTAGGATTAACATAATTTTACTAGCCAAACTATGTTAACCCTACAGTCTAAACTGATCATTGATCATATGTTAACCCTAGTCTAGACTATCATAGATCGTATGTTAACCCTTGTCTAGA
>JAGFZM010002217.1:211374-268262 GCA_017657215.1 Limnothrissa miodon
AGTCTAGATTGATATATCATAGATCACATGTTAACCCAAGTCTAGACCGATATCATAGACCTTTACAGTGGTGCCTATAGGTACCAACAGATGGAACAATAAGCAGTGAACATGTGGCCAAATAATGGCAAATCAAACTGCGTTTGTCACTCATAAAGGATAGCTGCTAAGATATCTATGTTGGTTCAAGTTTCACGTACCCATTACTCATTTACATCTGAAGCATGTCATAGCTAATTTGTAAAAGTTAGGTTGTAAAAGGTAAGTTGTGGTTTGGACTTTTTCTCACTCTATTTGCTCAATTTTTGCTGCTCAGCACCTCTGTCTCTCTTGTCAATAGAAAGTGTCTTGTAAGGTCGATGCATTCTGTCGCTCCAACTGCAGTCATATCAGCCTGTTGTAGTGTGTTCTTCTCGTTCCCAGAAACGGCTTCTGCTATTGTAGTCCTTTCATGAGACATCCCGTAAGGTTCAACATTCTTTAACGAAAACGAGTCAAGTCTTGATTCCAGGATGGCAATCCTCTGTGCCAGCTGTTCTAGTTCAGTCGATTTTGTGCTGACTCTTTGCATTTTTCACCCGTTGTATCATCTAAATTAAACTTATGTTCTTACTGTTAAAACTAGCAAATTAAACTAAGATTAAAAAAGAATTAGAAATAGTGGAAATAAATCAAGGAAAGAAGGCCAAGCAGGAGCAAAGCAAAAAGCGTCCTACTCACTTGAGGACGCTATTGAAAGTACTTTCTAAAGCTATTGAAAGTACTTTCTAAAGCTATTGAAAGTAGCCTACAGCTTTAGTAGCACCCGAACTGACTGCAGTTATCAGACCAAGAGCGTCTCTGACTGTGGATGGAAAATACTGAAGTAGAGATAAAGACAAGTGAGAGAGTTGGTAGAGAAGGTATGGAGGAATGCGACCTGAAGATTGTCTAGAGCAGTCAATAAACACAGAGCAGCAGAGAACAAACCTTGTGTGACCTTGTGTGTGTGTGTGTGTTTGTGTGTGTGGTCGGGGGAGGAGAGGGGGGTTACACAAGGAGGACAGGAGCAAAGGTACAGACAGACAGACAGAAAGACACTTCTGGCAATAGAAGTGCTTTAAAGCCAGAGAAATTTCCTCCCATTGATAATTAAGCAAGAGACACATGACAGGAAGAGGGGAAGAGCAAGGAAAGGAGAAAGAGAGTAAGAGCAGAAGAGATGAGGAATGAAGGAGACCCCAGAGAGAAGGAGAGAGAGAAAATATTAAGAGGAAGGGAGGAGAGCATGACCTTTCAGTGAGAAAAGATTGCAGAGAGGAGGGAACCCAAACAAG
This sequence comes from Limnothrissa miodon, assembly GCA_017657215.1. Lineage (NCBI taxonomy): Eukaryota > Metazoa > Chordata > Actinopteri > Clupeiformes > Clupeidae > Limnothrissa > Limnothrissa miodon. The sequence continues at coordinate 212,691 of JAGFZM010002217.1, forward strand.
AGGAGGACGGAAATTGGGAGGAGGAGAGGATGATCCAGAGAGAAAATGAGAAGTGGAAGAAGCTATAGTGAGCGAGCGGATGGACGGATAGATGGAAGAGAAGAGAGACCACAGCGGAGCAGTGGTGCAGATGAACAGAGGAGAAGTGAGAGGAGGGGTGAGGGTACATGCCGGAGGAGAGGAGAGGATGGAATCAGAGCGGTCCAGCCAGACGGAAACGTCAGGGGTGGTAGGGAAGCAAGCTGGGGGGGTGGGATGGGGGTGGGATGAGAGCTGCTGTAGGGGGGTATGGAACGGCGGGGGGGTTGGATGGGTGTAGGATGGAGGTGTAGGGTGACAGCGGGCAGTCGGAGCTGGATGTTAATGAGTCCAGCCCTCGAGGGGCCCACCCGTGGAGCACAACAGGTAGCAGACGGCAGGCATGCGCTCAGCAGGCCGCTTGCCCGTCATGTGATGACTGACTGTGATGCCAATCATGTAAGCCTGGTGGGAGGACACATAAAGATTATGGCTTCAGCATGTTTACCAACAATGGGTGATACTGTACGGCAGGCATATTCAATAGGCGGCCCGCGGCCCCGGACGACGCTCCAGGAATAAAAGTTAAACCAGAGCGGTCTTTTACAGAGAGTGTGTTCGTAAACTGATACTGTACGGCTTTGGGCTGTAAGACGGCCTTAATATAATAGGTTATTTGCTAATGTTATTAACTAGGCTACTACTTTGTTTTGATGTTGAGATCCTAACTACAAATGAAAGACTATTTCATGTTTGTGGCAGGAACTAATGTGGACTAATGCGTTTTGTTGTTAATGATCCGTTCTCTGAGACTCGAGGCATACACTTCACTCAGCACCTGTCGACCTGTGCTAGCCAGCCCATGGGTTTCAATTGGCCCCCCACTCACAGAAATCTACATCTAATGGATGGCACACCTCAGGCTACACCAAAGAGTATCAGTGTCAGACATCTCTCCCCAGTAGATGATTGCTGGGAGTACAGAGGAAATGATTAATGCACAGAGGCTGCCTTTAATGCTGTCTATCCGTCTCTGAGATCTGAGATTCATCTCCGAGATAAATGTGCCTGTGAGCACATTCAATATTTAGTAATTTATTTGCGGAATTACAGTTATTATGTTTTTAATTCCGTGATCTCTATCAAGACCTCACCCATTAATCCGGCGCATCCTTGTTGGAATCTCTTAGACTCGAAAAGGAGGCTATTGCTTGTGAGGTTCCGAGCATTAACACTTCCCTATTCTCAGCTGCTTGTGGTTGCTGTGCAAGAGTCCCTTAGCTGGGCAATTTTCTATGAAGCTGCTCTCATGTTGGAAATATGGAAAGTTGGTTACTTGGCTGTGCGGCTTTTTTATCACTGTCACAGTTCAGCACAATTGTTGGAAATAGTGTCCGCTACTGTCCAACTTTCGATCTTGCCATGGTGTATTATCGACCCCTAAATTTGCATCAATTCAGCACATTCCATCACCCGCATACGTCGTCCGTCGCCGTTATGTAGAAACGCGCCGCTGAGAAACAGCTTTTCACTCGCTTGCAAACATCCCATTCTCCACGGAGCACGTGTCCCAGTCTGCATTAAGCCTGCAGTCCGTGCGCTATTGTGGGGAAGCACTAATGGAGCCCTGCTGCTGATCGTTAGCCATGCAGAGGCAGGATGGGGTAAGAACAATGTTAAGGCAATATACTGTCTGTGTGTTCATGTGTGAATTATAGTGTGTATGAAAATATAGGTCTGTGTACAGGAAAGTGTGTGTGTGTGTGTGTGTGCATTAATAGACATTTGCATGCATGTGGTTGTAGTGCGTGTGTGTGTGTGTGTGTGTGTGTTTGTATCCATCTGTGTATGTGCATGTCTGTTTATAAACAAGTGTGTGTGTGTGTGTTTTATATGCGTGTGTGTATGTGCATGTCTGTTTGTAGACGTGTGTGAGTGTGAGTGTGTACATGTCTGCATGCCTCCCTGCATTAGAGACAGCAGGATAGCGGGATGATGACAGGTTATGGGTGGTGATGATAGCGTGTGGTGTAGTGAGACTGTATGGGCCGAGAGGATTCAGTGTGAAATACCCCTCAGGGCACTGGCATGAGGAAACTGGTGGGGGGTAATTCTTCCTCTCTCTCTCTCTCTCTCTCTCTCTCTCTCTCTCTCTCTCTCCCATCGTTATAATGCATTGTTTAGCAAAGATGACAGAGGAGAAGCTTCCTTAGCAGCAACATGGGATTTCCATGCGGTGGCGACCACCAAGACGACCACCACCAGCACCACCCCTGCTGCTGAAGCTCCTGCTGCTGCTGGGCAGCCTGAGAAGCAGCATCAGTCCCTGCACTCCATGAGGCCTGGGCGTCACCCTTTTTCATGCCTGTTTAAGCAAGCACTTAAAATGGAAATGCACTTGACATTTTAGGGATGAGATGCAATCAGCCAGCATGAATGCAGCTGATTTCTTAGTCCATTCGCACTCTCTCTCTCTCTCTCTGTCTTTTTCTCTGTCTCTCTCTCTCACTCTGTCACTCTCTCTCTCTCCCCCACTCCTTCCTTCCACCTCCCTGAGCCCCTGAAGGGTTGGCTTTGAGAATACACAGCTAATTTGATTTACACGCTTTATAATGCACAATATGTAATTATAATAGATATCACAATTTCATTAGCGGTTCAATTTAACAAAATCTGTCGGAAAATAGGAAGTAATACCCAGGAAATGGAGGCGAGAAATAACATCAAGACCTCTACCACTAAATGCATTCACAAAAAAACGAGATGAACTCAGTCTGTGTATAAACAGAACTCTTAAGGATTGCACAATAGTAAAGGCATGTCTTGAAAGCTGGGAGACACATGCTATCAATTCAAAGAGAGCGACGGCACTGGTAGGTGTGAGCTATTCACGAGACCAACTCAGTTTAAGGCAAATCCTCATTTTATTTCCCATTTAAAATTTCATTAACTGCCCATACATGTATATGCATATTAATTAATATTTTTTTTTTACTAGAATTACTGCTGGCACACGTCTCATGGGGGCAAAACGCTGAGAGGCGTGAGAGGCGACAGACTCGACAGCCTGTGATTTCCAGACTTTCATGAAGCTAAAAATGGCTGTGGGCCTTTTCGCACATTATATATATATATATATTTTTTTTTTTTTGTGAGTAGGGAGTGAGATTTAGAAGAGACTCCTGAATGCATATTGACAGAGTATTTCCATCAGGGCTTTCCTCAGCTTCACGACAGTGTGCAGGCCGCGAGCGAGATCTTTGTGCTTCTCTCCAGCGTGGCGACGAGACAAGATGAGACGAGACGAGAGAGAGGAACAGGAACCGAAACTCATTTCCATCTAATTCCCCCGTATCACCCCAGTGATCCTGCCTCGTCTCCTGGGCCCCACTTCAGCGTTTGCCTGTCTATGATCACAGTTACATATCTCTTCATTTCATTAGAGGCACGTTTGAAGACGCCCGGGCTAGAATGACAGTGTACATATCGCACAGCTGGGACAACCCCCCCCCCCCCCATTCTCTCTCAATCACTTCCTCCCTCCCTCTCTCTCTCTCTCTCTCTGTCTCACTCTCTCTATCTTCCTCTTTGTGTATGACTGCTTCATCATGGTACTCAGTGAGTGGGGGGAAAAGAAATATAGAAAGAGGGGGAAAAGAGGAATAATATTTGCCCTTTAATTCCAGGAGTGGCACGCTCGGGTGAGGGTGAGGGCGAGTGCGGGAGCGCCCGTGAGCCCCTCTGTCGCAGCGTTAGTGATAGCAGCAGCGTGACGCGGCTCAGTGGCGAATGGCAGGAATGAAGTCTTCTTTAATTTCCTCCCTCTCTGTCACACAGGGAGCTGATGGGGAGGAAAACTGCTTTACATGAGCCGCTTCAAGGCACTGAGTGATTTAAAGGTCAAGTGCATTTTTATCTCTGACTTCACTGCTGAAGGATCAAGCTGACTCCAGTTTCAGTAGCTAGCACTCGAGTGTGTACTTCATAATACTCTATCTAGTGCCCTATAAGTGTGTACTTCATAATACTCTATCTAGTGCTCTATAAGTGTGTACTACATAATACTCTATCTAGTGCTCTATAAGTGTGTACTACATAATACTCTATCTAGTGCTCTATAAGTGTGTACTAGACATATGCTTTATGACCATCTCTGTGCCTTTTCCCCCCATAGTTTCTCTTTCTCATATTTACCCCTTCTCTCTCTCTCATCTTTTTCCCCTTCATTTGTCCCTCTCTCTCTCACCTTCTTCCCCTTCATTTCTCTCTCTCTCTCTCTCTCTCTCTCTCTCTCTCTCTCATTAGCTATCTATCTTTAACTCCTTTTTTCTCTTTCCAACTCTCTCTCTCATCTCCACCCCTCTACACCCCTCACTCTCATCTCTACTTTTTTTCTTTGTTTTTTTTTCTGGTCCCTGCATATTTTTATTGCTGGTGGTGTAATTACAGTTTACACAAACACGCGTGGTGATGGAGGTGTCCACTCAGCTCCACTGGAAGCATTAGTGTTTCTCCAGGTCTCTCTAATGACACATCTCTCCTCTGCTCCCAACGACAGCGACCGGCCCCAATCCCCCAACCCCCACCGCCACCACCACCACCAGCGCTCCTTCTCCGTCTCCAGACGCTACGCTACAGTACATGCAGCCCCCGCTGAGGAAGGGAGATTGGAAACAGGACTTTTAATGTAGCAATTACACAAACAGCATCTCCTCCAATGCTGGGAAGACAACCACCAGGCGGTAATACAATTCATAAAGGCCTTTCTGATAGGGAGGGACCAGGGGAAGTGATGCGTAATGTAACTGAATTTATGAAAGATGTAGACTCGGCGTGTCACGCTGGTTTTGTTTGAGTGTGTGTGTGTGAGTGGGTAAGTGTGAATGCTGAAGCACTGCACTTCATGGTGGTCATGTTGTGGCGCACACACTATGAGCTTGTTGGAGCTAGATGATCGAAGCTAAATAAAAACCTGACAAATTATCTCATTTATAAACATCAGGAACTCACGGGAGGGCCGTGTTTGGAGGAGGGCGGCGCTGCCTGCAGATTATGATCGGCTGCTGTCCAGTGGTCTCCGACGTGATGTCATCCCCTGGTGTCGCTCCTGTGTCCTGACCTTCTACATGGATCCTGAGTCCTGTTTGTTTGAATGAACTATTTATGTACAGTGGCTAAATGGCAATGGCTATTTATTTTTGTTTTCTTCTTTCCCTTTATCCATCTTCTCTTCAATGCAATTTCACTGCATGTTTTGCGTTAGTGACTCATGTATGTGACAAATAAACTCCTTGAATCCTTGAATCCTTGAATCCTTGAATCATTATCAGTGTGGTTTGTAGGCAGTTGAAGACATTTTTTATATTACATATATTTATTATTTTATATATATTTATTTTCATTTTGCCAATATATTTATTTAAAAGAATCATAAATGTAGAAACATAGCAAGATGTCCCAGCCTCTCTTTTTTTTTTTCGCTCCACAGTGACTGGAGGCTATGACACACACACACACACGACAGACTTGGGCGGAATTGGGCGGACCTCACTGTCAACAGCTGGTAGCAATGCAGGAGGTACCGTCCACCCGCGGCCCATCGTGTGTAGGCCGGGCTCTAGCTGCCAGCCCTGTCCAAACAGAAGCCATGGGCAGATGTCAGGGCTCCTCTCACAGGCCCGGCCAAATCAATAGTGACTGGAGGGCATCGTCAACAGCAGGCCGGCTTCCAGTGGCCTGACACATTTCAGCACTCCACCGTGGTAAAAGGGACAGCTACGTTAGAAAATTAGAATATAAGGAGCTCCCTTCATCCCAACCACACACACACACACACACAGACATTCACATATTCATACACACACACACAAACACATTCACACACACTCACACATACAGTCGTACAGCTTTCTCAATTCACTGGGCACCGTTGGTCGTTTATGATTTATGAGGTCACATGACTGGTGACTCACCTGGCCTGCCCGCCGCCTCTCCAATCCTCCGTACTGTGGAATCAGCCGCTTGTGAATAAAACATGGGAGTAGCAGCGCGCTTGAATAATGGCCCATTTGCTACCTTAGGATCCCACATTAGCGCCCCCACCACACGTACGCACACACACACACACACACACACACTCACACACACGCGCGCAGCAGAAGAGAGCTGAGCTGAGCTTAGTTGGGCAGAGTACGATCCACAGCCTCAGAGATGGTGATTAGCATGAATAGAAATGTGACTCTCTTCATTAGCCCAGACATTTTTATGCGCCTTGGATTTTGCCTCCACTAAAAGCCTTGCATGGGGAAAAGGTGGGGGAAGGCGTTCACAGAGGGGGACGAGGAGAGAGAAGTTGATAGAGAGTCCGATCTCATTTTTCATGTCGTTTGTAAAGATCTTGGAAGGAGAAAAAAAACCACAAAGCAGATATGCCAGCCTGCTACTTATTCTAGCAAGAGGAATAGATTAATCAACTGTGATTTACAACCCGGCTGTTTATTGTTGTTACTGCTCTCAAGGTAAGGGATGCCTCATGCGTCTCAGTAAAGACAGTCTGGTGCTCTTTTTACAGACATCTGCCATCAGTTTATGGAACACTTAAGAATGTTATGCCACCCATCACTATGGTTTAGCTGCTAGACATCACACGGTTCTCTTCATGATGCATGTACAAGAACCTTTAGAACCTAATTTCATTTTGGTTTAGCTGTTACTGTAGACATAAGGCAGTTCCCTTCATGTTGTATGTTAAGAACCTCTGATATCATTTTGTTTGCCTTTTGGGCCTCCAAGGTCTTCTTTCCTGCACTAATTCATCAAATTCATCAATCCTGGCCTAGTACAAGAACGCTGTTTTGGACATTGCAATCTAATGACAAAAATGAAAAGAGAAGCTGAAATATCTTTTAGAAGGCTCTTTTTTTGTATGTGTCTCCTGAAGTGGGTAAATGCATCTGTAATTTGGACATGGGGGATTTGGGGATAAGAGCACATTTCGCTAATCCCATCATCCATTTGGAAGCTTGCGTTTTGGATGTTTTTTCTCTGTGTGTCAGCAATTTGGCTGTAGAGGATTTAGATGACATGCTTATTGTAATGAATCATATTTAAGGCACCTCATGTTCATGTGGTTAAATCCATACAAATATGAATCTTCTTCACTCCATTTCACTTAGAAACACAGAAGAGCCTGACCACACCACACAGACCAAATACCTTTTCACATAGACCATGATTTGCCCTCTTTATGTAAGTTGATTCAGTTTGGAACTACACTTTTAAGGTGAACGATGCCCTTCAGCTATCACTTGAGTTCTCACTACTTTTCTACAGACTTTACATAAGGTATCCCTTCAAGTCTTCCAGTATACACTACTCTGCCTTGGGGTTTTGCGTTATACTAAAGTCCCGCTAGTCAACACCTATGATGTCTGCCAGGCATGGAGATCTCTGACTCAGGGAAGAGGAGAGGAACAGGAACAATATCTCAACCGAGTGTCCTGCAGGGCGTTGTGGACGCGATGCGTCGGCCTACCCTCCCTCCCTCCCTCCATTCCTCCCTCCCTCCGACCACATCGTCTTCATCCCACACTGAATTTATGATGCAGCTCCGAGTCACTAAAGCATTCAGACAAGCTGGCCAGATGCAGGCTGATAAACTGGTGCCCTGCAGTCACCGTCGGAGCAGGCAGGGAATTTGCATTTGCAGTGCTTTTGAATAATATCACCTTGATGTCGCCACATAGAGAGATAAGAGAGAAGTCAAGCCGGGCCGTGTGGAGGAATCAACAGACAGAGAGAGAGAGAGAGTTAGTAGAGATATTTTCTAGACAGCCTCTGGATTATTAAATGTTTGTGATCTGTTTCTGAGGCAGCATGAGCTGCCATTTTTTTTCCACATCTTCCTTACAATGGCATTTTTTTTTTTCTCCTGTTTGAGTGGCGCTGTTGTGTAGCGTAGTGTACTGGAACATTTCCGTCATTTTCTTCTCATCTCTTGTCTTGATTGTATGCAGCTCTGGTGCGTCCGCTTGTCTTGTGTGTGTGTGTGTGTGTGATGGGGGGGCCACAACTTATGGATCCTGTTTAATCCTAAAATGAGAATGTGCACCAGGTGAAAATGGACGCTTTCATCCCCAACTTGGCTGTGGTGCAGGAGGCTTGGCTGGTAAATTATGCTGACCCCTCCTGCTAGGATTGATGCATCCCAGAGCCATCCTTGGCTCCCCTGGATTAGCTCAGCGCCATCACGCTCACCAACCTGCAGGGCCTCCACTCATACAGTACATACACATAAACACGCATTAGCATATCTTAACCAGTCAATTTCAGCCTCAGCCTGCTTTTTTTTTCCTTCAGAAGGAAATTGTAGATTCATACAACTAGTTATGACTAAGTATGTCAATTAAAGATAAAAAGAAAAAAAAAAATCAAATTCCACATTTTTGCTCAAATCCCTTTGAAGTCTAAATTCCTTTGCCTCCATTTTAAAAACGTCAGTACTGGTCCATGGGTGCTGGACTAGATGATTAACTAGGACTGCTGGACTATCCGATCAGCTATTTAGAAAAACTAATTTAGAGATTAAAGTTGCTGCTAAAGATGTGTTTTTTTCCCTGTTGTTCCCTCGCTTTTTTGCACCACTAGCTCATTTATTATTGGTGCAGTGAAGTCCGTGTCAGGAGTTTACTGGGCCCAGAGCTACAGCACTTAGCCATATGCAGCACACATTTCCTTGGAGCTTGGACAGAAGCAGCGGGCTCTCGAATCTCTCAGATGGTTAATAAAAAAAGGACACTTGAAATCATCTTTTGGAAAACAACATATTGCGTTATGTTTTAATTGGGCTAGGTAATAGTCCTTGAAGGCGTCTTCATTAGTCATTGCAGCAAGCTGTTGCCATTGCTTGCGTTTTTGGATGTCTCCTTGGCCCTGTGCCTGTTTCTAAGAGTGGAAAGCACAGATTATGCTCTTTCCATCTCTCTGTCCCTCTCTTTCTCTCCCTCTCGCTCTCCATTGTTTTGAAACAGACAGTACATTATGCAAAAAACATCCTTTTTCATGTAGACTTACATAGACAATGGCATTCATCATTCTGTGATTATGATCAACACCGACTGACTATGACAGCAGTGTGTTTTGTTTCTTCATTTCATGCAGCTTCACATTTCACTCCGTATAGCTGACAGCAGGTGGATAACCTCTGTGTTGTGCTAATACTGCTGCAATATGCCAATACACATACTCTAATCTTTAGACAGGAACTAGCAACAGACTTCTGTACATATTGGGTAATGTAGACTACTTTCATCACTTCAAAGGTTTTTAGTGTGACTTTAGAAATAGAACACACTGGAGAAAACAGTTTTTTGCACATTTTAAATGTTGTTTTTCTATTACGTTGTCTTTTTGTTATGCCGTTTTTTTGTTACACTTCTATGCAGCAACCCAAACCAAACTCCAATCCAAATTTCTCCCCAGTGGGTCCAATAAAGTAGCCCTACCCTACCTTTCTCAATCCTGTCAGAGCCATAGCAGATGAGCAATTAACTGGCACACGTCCAGGCAGAAGACGACTGTGGGACTCAGAACTAGCATCCATTGGCAGCCTCCTCTGAGCTCTCAGTGTGACGACGGATGGTCTCGACATTCCCCCAGTCAGATTTACTTACTCCTTCCCTACCCCATCCAAAGTTCTGTTCTCCTAGGAGACAAACATAGCATTTTTGTCTTTGTTTGAAGTATTAACTAGGTATTCATTTTCCTATGGCATGGCAATAAAGATCCAAATGTGATTGGATTCATGGCGTATTCAACGACTTTGATATGGAATTCAACCATCAATCACAATCAAGGATGTCATATAGTTAATTTATAAAACCTCTGGGTTATAGGTACCCAAGAGACAGAGGCAACTTTTTTGATGATGTTTAAATTTGCAATAATATCAAAATATACACATTTTCAGTCACATGGGGAACCTTTGGGCCAGATTATATGTAAACAATATTTATCAAATATCTTCTGTTTCTTTATACATATTACAGACACTTTCTCCTGGGTTATATTACCACAGCATATGTGTTATAGCACTGAGGAAAAGGTGTCTTTTTTCTAAAACATTAGTCTGTCAGTGACTACTCACAACTCCCCTGAGAGTGATGGAGATGCCATAATGACAGCGTTGTGTGGTAATCATGAAGACAAACGGTCCGAGGGAGAGAGGGACGGCACGAGAAACGACCAGTGACGGAGAGAAAGCGACATCGTTGGAGGGATCCTGGAGCTCCCACAGCGCCATAACTCAAACTCGTGCCGATGAGGGCTCTGTAAATTTTTTATGATTTTATTCAATTCCACACTCCCCGCTCCCCACCCCCTACTCAGTAATGGCGCTCCTCAATCGTGGATGACCAGTGGCGGAGGCTGCTGGAGGTGGAGGTGGTGGGTAGTGGTGCGGGAGAGGAGAGGAGAGACTCTGGGGCATTAATCAGGGGCGAGTGCTCGGACGGCCCACACCACTACATCATCTTGCCTGCCGGCGAGTCAGGAGAATGGGGCCGCAGCACCGCTGATGGTGACAAAGGAGCTTCGTTAGGGACCATAGCAACAGCCTTAGTTCCAGGCACCAGCCTTAGTTCCAGGCACCAGCCTTAGTGCCAGCCTTAGTTCCAGGCCTTAGTTCAAGCCACAGTTCTAGCCTTTGTTCTATAATTCCAACCTTAGTTACAGGCTTAGTTGCAGACACCAGCCTTAGTTCCACCCTTGGTTCCAGACACCAGCCTTAGTTCCAGCCTTGGTTCCAGCCTTAGTTTGACTCTCTGATCCAGCTATGGCTCAGTCCTAAGGCATAGCGTGTGTGTATTTGTATATATCTGGGCCTGTGTGTGTGTGTGTGTATGTGTGTGATTGTGTGTGTGGGGGGCAGGTGTAAGTGAGGAATGAGTCGTGGAGCAGGATAAGGTTCACATCATCTCCATGCAGAGTCCATGAAGAAATCCCTTTGAGTGTGGAGATGTCAGAGAGCAGGTGCTGCAGGCTTGGGGTACTGCAGAGAGAGAGGGAGAGAGAGAGAGAGAGGGAAAGAAAGAGAGAGAGGGAGGGAGAGAGATCCTGGAGCTTGTGCTTTCTGTAGCCATCTGGAACTGACACTCAGGGCAGGCAGATGATGTGTGACGATGGATGGAAAGGTCTGTCTTAAGAGGAAGAGAAGGGGTAACAGACTTTCAATGATCACACACTCAGTTCATGCACACACACACACATACTGTACACACACACACACACACACACATACGGTACACACACACACACACACACACTCATACTGTACACACACACACACATACTGTACACACACACACACACACCGGTGGTCTTTATCGACTGTCATTAAAATTAATAGAGCATAAGACAAGGCCTGTTCGTCCCCTGTCAGTTTTTTGGAGGGAGACAGGGAGGAAATGAAGTGATTCAAATAGGTTGACATGTCTTTAACTAGAGGCTGGAGGCGCCGTCTCTCATTTGCTTGTCATTCAGGATATAATGACGCTGCTCTGTATTCAGATATTGAACTATGGGAGGGCTTTGTGATGACATTCAAATACCCAATTTGTGTGGAGGAAATGAACTATTTTCAGGTGCATGCATGAGCTCTTTTTGTAATTAGGATATGCATTTTTTTTAGAAAATGTTTTTTTTATTACCATATATGGTCACACTGTAGCAGCTGTTAGTCAGGTGATTATACCATTTCAGTAACACTTTATTTTACGGGGACAGTGTATCTTTTGTGTACTTACATTCTGTTGTTGCAGTGTAATATGATGTATTTTTGTAATACTTTGTTCTAAAATAGAGTAACACAAAAATACAATGACGTAAGTACAACACTAGTACATGCTATAACATATTGTTTTAACATATTGTCATACGGTTTTACCACTGTACCTAATTAGGTAGATAAATACACTGTAACAGTATAACAGCATACAAATACACTGTAACTTCAACTCAATCCAATTTGAATGTTTAGTTATAACTTTTGCACTTTCACTTTAACTTTTTCACTTTCACTTTAACTTTCACTTTTGCAACCTAACAGCAACCGCACAAACCATCCACCAGCATTTTGTGGTCTACTGTTAAACTATGTCAGCTCCACTGCCAGCCTGTGTTTTAACACCTGTTGAAGCAACTCATACTAAAATACCCTCTCAGATCTCCACCATCATAATCCTTCCTTGTTTCTGACGTTTTGAGAATGTCTTTTTGAATATTTAAAGTACATCTTTAGTTTCACAGAACTCTTCAGACGTGTGTGTGAATAATTTATTCTCAGTGAAAGGGGGAGGCGGGAGAGGGGTTTGAGGGGAGATAGAGAAGAGGGCCTTCGTACTGTAGACGCACACTGCAGCATGTCATATATAGCGGAGGCGTAACATCTTCATTTTTGCCTTTGTCACCACAGCCACATATTGCTATCTGGCTCCAATCATAGCAACAGCTGTTTTTCTCTCTGGAGTTTGCAAGGTACACAGATTAGGATCTGATTGAACATACATATTTCAGTAGAGTAGCACAGCCCTCACACAGCTCTATATGGGAACTCATGGGCCATCCGTGCATGTGAATATCCATTGTGGTGGGCAGAATTATCAGCCAGCATTCCTGTGGATGCTTCAGTAGCAGAAACACAACACAAGCAGTTCCTCTCCAAATAGACATCACTTAACCTTTATTTATTTTGTGGTTGTTTGTTTATTGTAATTTTGAGATTTTAACCAATCGATTCCCTCGAAAGTATCTGTAGGTTCTTCAGATCCTATCCTATTAGCTAATTGAATTGTATTATCACCAACACACATACACATACACACACAAGGTATTATCTCCAACACACATACACACAAAAAAGCTTTTCTGATTCCCACTAGCCTTTGGCTCCATTGATACACCTAACACAGAAACTACTGTAGCTTTATCACTGTCTACCTCAGATAGAGTCTGGTGTGCTGAACTAACACTAGGATAAGTCATTCCATGGGACTCCTTCTCCCAAACTAGTTATTAATTATATCATGATAATAACTATATCAAAGTAATTGTATCATTATTATTATATTTCATTATATATAAGCTCCATATTTACCCATCTGTAATACTATAGCACATATAAGCTGTATTCACTGTATACCTATACCATACTCATATATACTACTAAATTATCTACCTCCTTCTACTGCTCTCATTTGCACATATCTGTACACCCCTGCTCTTAACTGTAAATACTGCTCTTAAGTGTATATACTGTCCATACTGTACTATACTGTATACACTTTATACTGTATATTCTACACTTGCTGCTCTTTACATTCCTGATTAGATGCTAAACTGCATTTTGTTACCTTCTATTTATACATGTGTAATGACAATTAAGTTGAATCTAATCTACGGTAATCTAATTTTATAATACATAATTTAATAATAATTAATACAATCCAAGACAGACTAGAGTGTCTAAACTCACTGGGAAGTCAACTCTGTGACCCTTCGCTTGCATCATTAAATATCAACTCTGTGGTACAAAGACCGGCCATCTAAATGTGTCGCAATGACAGTCCCTGTTAGGCCCCTTCCACATCATTAGTGTGTTTAAAATGACGGTGGCTAAGGAAGGACAAAAACAAGGGACAGTGGAAGGGAGAGAGGGAGGGAGGGATGGATGAAAGCTGCAGGAGGTTCAGCGGGACGCCTCTCCCTCAGATCCCCCTCATCATGATTCTGGCTTTTGCCATTAATCACCCGACAGAGCGCTACTGCACCGCACCACACCACACAGCCCCACTACACGCCACACTGCATGGCCCCACCTCCACACCTCACCAGCCACTGTACTACGTTTTCATCATCAACCCCCTCCTTTCTCTTGCTCCCAATTGCCGACAACCCCCCCCCCCCCCCCCCCCCCCCCCCCCCCCCCCGCCGACCTCCAAATCACACACGAGTTTCTGTTGCGATTCGAAATAGCACATTTTTAAGGCACAGTTAAAAAATGCCCCTGACTGGTGCAAGCATCCACAGCACAGACATCATCATCATCAGCAGCAGCAGCAGAAGCATCAGAACAAACTCCCATCTTTACTGCTGCTGCTGCTGCTGCTGGCATTCTCTCTCTCTTCTCTCTACTGAGGGGCCATATTGATGTCCCCCAGAGCCGGCCTGTTCTGGAAACTGGAGAGCAGTTTGTTTTTTCTTAGCAGGTGAGGAGGGAGAGGACACAGAGGAAAGTGTGTGTGTGTATGTGTGTGTGTGTCTGTGTGTGTGTGTGTATGGCTGTGTGTATGTGGCTGTGTTTGGGCAGAGCTCCAGCTGGGGGCTGGGGGAGCCGGGGGTGGGGGTGAGTTGGTGGAGGCTGTGTGGCCCAGGGGATGTGTCCCTGCTGACCAGCACATCAAAGGCCCAGCCATTGATTTGGCAGTGAATCAGCGTGCGCTTGATGGAGACGGGGTTAATTGCACTTTCTCCCGTGTTGCTTGTGTGTGTCTGCCCCAGTGCTTCACACAATGTACACACACTCTGTCTGACAGCGCTCGCTTTTGGGTCATGTTGTAGCGCGTGTGAATGTTTTCCAGGTAACTTGTCGTAAAGACCATTATACAGCAGAGAGCTTTGAATAGATTATGGCCATTAAATCTTGGCCAGGCTGTTTGTAGGCCATTCATACTTGCATATTCATAATATGCTTAAGTAAGCCTAAGTTCTTTAGTGACATTGTAGTCTTTGAAGCACACCTAATTAGATAAATAACCATTAAGTTTTACACACAAAAACAACTACCTCTTTTTCATCACTCTCCCTCTCTTTCTCTCCGTCTCTCTCACTCTCATACATACACACATACTGTATATATACACACACACATTTTCACACTAATTCATTTTGATCGTGCCGTTTTCAGAGCTCATTTGGTGGATAAATAAAGCAAGCAGTTGTGGGTGTTTTGAGTTGCGGGGCGTCAGGGTCAGTAATGGGAGTCCTTCTCCTCAGGCCACGGCTGGCGCTGGTGCCCTCTCAAGAGTCCGTCTGGGCAGCGCTCGCCCGCTAATGCAAACAGAAACGGCGCCCTTTGCATGAGTGAGCCGAGTCCTTGCCCAAAGCAGAGGCCTGATTGGCCAGCACACATCCAGCGCTTGTCTTTGAGAGGCGCCCAGGGGGGGGGGGTGGCGGTGGCATTATCTTCCATGTCTATTGTCCTCCGGTTGCATAACAATCCTGTCAAAAGATGTAGAGCAGATCACAGGAGGTCTGACAAGTTTCTTTTCACTTATGAAAGACCGAACAATCCCACTGCTTTTCCACTGAAATTCTTTCAGATCTGGGAGATGCATTCCAAAACTATAGTGTCTCTATCTATCTATCTATCTATAATAGATTGCCTCTCTGATATCTCTGCATAGATGCAAGACCATCATCTCCAGCTGAACCTCTCAAAAACTGAGCTGCTGGTCCTCCCAGCTAAACCAACTATTCACCACAACATTTGCATCAACTCTGGCTCCTTGTCTCTTGCTCCCTCACGAATAGCCAGGAACCTAGGTGTAATGATTGACGACCAGCTAACCTTCAATGACCATGTTGCTTCTGTTGCCCGGGCCTGCCGCTTCGCACTATTCAATATCAAAAAGATCAGACCATACCTAACTCAACAAGTCTCCCAATTGCTGGTTCAAACTATGGTCCTCTCACGCCTTGACTACTGCAATGCCCTTCTGGCAGGACCTCCTGCCTGTGCCGTCAAGCCACTTCAGATCATCCAAAATGCTGCGGCGCATCTCATCTTCAATCAGCCGAAGAGGACGCATGTCACCCCTCTGCTAATCGAGCTCCACTGGTTGCCTCTGGCGGCTCACATCAAATTCAAATCACTGATGCTGACTTACAAAGTGCTTAGAGGATCTGCCCCTTTTTATCTAAGTGCTCTCATAAACCCCCCGAACACTCCGGTCCTCCAATGACTGTCGACTGGCAGTCCCGGCACCTCGCCCAAGGCAATCCAGACTCTTCTCATATGTCGTCCCACGCTGGTGGAATGACCTACCAAAAACAATCAGAACAGGGCCATCTCTGGAGGCCTTCAAAAAGCTCTTAAAGACCCAGCTATTCAGAGAACATCTTCTATCCTAGCACTAAAATGAACTGAAGCACTATCCCCTAGCACTATGCTCCTTAAGGTTTCTGCTATGTAGCTCGATTGTTATCCTCGTTTCGTAAGTCACTTTGGATAAAAGCGTCTGCTAAATGCATAAATGTAATGTAAATGTAATATACATCTGAAACAGTGGAGAAGGTTTGAGGAGAGTGACTGCTGTCCTTGTATGCGGTCATCGTATCTCATACGTGAGTAGTCATCACAAGGCTTACACCAGTGGTCGGCAAATAGCAGCCATAGGCCCATAATTGGCCCGCCGTCAATAATATCTGGCCCGCCAGACGAGGTTGATTAAAATAAAAACGTATATTTGTTGTAAAAAACGACAATTCAACAGATTTCATTACACTATTGCTATCACTTCCTTAATAACCTCTGCGTCAGTAGACTGTTGTTTAGAGAATCCATGCTGCGTTGAGGGACGCATTTGTAACTTTGCTGCGGTGTAAAAGTGCCCGAACCAGGATCTTGCAGCTCTGTATATATATCCAGCCGTCAGCGCTTCAATTAAATTAAACTAAATTCAATTCAATTCAATTTTATTTGTATAGCGCATTTTCCAGAAGGCAGGTCTCATAGCGCTCAACAAAAAGGCACCAATTAGCAAGTGCAGCAACAACCTCCTTGCAGGATGAGATGTTGGACTTTCATAAATTCAGGCTCAACGCAGACCTTTCCTTCCATTTCTTCTTTGTACGTCCTACATTCGCTAACAACTTTTCTTTTTGTTGCTTTGGACAGTGGTATTTTTGCTTCGCAAAATTGGCCCGCTTCCAAACTTATTTGCCGACCCCTGGCTTACCCCAAATGATGTAATCCTTATGCTTTTGTGACAAAGGGGAATCACGCATAGGTGAGGGTGTAGCTAGTGTCTGAATCACAGTGAGATAGCAATCATAACTGAGTTTGTTGCTAGCCTCTGAATCACAGTGAGATAGCTATCATAACTGAGTGTGTTGCTAGTGAGATATCTATCTCTTGGTGCCAATACCCAGGACAGACTCAATAAAATGAGTCCATCAGGCGTGGACAGGAGGAGCTTTGATAAAGGCACATCTCCTGAAGATAAAAACGATACGCAACAGCAGGACGGCACTTCCATCAAAGGAGCACCGGTGGGACAGGAACTACGGGCCGGCCCGGACTGGATCAAACCGATTGAGGAGGTGGGGAATGGAGGGAGTTAAACAGACAGCATCCCCTTCCTCCTCCCCCCCTCTTCCCCCATCCTCCTCACGCTGACACAAAATAGATGATGTAATCAGAATTGTGCCGTTATTTATCGCTCTCGTGCTCTGGCTCCACAGATGATAAGAGAAGGAAGGAGAAATAACTGTGGACACGCAGCAGCAGCAGGAGCAGAGGTGGGGGTGGAGGGACACTACTGCAATAACCAGTCATCATGGAATCAGAGAGATGATTTACGATATGGCGAGGAATGCAGGAGAGAGAGAGAAAGAGAGAGAACAAAAGAGAGAGAGAGAGAAAGAGAGAGAGAGAGATGGAAGAGGGATGAGGCAGGGAGGGGACAAACAACCTTCACCCTTATCAGGCTCCATCGAAGTGGAGAGATATGGGGGTGGTGTGAGTGTGTGTTCGTGTGAGTGTGTGTGCGTGTGTGTGGGGGGGTCTTTGTAGGACTGGGTCATTGTAGGACTGGGTCATGTTACACTGGCCCCAAAGGAGTCATATGTGGATGGAGAGAGAGAGACAGAGAGCAGGGGGGAGAGAATGAAAGAGAGAAGGGGGACAGATGGGAGTAAAAGAGAGAAATGGAGAACGACAGAAAGAGACGAGGGGGGAGAGAGAGAGAAGATGGGAGAAAGTGATGGCAAGACTAGTGGGAGCAAGAGGGAATAAGACAGTAAGACTGACTGAGACAGAGAGTGAAAAAGAGACAGCATACAATAAAGACGGGGGGAGAGAGAGAGAGAGAGCGAGAGGAGATAGAGAGTGTGTGTTGGCGTGGTGGTGGTGGGGGGGGGGTTCATGACTGCAGGGGATTCCCACTGTATGACAGTTATAGATGAGTGTCGCTCCGCTTCAGCTCCGCCTGTGCAGCGAGGTGTTGCGACGATGACACGCGGGCCACCCTGGTGTCTGTCACTCCCCGTCTCCCCGCTCCGACCGAGCGCACACCCCTCTCTCTCCCCGCCTCCCTCTGGACTGTCTGCCGGACGCAGACGTCAGCCGCCGAGCTCCGCTTACCTCCGTGCTTTTGACGCCCTTTGTGCTTTGGTGGGCTTTGATATTGCTAGGGTGTCTGTACACCTCCCTAATTAGGCCATAAGCATAATAACAATACACAAGAACATCATAACAAGGCAAATAAAGAAAGTCTGGTATGTAGTAACTATCCTTGTGTTATTTTCTGACTATATTCTCTTAATTGTTGTGTGGTGCAGTATTTTCCATCCACATGAGTAGAGGCCTACATCTTCTCATGCCTGTCAAGTTCTGAGTTATTTCCGAGGTATCATATAATAGTATGAGAGTGTCTTGTCTATGTTTTTGAGATCAAGCAATACCCTGGGAAATTCTTCTGTGTTTTGAAGCGTTTTTCTTTCACTGTTACTGTACGGTATGGCTTATTGAGGCGTATTTCATACATGACTTGAAGATTAAAATTTCATGCCTCTGGTCATTTTGTTGTGCTGTCCACTTGTGTGTGGACGCAGCATACCCCGGAGGATGAAAAAGGCAGAGAAGACGAGGAGGAAAGAGAGAAATAGAGAGGAGAGGAGAGAAGAGAGGGATGGAGAGGACAGAGGAGAGGAGAGGGGAAAAGAGAGGAATAGAGATGAGAGAAAATAGAAAAGAGGGATGGAGGGGAGGAGAGAAGAAAGAAGGTAGGGAGGGATGGAGAAAGCAGAAGAGAAAGATGGATGAAGAGGAGAAAATAGGAATCAGGAGGAGAGAGGGGAGGAGAGAGGGATAGAGAGAGGAAGAGAGAAGAAAGATGAAGAGGAGAGAACAGAGGAATGTAGAGGAGAGGAGAGGAAGAGTGTGAAACAAGCGGTGTGTGTGAGTGTGATGAAGCAGGGCTGTGTGTTTGGAGTGCCCTTCACGATGTGCTGCAGTGTTCCACTTGAGCATTCGTCACCATCTGTTTCCTTTGGTGTCTCTTTATTACCCTCACACACACACATACACTCTCTCTCTCTCTCTCTCTCTCGCTCTCTCATACACAGTCAAGAGAAACTGCAGAGTTTCTCAAAAACTACTCACCTTTCTTTGGCATTAGATGTTTTGTGCAGGTCAGATGGTTCATGGTTTGACAACAAAACAAGTAAGACCCAAGACTGCGCTCAGACTCTGTCAGTGTGTACTTCATCGCCAATCGCCGAGGTTTGCTATCGTAATGACAGCATGATGGTTGCCATGGGAGATCCTGGCAACTCTTATGGCAGGGGACAAAACCTGGCTCAGGTAAGCTCCAACAAATCCATGGGTGGCATTGTGTCTGTGTGAGCTTGTTTGTGTGTGTGAGTGTGTGTGACGTGTGCATGTGTGAGTGTGTGTGTGTGTGTGTGTGTGTGTGTGAGAGAGAGAGAGAGAGAGAGAGAGAGAGAGAGAGAGAGAGGTAAAGGAGAGGGCCATCCTGTTCTTCCAAGGACGCGGGGAGGACAGCAGAGCGGAGTGATGTGGAGTTGGTGGGGGCGTTTTGGGGAGCCTGTCATGCACTGGGGGGCTTTCTTGGCGCTGGTGATTTATGAGGGGCCTGCTTGTGGGCAGCCGAGTGAGCACGAGGTTCGGGTAAGGGAGACAGGGACGGAGAGCTAGCGAGACAGGTGGTGTTTGTGTGTGTGTGTGTGTGGCAGTGTGTTAGGAGCTTCGTGTGGTGTTGCAGTAGGAGGTGTAATGCTGATGGGACCAGTAACAATAGTGAAGTGATGGAAGTTCATCCAAAGTTTAGCTGGAGTTTCTCCCATCCTTTAAGAAGTGACTCGCTTGTGACACATGTAGTAAACCAATACAAAGCAGTCTGGTTAGGAACACGAAGATGGTAATTGACTTTTTTTCGTGACACTGCAAAAGCCAAACAATAAATAAACAAAAACAAACTGCAATATGGCAGTTACATGCACCCCATTCTAATGGGCTTTTGACAGAGAAGTGTTTGACACGCAGACGGCGCAAGTGGCGCAGACAGAGACAGCGGCAACCTGTGGGAAGGAGATGTAATTATTCCGGCAGAGTAAGGAGTGGAGGTTGATAGAGGAGACTAGATTGTGTTTGTGGAAGTTTGCAGCAGACAGATGGAGAAGATGGATTTTTCTGTCTGATTTTTCTTTTCTTCCTTTCTTTTCCTACTCTTTTTTAACCAGATCTCCAAACTTTTTTTTTTGGAGGGATGACATGATTCCAGCATCTAATTTACTGCAGTTGCAATAACAGTAATTCAAAGGCTTTTCTCACACGCAGACGCTAGCGGAAGAGATGGTTGAAACACCAGAGGTAATTTAATGACTCCTGCACACTCCCCTGGCTCCGTCTCCTGTGTGTTTACACACCGCCAATAAGAAAGTGCACACAAATGCTGCCTTGACAGCTGTGAGAAGAGAGATGTTAAAACTTGGTGTCATTCACACACACACACACACACACACACACAACATGCGACACTCACACACACAAACACACCACATGCTTCAATCACATATAACACACACACACCACATGCTTCACTCACATACAAACACACACACACACACACAGAAACAAACACACATACACACATGGAGGCTCACACACCCTTTGTGGAGTGTGTTTTGTGTGGAGTAGTCTTGACACCCCATCCACGCCACTAGCCCTCCTGCGTTGCTGCTCTAATGCACTCTGACGCGCACGTCGCAGCCGCACTGGAGCTTTTAATAGCCATGCATTATTCATTGCCTTCTAGGGAGGGGGCGTTAAAAAGGTCACAAGGCAGTCAACCTCAGCTTCATCTCCAACTCACTAACCCCCCCTTCTTCTACACACACACACACACACAGAATTCCCTAGACTCCCATTCCACACACACTCTCACATAATCTCACACTCTTAGCCCTCTCTGCCTCCAGTCTGACGTTTTGATTGAAATCTGCACCAATGAAAAGCCTGGATGGGCCTCTTGTAGCTGGTGGAGAGGGCAGAGACTAAGGTGTGAGGGTTGGCGTAGACAGCCGATTGGTCGGCCTGCTGTGGACAACCCACGTCCGATTGGCCCTTAGGTTCCCAGGCTCTGAGACCCATTGGCCGGCTGTAGGAAGACAACACGTTTGATTGGCCCTTAGGCTCCCAGGCTCTGAGACCCATTGGCCGGCTGAGGTAAGACCCTGCGTTTTGATTGGCTCACAGGCTCTGAGACCCATTAGCCTGGAGTTGTGTAGTTAGCATGCTAAATAGGAGGTCGTCCAAGGTAAGTGCTACAGCAACAGTCGAGGGAGGAGTGTGGCTGTTATGGACTCTTCCAAATGTCATCTTGTATGGTTGTATTTTATTACACTTTATTGCAAGATGGAGAAGGGTAGTATGAGGAAATAGTTTGAATCAAATCTCCCAGCTTATTTCTTTATTTAAATTCTCATTGACTGAAAGCCATTGAATCAGTGTTACAAAAAATTAGGAATAAATTTGGAATTAACGAATGCATTTATTAACAGTTTCAATCTAAAAGATTTAACCGAAAGCCTCTTTGGTTGACTGAAATGAACCCTTTGTGAAACAGTAGGGGACTTCCTTCTGTTCTAGACCTAGTTGTCTTTTTTTTCTTTCCTCAGAATGAACCTAATGATGTTTTTCCCCCTAATTATGTGCTGGTTCCATTATTCCATCCGCCTCCATTAGTGGCTAATGACTTAAAAGAGTGAGCGTGAGCACGGAGGGGAAAGGGCCTGTTTGATTGATAGAGAGGCCCAAGCACTCCAAAGCTTTGTGATTTCTGTCCTTGCCATCAGCACCAGTGCTACTCCACCTCACTCGTTGCTTGATGGTCAAAACTTGCCTCGCTGTTCCTTTGGGTTGCTTGCTCAGGTGTGTGTGTCAGTGTGAGCGTGTGTGTCAGTGTGTGCCAGTGTCTGTGTGAGTGTATGTGTGCGATGACGAAAAGTTGATAAGTGTAGTGTTAGCATATTCAGAGTATAGTAATGATCAGTTTGTCAAAGAACCTGGTACTTCAGGTATATCAATTTGGGTCTATCGCGGGCGCTCTTGGACTAAAAATATGCCAGCCTATTTGGAAATGTTTTGGATTTTTGCCAGTGTGTGCATGTTTTGGAGGCTCTTAAAAGGGACATGAAACATGGCTTAAGGTACTTTCTTGAAGATTTAGGAGAGGCTCATTTTCATACATGCGCAGCTGTGATTCAAACTGTGCATTTTTTATTTATAAGAATAAACACTTTCCTGTACCTGTATGTCTCTGGTTATGTGGCCTTCCATGTTGTTTCTTCATAGTTCGCTTGTATTGCAGTGAAACAAAAAAACACTTCCCTGACAAACTTAATTGCAATCCCTTTGTATAGAAGAATACATCAGCTTATTTTCTTAATTTTGCATTACGTCAGTAAGAGTTTGTATGATTCTTGTTTTTGTTGCCTGTCAGTAAAGACAAGCATGCATCAGTGTCTTCCTCACATAGTTGACAACACTGTGTCTCTCACATAGTTGACAACACTGTGTCCCTCGCTAAGTTGACATCAGTGTGTCTCTCACATAGTTGACATCACTGTGTCCCTCACATAGTTTACATCACTGTGTCCCTCAAAAACAGTAGATGACATCACTGTGTCCCTCGCATAGTTGACATCATTGTGTCCCTCGCAAAGTTGACATCACTGTGTCCCTCACATAGTTGACATCACTGTGTCCCTCAAAAACAGTAGATGACATCACTGTGTCTCTCACATAGTTGACATCATTGTGTCCCTCACATAGTTGACATCACTGTGTCCCTCACATAGTTGATATCAGTGTGTCTCTCATATACAGTAGATGACATCGGTGTTTCCCTCACATAGTTGACATCAGTGTATCCCTCGCAAAGTTGACATCAGTGTGTCTCTCACGTAGTTGACATCACTGTGTCTCTTACATAGTTGATATCAGTGTGTCTCTCACGTAGTTGACATCACTGTGTCTCTTACATAGTTGACATCAGTGTGTCCCTCACATACAGTAGATGACATCAATGTGTCTCTCACATAGTTGACTGGTGACCCTCACAAAGTTGATATCAGTGTGTCCCTTCCATAGTTGAGTGGTGAGACCCTCACATAGTTGACATCACTGTATCCCTTCCATAGTTGACTGGTGAGACCTACTGCGGTTCATCTCAGACTCCAGTGAGCGGACGTGTATATTGCTGCCATCGGTCAGGCTCCACCTGCCCTCTGGACTCCCCTCAGACATTTGTCAGCACATTACAGTACATTACATCATAATGGAGCTAGAGCCGGCGGAAGACATCACAGCTATACCAGGTGGAGAGGAATGGGCCCACTGGACTGGTCTACTCTATAAAACTGCCACTGGAAGGCAGACAGAGAATGAGATCCAACAGGATTGGGGAAGAATGCACACTGTAAATGATTAAATCTAACAAATAAAATTTTTAAATTAAGGTTCACAACAAGATTGATCTTTAGTCTTGTCTCACCTGTCAAATGTTTTTTGAGGTAAAGCGAATGACTGTCGAATGAACAAACAAGAATCTACTCCCACAGCTACTCAATATTAGCCTGGTTAACACGACTGATAAGCTCTTAGGAGCTTAGTCTGGCCAGGCTGCCATACTACACGCCTTCTGGGAGGCGGGCTTAACCCACGTTAAATTCAATTCAATTTATGCGTAAGATTGTTTCTCATTGATTCCCATTTTTGGAAACGGAAGAGCTCTAAAACGGCAGTCTGGCCAGACTGACTTGCGAAATTCAATGTAGCATCACAGTAAGTTTGGGCGGGCCCAGGCTAACTCAATATAATACAATATATAAAATAGGTGCCACTCCACGTGTACGTTTTCATGCATATCATATGATAGTATGATGTGTTTCATGTCTATCATTTCATTTGTACTATGTGGGATAAGGACAGGTAGGAATGACATTGACACAACACCACATCACATCTGATGGCAACACCAACTGCCAAAAAATCACCATTCATAGCGTTAATTAGGCCATGAACACCCACACACAAATGCAGCAGGTTCTAGCATGATTTTCTCAGAGCTCCGGATATTCTTGTCGCAATTAGACTGACACAGTACCTCCCTGACAGAGGAGACTTATGCAGCCAGAGATACTGTATGTGTGTGTGTGTGTGTGTGTGTGTGTGTGTGTGTGTGTGTGTTTCATCTCATGGTGTTGCTGCTGCTGTTGTTTTGTTTAATAGCAGTGCCATGACCACAGGGCTCAAAGAGAGAGTGGGCCTCATTACAGATAATGGTGGTAATAACGACACCACCTTTTCACACTGGATCATCCATTCCAGGCTGATTTAAACACACACACACAACCGGATTATCCATTCCAGGCTGATTTAAACACAAACACACACACACACACAACGGATCATCCATCCAAGGCTGATTTACCCCCCCCCCCCCCCCCCCCTCCTGTTAGCTAGCGCTCATAGCAAACACATAACACCTTTCTATGCTAACATGACAGCCTGCAGCATTAGCGCACTCATGAATAGCTCATTATGTGTGACCAGTGGCTTAACACTGGGGTCATGTGTCATCCTGTCATTGTGTCTGATACCTCCAGTGTGTGGACACGCTTAGCACCGGGCCTGTGCATGCACATGATTAAACAAATGATATTTTATACATTATATTTTTGATAATAATTCTATTGGAATATCATGTTGATTCACGATACTGGATTGTGAGATAAGGACTTGATTGTCACGTGCATGCAGACACGGGGTATAAAAACCGCAGTGAAATGCCACCTGTCTGCCTATATTGTGTGATTCATGGGAGGTTCTTCACTAGTTTTAGCGACATCTCCATTTTATTAGCTAGCAAACCTGTCGAGCAGAAATCTTATTTCTGTCTTCTCATGCTGTATGGTCCTTGTGGAACATTATGTTAAACATTTTATTACCAATTTATTATTTATAGTATGCTTCTGGCTTAGTTTTAAACAAATATAAAATCATCATTTCCTTCATAAGAGATTTCAGTCAGTTTTAATTTGCCTCATATTTCTTTTTTTTTGGGGTGGGGGGGGGGGTGTGTATCTGTCAACTAAGTCATTCCTCCCTTAGCGTAGACTCTTCTGACTTTAAATCTTTTCTGTCTTCTTTATAAATTCGAGTCTCTCTCTCTCTCTCTCTCTCTCTCTCTCTCTCACTAGAGCCCTTCACATGCTGATGTGAGCAGAATTCACTGAGCCTGTGGACGGCTAAATGTTGCCTTCCCTATGCAGCCTTTGTGCTGTTATAAGATCCAGCTTTCAATACACTGTCACCTCTTTCTACTGATGCTCCACTACCTCGTCACACACAGGGAGAGAGAGAGAGACTGAAAGAGAGAGACAGAGAGAAAGAAAGAGAGAGAGAGAGAGAGAGAAAGAAAGAATAGAAAAAATATAAATGAGGGATGCTGTCTCGCTTCACTGGTATAGCAACACAGGGTTTCCTGTGTATTAACTCTCCCCTCTTCCCACTGATCCCTCGCTTTCCCCATTCCCACAGAGAGAGAGGGGGAGTGGAAAAGAAAGAAAGAGAGAGGCAGAGATAGAGAGAGTGAAAGGAGAAGAGAGAGAGAGAGAGAGAGTAAGAGGATGAGGGAGGCCTGTGAAGATAGCAAGGCGTTATCGCAGAGCTTCATTCCGTCCACTACCAGCAGGAGACTGGCCTAATCGCCAGCGGCGCCGCGGCCCTCCCACCATCTGAGGGAGACAGATAGACGCCCGTCACCAAAGCATGCCGGAACTTTCTGCACAACGAGCGCCATGCCTAGACAGAGCCACGACCATCGCCACCTGGCTTTGAAAGGAACGGGGAGGAAACAAGAGGGAGAAGAAAGAGTCTGTGAATAAGGGAGAAGAAAGAGTGTGTATATGACTGTGTGTGTGTGTGTGTAGGTGTGTGTGTTTGTCTGTGTGTGAGTGGGGGGCTGTATGACTGTGTGTGTGTGTAGGTGTGTGTGTTTGTCTCTGTGTGAGTGGGGGGGTGTATGACTGTGTGTGTGTTTGTCTGTCTGTGCGTGTGTGTGTGTGTTTGTATGAGTTGACGGGAAATGGAGAGAGGGACTCCGGCCTTTTCATTTAACTCATGCTATGATCAAAGCCTTAATCTAGATAGGATTTTAATTGAGTGCAATTCTGTTCAGAGTTGTGGACAGTCTGTTCTTTTTCTGAGGCCCAGACAAGGCTCCCCACATAAGTTGCTTTATATGGAAATGGAAATGGAAATGGAAACTTGTGCTTTTACTCGACACCCATTTGAGTTTTTCTTCCTGTTTCTTTGTCTTATTAAAAATGAAATGCCCAGAAATGGGAAGATTTTGGCAGAGTACTACCGTAGGCACAGCGGCAGTATACGAACACCGTTTACAGGAAGAGCCATTTAAAGCTGACGCCAGAACATCACAGGCAAATACTTGTATGAAACCACAGAAATTAAGGTTAGAACATAGTGCTTTCACAAGACACTATTAGCCACATTTGGGCTTTCAATGGCTTATGAATCATCCATGATTGAAGTCATTATCACAAGAGTTATATGGAAAGTTGAAATCAGGTAATTAATAATGAATTATTTATGAATGTTCTTCCTGTGCATTATGTGCATCATGGCCTTTCAGCTGACTGTGGAGCCTGAGAGGAACCTTCTGAAGGCATGTGTCATGATCAGTTCCTGTTCTTGTCTTGTCACTGTTTCCCTGTTCAGTCCGTTCAGGTCCCTGTCCTGTCAGTCCGTGTTTTCCTGTTCAGTACGTTCCTGTCCTATCGGTCCGCGTCTTACCATTAGCCGTATGTTTCTCCTAGTGTGTGCTCTGCCTCCTGATCCACCTGTGTCCAATGTTGTCTTGTTATTCAATCATTGTCTCGTTTCTAGCTCCGCCCTGCTGTTTTGTGTTAATCAATCCTCATGTGTATTTAAACCCCTGTGTTAGTTCAGTTGTTGTCGTTGCATTGTCGCGTTACCCTGACCCTCTACTCTTGTTCTGGTGTTTGCGAAAGTCTTGTCCCATGTGTTATTCTACTTGTCAATAAATATTATCTACATGTCCAATCTGCCTGCGTCTGGGTCTCATCATGCCACGCAAGCGCCGAAACTGTGACAGCATGGCTGAATTATAATAATTATAAGTAGAATTATTATACTTATATTGTATACTTTGTACAGTATACTTATACTGTATATTCTGCGCTTGCTGCTCTTGCACTTCTATGCCAAACTGTATTTCGTTGCCCTGTATTTATATGTGTGTAATGACAATAAAGTTGAATCTAATTTAATATATGTTTTTGACAGTGAAACTACATACAGCTGCATGCATATTCAGTGACTTCACACACTCCCTGTGGGCTATACTCCGCTTTGAATGAGGAATTTATGATGTGTAATTTATAATGTGTAAAATTTATGATTTTATGAATTTATGATTTTTATAACACCAAACAATCAGTAGGTACTGGACCTACCTACATGTAAAATGCCAATCAATGGGAGACTTCCCATGTGATAAAGTCATATTAAATTCATATCAGTGTCTCATACTATACAGTATGTCCTGATAAATTAGATAATGAGACATATAAATCAGTAGTACTACATCATATTACATGCTATTTGTGTACTCCCAGTTAGCCTTTTACACCTGTACTGTGGTAATGTTTACATCTGACCTGAGGTGAGTTCAGCCTTTTTTGTTTTTTTTTCTCTTTCTCTTTCTTCTCGTTTCTTCTCTTTCTCACCTTCTCGCTCCAATTCAAGCAGAAACAGAAGTGCTGCGTGTGATAAGTTGTGTTATAGCTGATCCCTCTATGACTCTGATAGTATTATTAGTGTAGTGTTATTGCAGAGGAAAAATATAGTCTATTTTGCTATTCAGTGTGTGTGTGTGTGTGTGTGTTTGCATGGTTGCTGGCATACACAGCGGCCCAAAAGCTTCAGCACATCTACTCTTAAGTGTGTTTTGGAGAAACATGATTTCATTTGTGTCGATGATTTGTTGAAAATGCTCATTGATTTGGCTCCTGGGATATTAATGTATTGTGCAGAGTATGTCAACATCTGCAGCAATCTTGGTCACCCTCTTTGGGAACGCTCCTCCAATCTGCTACAAATTATGTCTTTGACAATTGCCTCGAGCCAATCAATACCTCCCTGCTGTCAGTTGAGCCCCTCAGTGGCAAAGAGACCTCAGCTCCAAACCAGCATAATAGATTCTGATTACCATATCCCAGTACTAAAATAGGGTCGGATTACCATATCCCAGTACTAAAATGGGTCAGATTACCATACCATATCTGATTACCATATATATATTGCGTTGGTTTGGGTCTTTGGACCCCAGTAAAGCGTTAGTGTAGCGCGTGGATGCTACGGTTGCCTTTATGCATGGCAGCAGGTATACTATGGAGGGGAGGCAGAGGAGCCTGGCACATTAATCAGAGAGATTCATATAAACACACAGAGACCTGAAGCTCCAACTAACACACACACACACACATACACACACACACCCATATAACCTGAAGAGACCACCCTTATAAGCACACTGACACCTGAAGCTCCAACCAACCCCCCCCCCCCCCCCCACACACACACACACACACACACTCCCTCCCCCTCTCTCCCCGATGCAATTCAGGCAGTGTTTTTCACCTCCATCTCGGTGGCGTTGACACCTTTGGTGTTGTTTTTTAATCTTGATAATAGCAGAGAAGCAGACGTCACATAAAACCCTCCACTAGACCATTTGTCATCACTCTTTACAATGCTTCTGACACCCCAACCTCAGCCCAATTAAGGTGGACAATGTGCTTTAAATTTTTAGTAAACAGCAGACATAGCATGCTACCTCTTTGCATGCCCCAGTCTACCTTAATATCCGCAGCTTTTATTCAACTTATCATTGATATCTGGGCTTGCGGATACTTGATGATTGATGGAAAGTAATAAATGTTTTTTTTTTTTTTGGCCAAAATATTTGTCAGTTTAATTTTTACAACTTGGTCTGATTTTATTCACAATGCTGACTAGCGGAGAACAGAAGAGTTCAGAGCCTGCCTTGTTTTAAAAACTGATAGTTCACTCAAGGCCAACATTTGGGAATTGGGACCGTTTTATAAAAGTCCATCAATTCTGAATTTAGTGCACTATTATCTTCTGTATGTTATCTATCTAGCTAGATTAGCAAGCATATTCTCAGGGGAACCAGTTAACTTAGATTTGGTCTACAAATTGGTCTAATCAATAGTAAAGACGAATGAATGAAATGCTTCAATTATTCATCGAAGACGAGATGCTGAACAGCCAGTGGAACCATCAAAGGGCTGAAACCGTGAGCATCTGGGACTCACACAATGGGCCCAGGCACGAAGGCTATATCTCACATGCTTCGTAATGAGGCAGAGACAGCTGGATTTCAATAAAGGCCCATCATTCAACACATCAATCATTCCCGCGGTTTCGTTCCCCACCGAAACACTTTGCGATATCAAACCACGTCTCGCAGAGACGTATCAAGAGAAGTTGTTTAACGTTTACAGGTTTTTATTGTTCCAAAGACTGATTTAATCCTCGGGATCATTTTCACTGGTGTGTTTTCCCGAGTAAAACACCTTATGTTCATGGCTCCTCAAGGCTGAGAGCAAAATATAGTCATAAATCAGTTAACAAACACCTCTTTCTCTCTGTCTGTCTTTTTCATCGCACTCATTTTAATTCTTAGCTTTTTGACTTTTCATTTCTTCTTTCCCTTTCTTTGTCTGTCTTTGTGTAGGAACAGCCATTACAATGCCATTCCTCCACCGTGCTTCTAGTTTTCAGGTGTTCTTCTTACCTCTTGTGCCTAATGAAATATGATGATGCTTAATAGGGCTTCTCCAATTCAACGCTGTGGCGTCATGCGGTGCTAAATCACTCGGCCCATTCATGGCACCTGACACCTGCCTCTTTCAGTCTGACAAGTTGCTGTAAAGCCCTCTACAGCAAAGCATCCTGCAAGCCCATCAAAAAAGTGTTGAGGCTTGCCCTGTGAATCGTCTGAGAATGTCAAAAGGGTTGTTAGATTTCACCTCGTGCTAATTTCTTTGTCTGATGTTGCAATCCCTGGTGTTTGCTGTGTCTAACTACTCCCCCCTCCCTTCCAACACTCTTACACACACACACACACACAGAATCACACTCAGAATCACACACACACACAATCACACTTAGACACACACACACTCACTCACTCACACACACACACACAGTCACACACACTTCACAACCCCTCATTCCATCCAGTTAATTCCCATTAAATGTGGGACAGAATTTGCATACTCTCTCCTTCACAGCGGCCCGGGAAGGTGCTTCGCCTCCCGAAGGTGCATCCTCGTGTCACCCGGAGCTCGTCTCTCAGCTCCTCCAAGACACTCTAATTGCCAGATATCAAGGGGGTAATGGTCTTATGATGCATTTACTGCCATGTCTGTTCCGTGCAGCTCTTGGCACTAACGCTCTTTGTTCTTCTTCGTTTTTTTTAAGATGATAAATTAGATCCGGGCATGAAGTGGACGTCTCTTCCTTAACTAAGCATGTGGAATCTACACCTCTCCTCCCCCTACGATCCTTTGCTCTTCATTGTTGAAAGAATGAGGGAGGGAGAGAGAGTGAGAGACTGATAGAGAGAGAGAGTGTGTGTGTCCATTCATTCATCATATGCGCAGTGTGATTTTAACACAGATCTTTGATTGCCAGTCTATTGATCTGCTCATTACTGAGGTTAATGAGAACATTAAAATGTATAATTACTTGTGAAGTGATACGCTGCTAGACCACCCTACACATGCATACAGGACGCTGTGTGTGAGCAATGCACTCAAAGAGCACAGACACACACACACACACATATATGTGTGTGTGTGTGTGTGCGTGTGTGTTTGTGCTCTTTGAAGAAGAAAGATACACACACACACATATACTCAAAGAGCACAAACACACACACACCTATATATATATATATGTGTGTGTGTGTTTCTGCTCTTTGAGTATGTGTGTGTGTGTGTATCTTTCTTCTTCTGCAGCTTCTCTCTCTCTTTGTCTGCATTCTCTTTATCTTTTGACTGCACTCTCTTCAATCAATGAGTCATTCGACGCCTGTTATTTTGAGATTACACTGGTATAGAAGATTAAACATAGGCTCAGCTTTGTTTAAAAATCTGTCCCTCTCTCACACTTTTGAAATCTCTCTCTCTCTCTCTACCTTAACCTATAGTCACACCACACAAGGGGGAAAATTAATATTCAATAATAACCATGCAGTCTTGAGATCTGTCTGTACAGGAAGCAATGAAGTTCTTTAATTATGTGGCTATGTATACATTCATGGCCCTCTTCTTAGACCAGAGACACATTTTTCCAGGCAGTCAGTAAACAGTCTGCTGCTTGTGCGGTGCAGACAGACACAGCTCATGGTTATTATTGGCTGGCAATATGGAGGTGATACGCTACTTAAAGAAATATCAGACATTGTGGCTTTATGAACCGGAGACTACACAGGCATGGCAGCCATTGAATGTAGACATTAGCCTGTACTGTAATATATCTGTATAGTATAAGGGCCAGAGGATATAGTCAGTAAGAACTTGGTGCCTGTATTTACTGAGACCATATCTAACAGAGCTGGGAAGCCTATTTATGATAACAGATATACTACATTCTTGTGCTCTGTATTAAAACTAAACAATTTTCTTCCACACAATGATCAAAGGGAGTTGGCTACAGCTGCCAAATACATCACATATAGATAGTCAACCAGATTTGCCCATGATATTATACCCTGCCTCATTGACACATGTTTGGGGTAGGTTGGGGCCATTTAAACGAAGTCTATCAATTTTGAATTTAGTGCACTAGGCCTATATAATCTGTATGTATCTGTCTAGCTTGATGAGCAAGGACATTGTCAGGGGAACCAGGTAACTAAGATCTGGTCTACAAATTGGTCTAATCAATAGTAAAGGCCAATGAATGAAATGTTTTAATTGTTCATCCAAACTATATAGATCTAGACCAGAGTATAGATCCGAATAGATCTGACCAGAGAGCCGCAGAACAAAAAGGGACAAGTCAGGTCACATGACTAAAACTCCACGTATGTGTAGTTTACGTGTAAATAAATATGTCTGTGTTTTTATACACACCTAACTGCAGGCCTGGATATTGGGTTGAAGGATGAGGCTATTGATGGTGAACCCAAGCCAGCAGGTGTCAGTCTTGGCAGTTAGGATACCGTAGGCTTCCCTGTGCTATTGGCAGTGAGGATACTGCAGGCTTCCATTCCCTTTACTATTAGCAGTGAAGATAGTACTCCACTGTCCTATTGGCAATGCGGATAGGGGATATATTGGATTAGATTAGATTAGATTCAAATTTATTGTGTTTACACACGTATAAATATAGGGCAATTAAATACAGTTTGGCATCTAATCAGAAGTGCAAAGAGCAGCAAGTGCAGAATATAAAGTATAAGTATATACAGTATGGGCAGTACGTACAGTTAAGAGCAGCATGTACAGTTATGTCCAGTTATATATACAATAGTGCAGACTTCCCTTCCCTTCCTATTAGCAGTGAGAATACTGCTTCTCTGTGCTATAATCACTGCAGGCTCCTCCTATTCATTTACACAGGCTTCGTTTAGTTGTGAGTGGGACGTGTTATATTGCCACAACTGTCACTGGTCCCTGGGGTGGGAACTTTCCTTCATGTTTTACAGTTTGTATAGAGTAACCTTGTGTTTGCTACGGTTGGTCAAAAACAGACAGACAAACAAGCATACAACCATACAAACAAATAAAACATTCTCTTCTAAAACACGCAGACCAGAGCTGATATTTCTCATGAGGAGCAAAGCTGTTATTTCTCTCGAAGCCCAAAGCTGATCATTTTTTCGAAGGCCAAAGCTGATATTTCTCTCGAAGGCCAAACCTGATATTTCTCTCGAAGTCCAGAGCTGATAATTGTTTCGAAGGCCAAAGCTGATATTTTTCTCGAAGGCCAAAGCTGATATTTCTCTCAAAGGCCAAACCTGATATTTCTCTCGAAGGCCAAACCTGATATTTCTCTCGAAGGCCAGAGCTGATATTTCTCTCGAAGGCCAAAGCTGATATTTCTCTTGATGGCCAAATCTGTTATTTCTCTCGAAGGCCAAAGCTGATATTCCTCTCGATGGCCAAAGCTGTTATTTCTCTCAAAGGCCAAAGCTGATATTTCTCTCGAAGGCCAAAGCTGATGTTTCTCTCGAAGGGCAAAACTGATGTTTCTCTCGAAAGGCAATGCTGATATTTCTCTCGAAGGGCAATGCTGATATTTCTCTCGAAGGGCAACGCTATTATTTCTCTCGCGGTCCAGCACTGAGGACACTGACACATGCTCCTCCCACAGCTCTTCAGCAGGCATCCCACCAATAAAGCGGCTTTGGCGCCCAGGATGTACACCGACTTAGCCCCGGATTAGGGATCCCATGGCCGGGCGGACGCTCCGGGACTGGGAGTCACAGCCAGGTTGCCAGGCTGCTCCGTCCGCCTCTCAAGGTGCCTAGCTAGCAAACACCGCCACTGTCCAGGCCAACTGGCGTCGGTGCCCGCGGCTTCTGCTGTGGCGTCCTGCATGCAGAGTGGCACAGAGCATGCAAACCCGAGTAATGAGAGAGGAGAATGCGAAGAGGAATCAAACTTCACAACTCTTTAAGATTCAGTAAAATTGTGTCTAATTTCAGTGAATGGCTGAATGAGTACCTTTTTTTTTTTTTGCTGTCATCACACATCCATCTGGCAAAAAGATGTGTGAGTAAAAACCCAATGATGCTTATTATCACAAATACAGGGCTTTTGGCTTCATGTGACAGCTGTTTGAAGGTGATGTTCCTCAGATGTGAAGTTTAATATTCCACCTCAACAACTGGAGTTTTCCCTCGAGGCACCAACAAGATGATGAAAAGAAAAAGCTCTGAAAAATAAAATGTAATAACATTTTTAAAGGAACAGGATGCATTATCAATGTCGCTGCATCACCATTAACTAAACATTTATTCCCATATATTCCTTTATTGTTTATAGTGTATATGTATGCATCCACTGTAAAGTAGCCTATAGTCTGGTTTTCCATGTATAATATTACTGGATGGGGTGTTTTGATAAGAAATGAACTGAATAACTAATGTCAAACTGAAGCATCTTATAATATTCGTAGAGTCGCACTCTTGGGAAAAATGGGAGTGCACAGGAAACGTGAAAATATGATAAAAAAAAAATATATGAAAAGCCTTCAGACTCGGAAGTATGAGTTGAGGTGAGATTGCTGTACGCTGTGTAGTAGGGGGGAAGAAGAGATAGCAGACAAGGAACCCACAACAGTGACATCCATCCACACTGATACAGTGAATATAGAGATTTCAAATATCCCCAAAGAAGCAGTCAGATGGTAGAACAACATAAGTGGCATGGTGGTTGGACACAAGGACAGGGTTTAGTCTCCAGGACAACTGCCCTGGATGATGGCATGGGAAAAATGTGATTAACTTGGGAAACATACCTTTTCTAAAGACTTAAATAGCTTTAAAAATCTACAGCATGTTGTGAATGAAAAACATGCAAAGATCTTGCATGGGAAAAGATAAACATGCAAAGGGTTTTTTTGGACCCTGCGTGGTAATAAATTAGTTCTTCTCAAAAGGGAGAAATAACAAGTAATAGCACATGTCCAGCACCTGACAGGAAGTCATTACTCAAACAAGAGGATTCTGCTGATTCCTCTTTGCACACTGTCCAACACTGAGATCTATGGCCTCCAACATGCCAGTCACAGCATGACAGGGCACTTAGCCGTCTCAATCATGCCCTTAATGTCTTGGAACATGACTGCCACTGCCAACAAACTGCTTTTACTCCGGACAAAAGCATTCATGCTAAAACCACTGAGCTGATAATCTCACTCCTCTAACAATTCAGTCACAGAAACTTGATGGCTGGACAACACACATATGTAGCATATCATACCAGCTCTTCGCTGACGGGGAAATGTAAAATGTTTCACTGAGGATGTGTTACGACCCAGGCTCATTTGGGCCATAACATGAACGGACATGAACACCAATATGAAAAACAAAATACTGTTGATTTATCAGGAAGCATATTATGTCTAGGGTATACAGATTTTAGTTGTAAATGGTAATTTGAGAAACGCCCGCAGTGTTAAGTGGAACAGTGTTAAACCCCATATGTGTAAGTTTTATTTTTTTCGTATGAGAATTTCTCCCATCTATCGGCGAAGTGGTATACTGCATACGTTTGAATAAAATGTATTAGCCTTCCCCTTCCCACGGTCCTCATTTCCCATGGTCCTCATTTTGAAAATGGTGGCGCAAAATGGATATTCTCATTTGGTACCCAGCCACATCTATATATAAAAAGAAATTACCAAGTTTACGGGAACACTACAATTTATTCATGGGGTAATTACCATCGTTTTACATTATATTTTTAAAATAAAAAATATATTTTTAATAAAAGACAAAGATGAATAGAAGATAAATCCTACACATAGAGGCTTTAAGTTGGTTTGTGATTGTGTGAAGTTGCAATAGTATGTGATATGCGATAGTGAGTGTGTGCGTGTGTGTGTGTGTGTAGTGCATTGTAAGCGGAGAAATGTAAGTGGGAGCGTCTCCGGCGCCCTGGATGGCTTCAACTTTTGAAGGCCAGCCTGCCTGCCAGGTGTAGCCAATTTCAATAATCGCCCGGCCAGTCTAAGTCCGCCTAAACCCTGCAATAGTCCAGACCAACAGGCGCAAAGGGTCATCATAGGATGTAATTAAAAAAATGTAAATGAAAAAAAGAAAAAGTGCATAAATCGATCTATCTGTCTATATCTATCTATCTATCTATCTATCTATATCTATACATACATACATATATATATATATATATATATATATACACACACAGTATATACAAAATATATAGACTACACAAAATATATAAAATACACATGATCTGCTTAACATTTGCTAGTCTGTCAAATCCCTCCTTTTTCCGTGTGGCCTGCTGGGGAGAGGTCTGGCCGAGGATTTCTTCCCCAGTGCGGGGCTAAAACAGCGGCAGCTGCTCGGGATCTAACCTTTTATCTCACGGATGATAAATGAAGCCTCTGCCTGCCTCTGCCTCCCAGATATTGTTGCCAATTTTCCTCCTCCTTGATTTCTAACTATAACCGATTCCCTGTGAACTTTCGCTTTATCATTTCGGATGGGGTGTTAGGGATGGAAAAGGGGGGAGTGTAAAGGGGGACGGAGGGGGGTTAGGAGGAGAGAAGGGGGAGAGAGAGGAAAGGGGATGAGTGGGGGAAAGCAGTTGCTCTGCTGCAGACCGTTCCTGGACACCAAAGAGCCACCTCGCCACAGACACTGATTATTTTTTTACTCTTGATCCGGATCGGCAACTCTCCTCTTCATCTCTCTTGTTCTGATCTTCAGTTGAGAAATCTTTTTATTTCTCTTCTTGCTCCCTCTCCTACACTCACTTTCATGGCAATGCCTTTCCGCTCTGCAGTGCGCCACACACCAGTGAATTAGCTTTTAGTCAACTGTATCAAACACATCTCCTCTTTAACACAAGTTTATCACGTCCTCTGAGGACTGATAAAATTAATCCTTCATCTCAGTCAACTGATTAAACATAAATCCTAGTGAGAGGTAGCACAGAAAAAAAAAAACAATTTCATGAGTAGACTAGATTACAAACTGTGTGGGATAGCAGGTAGCACAATGTTGTACTGATTTGCAAAGCTCACTGGCCACCTTCATAAGTACTAATAACTCAGGTTAGGGTTTGGGATTAGAACGTTCACTTAATGCCAGAGGTGATTTGTAACATTATGGTCTGTGTTTTAGTAGCCTAAACGCACAATCATGTTTCTAAAGCACAGCCGCATTTAGCAAAATAAAAGCCTGGTTGGTTTTTGAAATGACTCTGAATGAACACAACTTAAAACTTCTGGAAAATGCATTGCAACCACGTATTCAAACAAATCCACCAGAAATAATGAGCCCAGTTTATCTCAGACAAGCTAAGTACCTGTCAGTCCTGATGGTTGCTAAGGCTTTGTCTCAACTGAATGAATGTATTGCAGAGCGATGCTAACATGAATCCTGAGCTAAAATCCACCTCTTCATCTTCCCTGGCACACGTGGCTGCTGCTAAGAGACACAAGCCTTGGCAGGTGGTGGTGGTGGTGGGCTGCACTTGTGTTGCTTGTGCTCGGAATGTCACTGAGCAATCGGTGCTTAGTTATAGAGGCTTTTTCAGAAAAGACTAGAGTGCCTGGACTATGACAGCAGATGAAGAGAAATGCGTTTTTTTTTTTCAATTTCTTCTGTCTTTCTTCCTCCTCCCTCCATTCCTCTAAATGCATTAGAACCGAGGCCATTAGTACCAGCGTTGATTAATACTGGATTCATTAGCGTGTGCTAGCAGTGAGCTAAACAAGAGCCTAATGAGTTCAGTGTCACAGTCTGATTTAAAGTCACAGGAGTGCATAGGACCCATTTAAACATGCGATTTACGAAGGCTCTTGTGAAAAACAATGGCTTTTAGACCGCCTGGATTGTAGATCTTGCTCAGTGTTTGGTTTCACAGATGCCTTAAGCCTAAATGAAAATCTTTAGCAACTGCTGGGCTTGCTATCTCAGCTATGGTTACTGACATCCAGAGAATGACATCATCCAGGCGCTTAGCACTGGCTTTATCGCGGCGTCTTATTGACCCTGATGCAGCTGTCATACTTTCATTTTTTGAGAACACAATAGCCAGGGTGACATGTTGACAGCTCAGGCCTTGCACAAGCCTGTGGTCCACCGAGAGGAAGGATTATTTGGGCAAATGGAATCCAAGACAGGCAGAGATTTTGATCTGCCTGCACGCCCACCTCCCCTTAGCCAGCTACCCCCCGACACACACCCACAACTCACCTCCATGTCAGCTCCACCCCCCCAACCCCCATCGCTATTCCCCTAAACCAGGGGAAACGTACACAGTGCGTGGCTACCCTATCGGTCTGCGGCTCGATTAGTTAAAGGAATGCACCCCTATTTGTATCAAATGTGTTTACCAGCTGTTTCGGGCAGCAGCAGATCCTGTCTCCCCAAATAAAGGCTTGTGACAGCTGGGCAAAATTGCACCCATAAATCATCTGTCAGGGGCAGTTACATTTGATCTGCCAACCTACCCCAGCTTAGCTGCCGACAGCCAATCAAAGCCTGACAATCATCCAGACGGCCAAATAATATTATAAAAAAGGAAAGCTGTTTCTTTTGTGTTTTTAGCCAGGGTCCAGGGATATCTTTTAAGTTTTTTTTCCCCCATCTTTTTTTAAGATGCTGTATTTTGGTTGACACTGACGTGGAATATGATAATGGATCCTATTGCCCCACGGAGGGAACAGCATTTAAATAGAAATCAGTTTGCTGGGTGCGGGACATTTGCAGGAAAGGTGTTGCGATTGGTAGGCAAAGGCATCCGTCACACCTGCTCTCCTGTAAACGGCTTACGGAACTCTGTTTTTATTTTCTAGGAGTTCCTAAGTGATGGATTCCACAGCCAGGATTACTGCGCTCAAGCATTATTGCTAAGGAATTCTGGGAAAAGTCCGGGTTGTGACTTGTGCCTGTTTGTTGGGTAGTCTGTGTTGACATAGTTGGTTGACATATTATGGGTCAGTGAGAAGTGCGGGCTGTAATGAATGTGTAAGTTTCTGTATTGATCTCACTGCATTCCTTATGATAATGCTGAACACTAAATTTTCAATACTGCCCCATGTCCTTGCACTTTCCCATCCATAAATTAACCCAGCTCTCTCAGGAAAGCACACAGTGAAATACGGCTTGAATGACTTGAACCACGGTGAACCGTTTCACACGTGCACTGAGAATTAAGCAAGCACACACAAATAACCTCGAAAACAAACACACACTTACACACACACACACACACATTCAGCACAACAAGCTGAAAATAAATAAACCATAGCGATTTTATGAGCAAGTACAAACATGAGGAGGTGGATAAAGAGAGAGAGAGCCAGACAGCTCACAGACACACCTCCATGTTTTCCATCAGACTAATTCTTCCAATCAGTAGAGAGCAATGAGACACATTTTGGACTGCAGGGGGAGGAAGGGGGGAATAAAAGCTAAGCCTACCTTCTCTAACGAAAATAAAATGTCCAGCAGACAAATTTCAATCCCAGGGCAATTGTCCAAGCTTTCTTTTCACAGCCCACCCCACTCCTTGCCATTCACTGCATTAAGATGCCACAGCAGCAGCAGCAGCAGAGAGAGAGAGAGGGAGAGAGTAAGAAGGAGAAAGAGAACAGAAAAGACATCCAGGCATTTTGATCCACAGTCCTCTCAACTCATTAGCCTCACAAGTCCATTTCACCCTCCTGTGCTTTTCCACAGGCTCCCCGGCCTAATGGCTCTGAACCTGACAATGCTAGCTTGGAGTATGTATGACAGTCTCGTGGCTGTAGTGGAGGATGTGTGTGTGTGTGTGTGTAGGAACAAATGGAGGGTAGAGAGAAGTCACGGCAGGCTGATCAACTACATTTTCCATTTTCATACCCTCTCATCAATTACACCATTAGGAAATCAATAAAGTAAACATAAAAGACAATGTAGGTTGAGAGGATTTAAAGGTGCCATCTGTTTCCTTCACCTTAAGTCTCTCTCTCTCTCTCTCTCTTTCTCGCTGTCTTTGCTAAGATTCATAATCAGGGTTTACTGTCTTGAGGCTTGAGTTAGCACCAGGGGGCAGACAGCGTGTACCTTCGCCTAATTTCCTATAATGTGAGTCTGCTAATTAACTTTTAACTATGAATCATTAAACCTGGGTAGGCCGAGAAATGACCAGGACACTTTAGTAAAACGACATTTTTTTTCATCTCCGGATGTAATAATGTATTAATCAACCATTAAAGGAAGGGGAAGAAAACAAATCTATAAAACATGACATTTAGCAAGTGGATTGTCGAGACCTAGCCCGGCATGACCTTCCCCCTTCTGTTATTGATTTTGGATTGGATTGTATCCAGATATCTGCAGCTCAGTATCCCAGACCGCTGTAGTCCTCCATCAAAATCCGACCACAGATCAGAGTCGCAGTTGGGTGTGTTGCCAGGTAGACAAAGCAACCAGTCGGCTCCAGGTTGTTGTCCTGGTCAACGGGCCCCTTTCTTGGTTTCTGTCTCCTGCTGACGGCGTGCTAGCGGACAGCTTGTACAACTTCCTGGAGCACTGGGAAGCACGGCCGGATCGTTGAGCATTAACACGGCGCCTTGGACGGGCGGGCGGTTGCGCTGTGATCAAGTGGCCCATCCTCGGGGCTTCCTGCCGCTCAGCCATCTGCCCTCAGATGAAACGGCTACCAGGACCAGGCAACCCTGGCGTCTTCGCCCCAGCTCCCTCCCGCCCCTTCAAAAAACAGATCAGCCAATTGGACTGGCGTGGCCCTGGTGCCTGGGCAGGAGTCGGAGGGGCTGGTGGACGCGCTATTATGATGCGGCCTCCTGTAGCTCTCACCCAGTCCCGCAGAAGAAGCTGAGGCTGCTCCACACTGCCTCCATCCATCACAAGAGTCGTAAAACACCATCTGCTGAGGCTTGGAGGAAAACTCGAAATGGTTGTTGGTGTTTGTGCATTCTCTGAGCGTGGGCATGTGCTAGAACAGCTGTTATGGTTGATGCATGATTAGTGCTATCAGTGCAAGGCCCAGGAACATACTCTCAAATCCCATATACAAATGCTAATGAAGACAGGCAAGAGGAGTCTGGGAACCACCAACATGGTCTCTGGAGTCAGGATCTTTCTTGCCTGTTGGGTAATCTGTCAGGGGCCCTTTTTGCCTTCAAGTGTAACCCGGGCATGCCTAATGTCAAAGATGAGAAGAGGATGTTCTTACAAAATAGAAAAGGCTTTAAAGCAGCCTATGGATGAGAAAGGCTAACAGATTGGCATAATTTTCTTGGGATGACTTTATGCCTTTACAGATTCTATTGTATTCTCTTTCAGCTGGAAATATGTAATGATGATGTAACATTTAACTAGTGCATAGATTATTTGCATAGGTCTTTTGATGACAAAAAAAAGACAAAACATGGGTTTTTGTAGACAGCCGTCAAACAATTTGTAATAATGCTTCCCCTTTTTGATGTTTTACTGTAGCCTATAAGGCTTAAAAACTCGCTTAAAAAGCTCGATTATCTTCTTTCACACACATGAATTTGCCTAAAATCAATGTTTCTGTGTTAGACCCTTGTTAGGATAATTGTGTACTGCCTCTTCAAGAGATCTGGATTAATGTGACAACACCAAAAGGATGAACTCCAAGGCCTTGAAAAATTCCATGAAAAATATTTGTTCCCAGTGGGGTAGCCCAACTTCGATGGTTTGTTCAGCATCATTTTGAGACAAAAACATTAGTACATCAGAGCCAGAACACCCAAACTGTTGGGTTTTTTTTATGTAGATAAATGTGTGACACCTACTCCTCAAGTACTTTCTCTGTGCACTGTAGGCAAGGCTACCTAACATGCCCACACATTGGACACAGCACTTTATCAGGCATGACTCAGTCTCCTCTGGCCATCATAAGATGCTTGTTCATACCCTGAGATATTAAGCTAAATGAGCTTAGCTAAATTAGACGATTATTTTGAGATTTTACACAATCAAGGTTATTCTGTACTGTTACACTCAAATGTCCCTGGGCTGAAGTCTAAAAATGACTGGCTCTGCCCTTGAAATTAGCACAAGACAGTGACAAAACAGTTACAGGATGTCCAGACCCGGTTAGCAAGTTTTACAAAAGCCTAGCATACATGGAAGTTTAACATCAACAGAGAACTAGTAACCACATGCCACTAACTCCTTTCTGAATGGACTGCAATTTACTTCACAAGAGACAAAATAGACCCTTGACAAAATAGACCCTGCTTCCTGTAGGCCTTACGATACCACTGTCTAACTGGACCCTCCAAATGTTTCCTCTATGACTAATCTCACTTATAAATATTTTTACACTATAGTGTATCTGTAATATTGGATAATGTTTTAGCCTATAACTAATTCTTATCTTAAAGGTGTACAAAAACACGTTAAACTAGTAAAGAAAACAATCTTGATTTGCCCCCTTTTGGGCTTGTTCCATCCTATTCCCCAGTGCTGTTCATGTCAGGCCTGCCCAGCATGTCCTCTGGTAGAAGCCGGTAATGGAAACGGAGCGTGTGAAAAATAGAGGAAAAAGCTAATCAGCTAATCGACTAATCATCATTTGGCAGCTATTCAATTAGCATATTAGCTCGTCAGCCACTGTTCGTGAAAACATGCAGGCGAGGTGCATGATCATTTATACAGCTTTTGACAGATAATGTTGTCACAGGGAATTGTAAATAATGAAATAAAAACTCTAGCTGTCTATATTTGTGCAAGACTATCTGGATATTCTTGAGGGAGATGCAGCCCCACGCTGCATTGCTTGGTTAAATTCCCCCACAGGTGACAACCACGCTCAATTTATGTCAGCAATTCTCTCTCGAGGAGACACAGACAGACAGACTGTGACTGTTTATGCTTTCAGCAATAACTGCAAAGGGGAAAAAAGAGGAAGAAAAGCTGTGACTCACTCTCTTTGTGTGGTCAGCTTCCCCTCAGTCCTATTTAGCTGTACCTTTTAGCCAGGAAATGGAAAGAGCAAAGACTTAGACCTCCATTACTCGGCTCACTCTGACTGATGGATGCTTTTTGGCATTGGGGGATTTATGGGGGGGGACGCAAGTCATTCATGTTGAATAGACAACACAGTGTCTACAACAAGTGTATCACACTCGTGATAGTTTACATCCCAAACGTTTGGTTTGGCCCACTCCTGGGAACATGTACTGATTAACAAATATATTAATAAACAACATTAATATTTTTTTGGGGGGTGTTACAATATGCTACCAAAGATCATTAAATATTGAAGATAAGAGAAATAGTGTCACATCACATCACAACAAACTTTTCAATGATCTTTGGTGTCAGTGAGTGTATAAAAAGCTTGACTCTGGAAATAAAGAAGTTGTGACTCGTGCTCTTGTTTTATGTGATTTTCACAATTCCAAATTCTAAATAAGTCCAATAAATAACCAAGCTCTTACAGGACATTTGGATATAATTAGGTCAATGACGTCATGAACCAATCAGCTCTGCTCCCAAAACGCAGCACTTGTTTAAATTTCTGTGGTCAGGCTCACGCAGCTCCTGCGACTTGTTGGCTTTTCATTGCTCCCTCCTCCTCCCCAGTTCCTCCTGTCTAGATCTGCTAAAGATAGGGGGATCTGTTTCATTTACTGCTTGTCTATCTTCTTGTGACAACAAATGTCAGTTTAAAATTTTATTTCTATGCAGCTTCATTTCTGCTGCTTTCACACAAACATCTAGGGTGCCATGACATCCTTGTACCACCTCATATTTACATTAATAAAATCTTGAATATTAATTCTGAGTTTCCTATCTGAAAGATTATTTTTGGCAAAAGGTAATGCGAATATGGTAGATTATCTTGTGCAATGGTTCTCTGAAGGCTCCATAATTTCTGAGTACAAAAAGTACAAGAATTAAAATTGCAGTTTTCTACATTCACCTTTTCTATGAGAGCTTTAAAAATGTGTCTTATTATTGCATGTGTGGGCTGAACCATAAATGTGTTTCCAATAAGAGGTCAGACTATAATTAGTGACCTTCATAAAGAGCCTGAGTGTGCCGTTTCAAACACAATATTATCATCAAGTGATATCATTTCAGAGGACTTTTAACGAGTTCAGGAAAAGCCTCTCCAAATCACTAAGGGGCAATTTGCAATGCAAAACACTTGCTCGGAGGGCATAGCGTTTCATATTAATGGAACAAGTTGTGTCTAAGATGTCTTCTCTGTGGCTGTTCTATTGCTGATAAAGCTGTGGGCGCCGAGAGGATGCTTTCATTGGCGTTTCTTCCAATATGAAAGCTGGTGACTTTGGAGTGATCTTGGCCGGCGGAGACGGCAGCTTCCAGCTCCTCAGCCCTCTTCTGAAGGCATCGCTGCCGCCGCCACCGCCCGCTGCATCGCCCGCTCACCACCGCAGGCGCTTCCACAGCCGACACCCAGCGGAGGGACGTCTCTGAGCCGGGAGCTGACTTGCGCAGTGAGTCCAGTGGATGTCCAAAGTCACCTAGCAGGACGTGAGAAGAAGCCATGTCGGCGGTGGCAGCAGCAGTGTTGCGGTCAGGAGAGAGAACTAGGGCAGCGCGTCACGCTGAGCTGCTAACTCTGTCAGCTGCCATGGCAGCATGGTACAAGTTACTGCCAACACCCCACAACCCACTCCTCCACCCCTCCCTTTTTTCCATTATTGAACATATTTCCCCATTCCATCTCTTCTCTTCCCACTTAACTCCTCCTCCACCAGCACTTTCCTCTTCAAACA
Organism: Limnothrissa miodon; assembly: GCA_017657215.1. NCBI lineage: Eukaryota > Metazoa > Chordata > Actinopteri > Clupeiformes > Clupeidae > Limnothrissa > Limnothrissa miodon. The sequence goes on from JAGFZM010002217.1 coordinate 257,638, forward strand.
CACACACACACACACACACACACACAGTCACTCCCTCACCTTCCAGGTCCTCCGACTAGGCAAGCAATAGATGAAAGATGGACACTGGAGGAAGCTGAGAGAGAGAGAGTGGGAGAGACAGAGGGAGTGAAAGAAACTGAGGGAGAGACAGAGAGAGAGGGAGAGACAGAGGGACACAGAAGGAGAGAGAAAGAGAGAGATACAGAAGGAGAGATGGAGAAAGAAAGAGAGAGACTAAGGAGAGAGAAAGAGAGGGGGACAGACAGTTACTTCATAAGAGACAGAGTGTTTAGCCGAGCTGTCTTAGGGAGGCGACTGACAGAGTATAAATGTATTTACTGGGCAAGCTGTGCGGCATCAGCAGACACTGCCTATGAATCTGTGAATGGCCACCTGATGAATCAGGCCAAGGCTTCCTAATGATCAAGGGCAGGGCTGGTGCTCGTGGCAGCCTCCATTATGCCCTGTATGCTGTGAAGGGGAGTAATTCCTTTAATTACTCACAGATTTGCTCTAAATATGGTAGCGGCTGCAATTCTTAATGACACTGAGGAGCATTAGGAATTTCCATTACGAGGAAACTGCGCTCTCTCACTCCGTGTATAGAGACGTGTGCATCAGGGCTTTGGAAGGAGCATGGAAAATCATCATACTTCATCAGCCTTGCGGGAGAATCCGTTTACACAAACACATCAGTTTTGGCCATTTTTCCCCTCCCAGCCTTGTGTGCTGCTCCAGTGATTTACACAGGCCTGGAAACTACTGTTGTTTATCTGGAATATTTATGGTACACAGAAGAGCCATCAGCACACAGATCTCACAGCGGAGGAGGAGGCAGTGATTACAAAGCCCATTTATTAGCTGTTTATATAGGCGTTATAAGATATGGATAAATGTAAACATCAGGATTACACCTGTGTTTATAATCCTCATTCCAAAGGATCATGTGACCTACAACTCTGACTCCAACTGGGGAATAGATATAAAGGTGTTTAACATGTTTAACATATGTGTTCAGGGAATCCATCCTTCGTATTCATGTTTAACATTTGTGTTTGTGTTGTGTTTGAGTGTTCATGTTTAACATTTGTGTTCAAGGAGTCCATCCATTGGTGTCCATGTTTAACATTTGTTTGGTCTGAATTAATGAGAGAACCCAGAATTTACCAAATAGTCCGTCTCTCCTCAGTTGAGGAATCAAACGCTAGCACTGCTTCTATTTAACGCTACTTCTGAAATTAGATATTTGTCTTCTTTGGTACCATTTTTTTAAATAGCCTACATGTTGATGAAATGTTAATTAATAGTATGATGCTGTAGGTGTAAGGAGAACTACACTGTGTATTACAGAAGGCTGAAATGTTAATGAATACGTCTTAGCTTTCTAATACATGACACAGAATGATAACTGGGGCAGCATGATGTGCCACTGAAACATAATAGTGGTTTCATCAGTTTCATCAAGCAGTGCAGAGACAACCATAAACTACACACGCCTTCAGGAATTAAACCTCTGGGGCTGTAGAGACTTAAGAGACTATTTTAAATCAGCTGATTAGGGTTTGTCTGCAGGATACGCATGGAGAGATATTACATGCATTGATAGATAGATAGATAGATAGATACTTTATTGATCCCCAAGGGGGAAATTCAAGATGGTGGAATCACCTTGGCTGCCATTCATACGGCGCCATTAACCATTCATACAGCGCCATTAACAAAAATCAAAAATCGCTTTCAGAGGGAAAAGATGATGTTATAGAAGATTGACTAAACTTAGGGAAGTTCAAAGAGAATTTGAAAGAGGCAAAAAAAGTCTTACAGGAAGAAAGTGAAAAAAAAAAGGAAAAGAACAACATGAAAGAAGTATGGCTGACAATGAAGCACATTGCAGACTGCAGAAGGAAGGAAGAGTACCAAGGCAGATGGCCAACAAACCAGGTGAGTATTTTCCACCACCGGTTTGATGACTGTTTTTACTGCTAATTCCCCTGCCATTGTTACCACTGCAGTGACCGTGGAGTCTGCTTCTGGGAAGGCACATGAACAAATGATCAAGAACAATTAAATCTTCTAATATTGCTATGTTTCTAGATATGCTGATGATCAAGGATCTGAATTCCTGCAAATGCAGGTTGAAGGTAAAAAATAAATCTAGGCTCATATACCTTGGCTCATACACCTGTCTTGTCCTCGTCAGTCACACAGCTGTGTGTAATTTCATTTTTAATCTTAGTATAGATAGCCAGTAGAAAGCATTTTTGAGAAGAATGGTGGGAGTATTGATAGCAGAGACATGGGTATTTATTTATTTACGAACGTACAGTATGTGTTTGTTTATTTTGGTGGATTTCTGAGTATCGTTGCTATTTCTGATCTCTCTGGTGTCAGCTGTATATGATGTGTATCTCCTGTATGTGACCTGTAACAAGCTCCCTGTTGCTGCCTTTCTGCTCTCGGCACCTCCGCACAAACTCATATTTCTGTCAAAGCACCTGAGCTCAATATGAGTTCGCACAGCAGCAAACATCATAACAAACAAACCCCTACATATGTTTAATATTCACAAGCAAAGATTAGCATCCAGGCGAGCGGATGAAGCCGTGTGTGAACAAAGGCAGCCTGATGTGTCGGCTGGTTGAAACATTGATCGATGCCAATAAATCTATCGGGCATAAATCAGCGGCTTGTCTGGAGGCATTAGTGATTATGATAAGGGAATGCTGACATGGTGGAACGGGGAATGATAAAGTGTGCATGCCCACTGAGTGTATACTGGCTAGCTTGGAACCTTAGGAATATCTGCGGGATAAGAAGATTGACTCCTCTCTGTACCAGGTAGACATTGTGAAGTTTACTGGTAGTCCTTTTTGATGCATACATGAGAGACTACGGACCCCATCTCCCCTTTCGTTTACTTGTCTTTCTGACGTATTTCTTTATTCCCTTCTTCCCCCAATGATTTTTTCAGGCCTTCTGCTGATATTTCCCCCCGTACGTCAGCTGGGGAAGAAGGCAAAGCAAATCAACAATTTTTATTTTAATTCAAACATTTTAATGAGGGACTGGGAGGCTTTCCACAATAATGGTTTTCCAAATAGTTTTCCATAATAACGATGACTTGGTCTTACTTTTGCCCATCAGAATCAGATTCCCTCCTGAACGTTACGGTCTGTGAGCTTTGATTGAGTGAACATGTCTTTATGCCCCCACCCCCCCTCCTCCACCCATTCACCCTCTCGGCCCGCCGTCGCCAATGTGGAGAAGAAACGGCCAAATCAAATTACACCCTCGAAGGTGACATGCATGAGAGGACGGCAGCTGAGACGTGTCCTGTGTTTCAGGGGAAATTGAAAACATTTCACACCGAGACCTGCAATTAGCCAATGGAGGGAAGGGGGATGTTATCTGTCAAAACTATTGCTAAAAATTGTTCAGGTGTTTTAAACAATGTTTTAGGATATCAGGTGACCTTGCATGAAACACTTGCCTAGTGAAATGTCCAACTCAGTAATTGCAATCACATATCACAAGAGCATAACACTTAAAGATGTGTTGGAGGACAATTCTGTTTGTCCTGTTGATACATGATGTAAACATGAGAAATGATTTGTTGTTCTGAGACATCCATTAGTGTTGCGCTGCTTTGCATGCCAAATGTAAATGACGAAAGCCAGCTAATGGTTAATCCAACACATTCATTAGCAATTCAAAACGGATGTCCATGTCCTCGAAACATTGCTTGTTTGCTGCTCAGGTCTTGACCTGCCTGTTTCAACCTGTTCCACTGTTTCTGAAGCCCAAGTGAGACGTCAAGGTTGCGCAGGCTGTTCATGCATTTCCCAGTCACGATAACCACTGGACAAAAGGCTTCATGTGTGCATTTCAAGCAAGTACACTGGAAGTTATTGAAAGCTATGATCAAGAACATGTTTGTGTGTGTGTGGGTGAGTGTGTGTGTGTGTATAGCTGAGAAGGAGAGGGCAAGACTGTCCAAGGTTACATTGATGGTATGATACAGTTAATGGGAAAATATCTCACAGACAGCTTCATGGTAAATGGAAAAGATTCCCAATGTCATTTAGGTGCAAAGAGTGCCTTGAACTTTCCAGCACCAGCACCTGACGCCACTCCTTTCTACTAGTGTTCCGTATCTGTTCTTTCTGCCACTCCTCTCTCCTGGTGTTCTGTATCTGTTCTTTCTTCCATTCTTCTCTCCCGGTGTTGTACATCTGTTCTTTCTGCTTCTCTTCTCTCCCGGTGTTCTCTATCTGTTCTTTCAGCTGGTTCTCTCTTATAGTTTGCACATTCTATTCGTTCTGCTCAATTTTTAACGGACCATCTTCAACTGTCCTTCGTCCCCACATTCCAACAGGAGAACACCCCGAATGAGCACTTCCTGTCGGCCGTACTTTGAACTTTCACCTGAGTCCACCTGTCCCATTAATTACTTTTCCCAGACACCTGCTGGGGAAGGAGAGGCTATCTGTTGTTTATTTTCCGGGGTGACAGAAGCAGAAGTGAGATAAAGAGGCATGACAAACAGCATTCAGCTCCCTATCTGATCTCTTCATATCAGCAGCGGCTGGCTAAAGGGAGCAGAGTATGGACGGACACAGCACGACTGACACAATGTGGTCTGTGTGTATGTGTGTGTGTGTGTTTGTCAGTCTGTGTATCTGAGTGCCTGTCTGTTTAGGTGTGTGTGTATGTCTGTCTGCCTGTGTCTGCGTGTATATGAGTGTCTGTCTATTTATATATGTGTGTGTATGTGTGTGTGTGTGTGCGTGTGTGTGTATATATCTGTGTGTTTATCGGAGTATATGTGTCTATATCTCTGTATGGTGCAACTGTGTATTTTTGTGTGTGCATATGCCAATGTGTGTGGCTGCCTGTGTGTATGTGTGTGTATTTGCATGTGTAAGGGGGTGTAAATGCTCATAAAATGCATTTGCACACAGTTTCAGTGGTGTGCTGTGTTTACTAGTCCTGCAGTTGCATTCCTGACCACATTGTTTGGCTGAAGAACATTTACTTCTGTTGCACACTGACATCCAGCACTCAAAACCCTTAATTCAATCACAGCATTTGGAATTCAATGACCAGAAACAATGGAAATCATGCAGTATGTATATATAAGTGTTGTATATATAAGTATAAGGGCTGTGTGTGTGTGTGTCTCAGTGTCTTCATACATTCTCATGACACACTCAGGAATGTTAATGGTGTCAATGATACAATCCAATACAAACCTCAATGAAAGTGTTTATAGTGCTTTGTAAATACTTGTGCCAAGTTGTTTGCAGTCAGTTTAACTGTGGCAGTCTCCTCTTGATAGGTTACGGCTCTTTCCTAACAACTTCCTTGCCTGACATGTTGTTTTGGCAGTTTGTTTAACCCCATAGCAATACTGTTTAAACGACAGTCTAAAAACTACATTGGCTTTATTTTTTTATTTTATAAATAATGAACTAATAATTGAGCTCTCTGAGATTTCTGGCATCAAAAACGAAGCCCTTTCCTTAAGGATAAATTGATATGTGCCAAACCTAATCCCCGAAGTGTGATTAGCAGTGGATTTTGATTAATGGCGGACACAGAGCGATTACATGCTTCTTGACTCCAGAGTGGGCATATTGAACTCACTTCAGCAACTCAAATTAGTAAGCCATAGCAGTGAAGAGAAGGGATGGTGGTGGTGGTGGTGTTAAGGGGGGGGGGGTCAGGTTTCAAGGACACCTCACAACATTTTTAATATAAAAATAATGATTTTCCAAGCCTTAAGCTTCTCGTTATGAAACTGAACCGCATTTGTGGTTAGCCACAACAAAAGCCACCTATATAGAAGACCTTGAATTGGTGCAAGAAAAAGGCATGAATCAAACCCCGTGGTCGCATTCTGTAGGAGACAGGAAACATAATTAGGGTCATCAATCATGATTGATAAAGTTTTTGCTTGACTGTATGTGTGTACATTTGTTGTTAAGTAGACAGGGAGGGTTTCCTGTTCTTGTGTGGTTTAAGTCAAGGTCTTGCTACATTTCATGACAAAAGGCAAAAGAAGTCGTTTGAAAATGAAAATACTCCCCTGCATCACCAGTGTTCTTTCCTGTCCTTCATCAGAATGGTTTACATTCACTCTCACCACATGCCCTGAATTTGAAAAAAAAGAAGAAAATGACGACATATAGAATGATCTTTTCATTTTCACAGTTTGTATAAAAATCTATAAGCCATACTTATTTTTCTAACAACCAGAAACATTAGATGCATATGTAGCAGAAGCTAAAGCAAGATAACAGGGAACCAAATGGAACATTCATATGTAATAGACATGAATGTGACACTGAAATATAACACTGGTGGGAGTTAGTAGGTTGTTTGTGTATAACAGGTGGTTAGGGAGAATTGTGGATATCCTCACCTGTGTGGTTAGGGAGTTAGGTTGACTGTGGATACCTTCACCTGTGTGGTTAGAGAGTTTGGTTGATTGTGGATATCCTCACAGGTGTGGTTAGGGAGTTAGGTTGTTTGTGAATATCCTCACAGGTGTGGTTAGTCTAAAGGTAACAACAGCATTAAAGATATTCGCAAAAACCTCAAGGAAAAAAAACAAACAAGAAAATAGTTCTAAGTTTTGCGTCTTCCATTCTCAAGCTATGAGACCGTTAATAATGGAAGTTCAGCAAGAGCAGCTATATTGTGTTTGTGTTCTCACTTGCTTGTCTGTATGCCAAATAAGCTTCTTATTTACATTACTCCATATAAAGATGCTTTTGGCTGTAGTGAACGGCCAATGGTGTGATGCTGGGAAAGTTTTTGCTCTTTCTCGTTGAATGAAAGTGTTTGCATACTCAGTGAAAAGTGCAGACTGATTATTAACTCTGTAGGGTCACCATTGGTGTATGTGGGATATTCGCACAGCTGGTGATGTGTGGCAAGCGTCTCTCCAATCTAAATTACTGCTCTATATAATTAAAGATATGCTACATGTGGTGAACTACTTCAGCAAGGACACTGGTGAACGGAAGTTTCAACACTGACTCTACCACCTCCAGGTCCTTCTGGGGTTACGGGAGAGAGTGGGGGGGGGGGGATGAGCTGCCACTTTCTCTCTTGGACAGTAAAGGACTGAGCTGTCAGCCTGCACTACTCATTCTCTCTCTTTCTCTCCCTCTCTCTCTCTCTCTCTCTCTCTCTCTATTCATCTGGGTGCTCAGCGTAGCTCATGATTTATCATCTGCCCTAATTACTCTGGGGCTGGGAAGCAGGAGGCTTTGCTGAGTTCCTCGCGGGGCCTGATGTTGCTGCTCATTTAGCGAGAAGCGTTGCGGTGCCCAGCCATCACAACTCTGTACCCATTAGCCACTCCGCTCCGCAATAGTTGATGTCTCTTTCTTATGCAGCTGTTGTTCACTAACTTGTAGGAAAGACGTTAAAGTGTGTGTGTGTGTGTGTGTGTTCAAGGAAGAACACACACATAATGGGTATTTGTCTTTTTTGGTTTAGTTCCAGGGTTTTGAGATTAGTGTCCGCTTCTATTTTGAGCCAAGAAAGATGACTTCCTAAATAAGTAACGCTGATTATCTAGCGGCAAGTAATTGAACACTTTGACACTGATAGTCATATATATTTATATAAATCCATTCCTTGGATTCTGATATATATATATATATATATATATATATATATATATATATATATGATGTCCATTCCTGAGGTCTACTGTCCTCATCCTTTTAGTGGTCAGCTGTAATGTTGGTGTCCACTAAGGGCATAGCATTTGTTCAATAAAAGATGCTGGGATGCCTTGCAGAATCTCTAACCTATTTTTTTTTTCTTTTTTATAAATTGACTCTATAAATCATAGAGATTTTCTGTTCTGTGATTTCAGGTGACAAGCCCCAACAATAATGAACAAGATAAATAAGCTTTCAATTTTTTTTTTTTAAATTATTAATTTGTTTTATATAATCATGGCATCTGCAGAACCCTGAATAATTTAAGAAAGCTCTGTGTCATTGGTTTTTAATTTGTAATCTTGCAAAAGGTTGAATTAAAGCTGTTTCCCCAGTGTTACGTTACGTTACGTAAGTGAACGGCTTGAATGCAAAATCTCCCTTTCCACTCCAAACCATTTCCAAGGCATTTTCACAAATACATATTGTTTGTACATAATCATGAGAATCTGTATGTACAATCAGTCCAACTCGGACTGTTTTGGCTTGATGAGTTTGTTTGAATATTTGCATATTTATGACAATGGCCTGGAAAGACGGTTGTGCATCTGAGCTTTTCAAGTTAGTTAACTCTCTTTTTTACAGTCTCCATAACCCTTTTTCAAGACCAGCCGTAGATACTTCCACGAGAGCTATTATGACAGTCAACATCATTGTTCCCTTCCCTTCTGAAACCTCTTCCTGTTTTCCTCCTGCTTCTTACAGAACGAGACGTGGGCTGGGAGAAATAAAGACTTGGGAGAGGAAGAGAGAGAGAAAGAGAAAAAAGAAAAAAAAAAAGAGAGGAAGCTAAATACCCAGCAGATTTCCCCTGGCATCATACTCACAGATGGATAATTCTCTCTGAACATATTGTCTGCAATAAAAATGTCCCTGAAGCCATTAGTGATCATAATTATGGTTCCTAGGTGATTTATTTCTTGACAAACTCTCTTTCCTGAGCTGTCCATATCGGTAACGGTTCTCGTCTGGGGCTTTGTCCACTAGGCATTCCACACGACCAAACAAAACAGAAAACTATCTTTAGCATCTAAGCAGTCACTGGTCAGTTCGTTTAGAGTCCATCCGAGTGCTTCAAAAGGGACCAAATCTTATAAAGAATTTTCATGGGCATGTTCCTGATTAAACACTTTATCAGGAACTTTTGGAGAAAAAAATAAATGAACGAACATAGTTATGAATAGGTTATTTTCTAAGGGCTTTCTGAAGCTCTAGGAGCTATGCTCAGTCACAGTTCTCAGTTTACCTCTTATCCACATAAATAAACAAGAATGAGCTAAATCAGATTTAGATAAGCCTGTAGAACTATAAACATAAAACGATCTCTGCTGGATTACAGCTTAATCTGACCCAAAGCCTGACCCAGAGTCAATCTTCTGTCACCTGTTAGTCACTTCACTCTAAACACCATGGTCTTTTGATACTCTCTCGGCGTGGAGTAGATTTTTGCTGTAAGTTAGCAGATATTTACTCTACCCCAAGTATCTATTAAACATACTGTATGACTATCTATATAAAGGTAGGCCTTATAAATCTAACTAGGCTGTAAAACCCACTGAATTGCTTTGAAATCAGGAGGAATTTATTTCAGGGACTCATGGGCGCAGGGTCCATTCAGCTCACTCCCTTTAGTATTTTGTTAAGGTTATTAATATATTTTTGCAAACACATAAATAATTTGAAATGTTTACTCATTCATTGGCAATAGAACTGTTAGTTAGCGGCTAGCTTTCATCTTCTGAATCAGCAGATTCGCAGTCCACTGCAGGAGTACGCCTTCAATAATTGATTCACCTTGTCTTTTTTCCCTTAATTATTTATTAAACGAGAGCAAAGCTCTCTTTGGGTCGGAACGCTTCCATTGGTTAGCTTGTTAAATAAAGGAGTTTGGGCCTTGTGATGATGCTTTTAAGTTTTGTCTTTATACCTGAAAGAGCCCCACAGGCTCATCTCCCTCCGTGACTCCAGACTCAAATCTGTTGTCCTTCCTTTACACACCGCATGAAAGCTTCCAGGGACTGTTTCTACACACATCAAAAAGCTTGTGTTCTTTTTTCCCTTTTCTCTTTAAAATCCAGATACTATCTTTAAGTTTGGAGTTATCTCGGGCGTTCTCAGGGAGCGGCGGTAATGAAGCAGGTGCCACTATGGGGAGGTGACCCTGCGGACCACTAGACCTTACACACACACAGACACACACACACACACACACACACACACAATAGACCTTACACACACACAATAGACCTTACACACACACACACACACCATACCTGTCAAGTATCCTGTTTTGGCCTAGGGTTATATCTCCCGTATTTTCACCTGCGTCATTGAAAAAAAAACGTCCCTTCCCCAAAAATCTGAGCTCTGTCACTTGCCTTGCGATAGCTAATACCTACAGTAGCCTGTAGGTGGCAGTTGTTGTGAGGTAGGTTAATGCTTTTCATACCCTTTTGTGTTTTCATTTAGGCTATGAATGTTCACAGCGTGTCAATGTCAACAAAGGTAGGCCTATCATTGGCTTTATGCACAGCTGCATTACTTTCTGAACTTCAGGCAACTCCGTTGTTTGCTTTTTGCCATTATTGGATAAATCAGTTTGTCCTATTATAGCAAACAGGTAACAAAGGAGCTGCCTGAAGTTCAGGAAGTAGTGCAGCTGTGCATAAAGCCAATTGATGGCTTTCTTGTCACCTGTCTTAAAATGTAAGGCATACTGGAGCTTGGTTGGGGTGGTGGGATTGCTCGCGGTGGGCGGTGGAAAATTTCCCTTATTTTCAAATCCAAAACTTGACAGGTATGACACACACACGCACACACACACATACATATGTGGGGAGGTGACCCTGCGGACCACTAGACCTTATACACACACACACACACACA
>JAGFZM010002217.1:280221-300259 GCA_017657215.1 Limnothrissa miodon
GTCAATGCCTGATTCTGCACTATAGCGTCACAAACAGTATACAATGCTTGATTCTGCAGTATGCTAGCATCACAAACAGTAGCCAATGTTTGATTCTGCAGTATATCATAAACAGTATGCTTGATTCTGCAGTATGCAAGTGTCACAAACAGTATACAGTGCTTGATTCTGCAGTATATCACAAACAGTATGCCTGGCTCTGCTGTTGGAGTAGGAAGGAGAGACAGTAGTGGACGCCATGGCTCTGTTGATGGACATGCTGTTGTTGGGCTTTTTCTAACTTCTACTTGCATTTAGACTCAGACACATGGACTGTTGAATAGATAAGACACCAAACCAAGGCTCAACATAAGCAATGAATTAAAAAAATAAACTTCAATTAACTGGATTCTTTGGTTTTTCTTTTTCTCAACCACAGAAATAGAAGTATTCTGCAGGCACATACTCACAAGCAGTAGTAAACGTCAAAAATCCTTACACCTGAACTCGCTGTTCCCAAAATGCATAACGTTTTACATCCCACACTTTCCCATAATGACTACAATTACCTTTCTCAGTGGGCCCTTTGTGTAGTGAATAGGCCTGTCCAGCCTTGCCTCATTCAGTGGATTACTTAATTACAGTTCTCAGCCTGTAGGTTTGGAACCACAAAGGCGTAGATAGTATCTTTCACGTGTCTTCAAACAGGTGGACTTCATGTCGAACATGGCACACATCACATCAGGCTGTCACCTCGGGAGAATGACTCATCTCCTGCATCTGCTGTCCTCTCAGAAAATTACACATTTCTTTGGATTAAAATGACTGAGAATCTGCTGTCCAGATATGGCTATGATGTTTTGTTTGTCGTTTAGTTTTACTTTAAAATCTTTTTCATTTTTTCTCTCTCACTCTCTCACCACTCTCTCTGTTGTATACTCACACACGCGCGTGCACACACACACACACACACAAAACAACAAAAGCTTTTTCTTTGCATTTCTCTACCACCTAAACACAGTGGGCAACACTGATCTCTCATCAAAATGATGCTCACAGCTCTTCAGTTAAAAGTCAACTGCCAGCATCAGTCTGTCAAGCGCACACTTTAAAGTGACATCTCCTGACACTTAAATGTGAGGCGACGGTCTCCCCCTCCTGTGACCTGTGAAGCTGCACTCAGGTGTGTGTGTGTGTGTGTTTTGTGCGTGGGCGCTAGAAACACGCTTCCCTGGTCAGAAGAGCCGAGTTTGGAGACTGGCTCTAAGACTTGAGGCACATCACATCAGGGTCATCACCCAGCGGTACACAAAGGCTTGCCGACCGCAAGATACAGAAAGCTGTTGCTCAGCAACCAAGACACAGAGATAAAAGCCCAAGTTATAAGTTAAAAGGTCTCATTCCATCGTATTTTCATTAATTTTGTGGTGGTCTCTTGTCTAAAATAATGTCATGAGAGTTGGTTTCGACAAAAATGTGAAAAAAAACTGTGGTTGTCTTGTTTCAAGCTATTTTAGTTAGGTGAAAACGAGAGCAGGGATAGCTCAAGAGGATTCTTATGAATATTAATGATATGCAAATGAATCGCCTCTGATTGGCTAACAACACTATGACGCTAACTCTAGTGGGTCTGTCTGCAGGCAGCCTAACGTTTTCTTGAGGGCGGGCTAACTGCATAGCTAATGTTCAATGTGACGTAGGCTTGCACGGCTTTTCCGATTCGCTCGTTGTTCCCGGCAGTTTTCTATCACAGGCGAATACAGACTACAGGGGTAGGAGAGCATTTTGAAGTTGAGCATAGAAGTACAACTTGGGCTGACCTATGGTAATCAGAGGTCAAGTCTTAAACGGTTTATTTTGGAAGGAGACCTTTAATAGTAATGCAGACCCCTTTTGAAGCGACATCAGACTGGATGCCAATTGTTCCTGTCTCAGGCCCGTGTTTGCATGTAGCAGACATTTTTCAGTGACAGATATTTTGGTAACACTTTACTTGACAGGTTAGTCATAAAATGCCATCAAATGACCATTTCATTAGGTATGACACAACACTGATACCAAATGTTTCATAAATGTGGAAGAGCCAATAACAATAACTTGTCTGACAATCTCAAAGCATTTTAGTTATCTGATCATGTCTTCCACATGTCATGTCTGCATCAATGGTCCATGTCTCCCACATTTATGAAAGGTTTGGGTATGAATGTTGCATTATGTGATATGAAATGGTCATGAATACTTTGTGTGCAGTTTCTGACAGCTGTTATGTACAATACTAACCCGTGTCAGCGTTAGTTTGCATTATCTGCTGATGCATTACTGCATAAGACACCGCTGTGAACATATTATATTGATATTAGGCTACATTTATATTTGTGCTGAAAACATATTAGCTTATATTTATATCACACTTATGTTAGTGGTGAAAACACATTATATTTAAATTAGATTTATGTTAGTTCTGAAAACACATTATATTTAAATTATGTTTCTGCTATTGCTGAAAACATTATATCATGATTACATTAATATTTGTGCTGAAAACATATTATACTAAAATTTGTGATGAGAACATATGCTCAAAGCTGCAGGAGGCTTTGTACCTGCTAGCAGTTTGTGACCCCATAAAAGGATCTGTGGAGTAGAGAGGATTGTGTTTTTGCTTCCGATATCTTCTGCAGTGGGAAGGCTGTGCTGTCGCAAGGCAGAAAGCACTTTGAGAATGCAAAGGATTTGGAAAATGGACACCCCACTGTGAGAGCAGAGGACTAAAAGATAGTCTAAGGAATCCCATCTCATTTTCTCACAACAAAAGACTTCCACCCTAGTATCCACGGTAACCCCACCCATGATATTAATCAGGCACAGCATGGCTCGGCCACTGTGACTCATTACTATCATGCAGTCCTTCAAAACTGTCTGCTTGCATCCACCTTTCCACAGTGATAAAGAGAGCATTAATCACTTCATCATCCATATGGCTTCAAGGGAAATAATGTCAGGCTTTCCCACTGATCTCAGTTCACTCTAGTCTGGTCTGTCCTATGGTTTTCACTAAGCATTAACCCCATTAGAGTGCCACGTCTGCTGAAACTGCTGCCACTAATTCTGACCTCTTTAACAGTGTAAGCAATGGAGGCACTGCCTTGAAGGCATATGTAGGGTGACCACCTCCAAAACCAGGAACAAAATGTGGGACAAGATAAAAGTGGGACAATGTGGGACAGACATGAAACTTTAATGCTTAAGATACAGGATAATGTCCAAGAAATTTACCAAGAAACATTTTGCATTGCCTATAAGGTAAAGACCATAAAGTAAAGATGCTAACTGACCTAAAGGATATTAATTGGGACATTATCAATTGGGTCTACAGAACCAGGCACTATATGCAACTCGGTTTGATTTGAAATTATGCACACACACACACACACACATCAAGCCTATTTTTTTATCAAAATGTTTGTGTTTAAATGTTAAATTGTTAAAGGGAAGTGCTACTGATGACTGTACCTTTAAGAGGTTCCATCAAGTTCCACTAAAATAACCTGCAGTTGGAACAGTATTACAGGCTACCTCAGAGTGTCTGTCGATATTTCAAATAAACAACAAAAGAGATGGAGCTGCTTATTAAGTGGAGATGGTGCCAAGATTGGGTCTACATCTGAGGCAGAGGAGAGTGACCGACCTGCTTGTGAGCAGACGGGATTATTGTGCTATTTTTATGCTTTGCTCTGCTATTTAGCATAATACATAAAATCATAGGCTTAGCAGCATGTGAACTGCGTGGCTGCACCTCCGGCCTTTAGAAAATAAAAAAAGAAAACTCTCTGCTTTGTCATCCAACAGTCCAAACCGAGAGAATGTTGCTGTCCATTCGTTGTCCACACTGGCAAAGGCTGCCTGAAATGTGCCGACGAAATGTGGGTTCTTAGTTTGAAGATTGCTGAACATGTCATGAGGTGAATACGTGCATGTCAATAGCGTGATTGAAGCGTGACTCTGCCTGTCAGCTCATACCTTAACTGCTCTCCTCTGAGCTATTGGACAAGAGTCAATAGTAAGCGTGTTTTTAAATGGTGTCCAAAGAAAAAGTGGGATGGAATGTTCCATTTGCTTGAGACAGAGGGGTGAAGGCAGCCTGATTGGGGACATAGAGAAAAATAAGTTAAGTCTTTTTACTGTCAATTTCTCTACATATACAGGACATACAGAGGAATCGAAATTACGTTGCTAGCAATCCCACATGCGTTGCTCGTGTTTGGGAGAACCAGAGGCCACTGCATGTTTTTCTTTTTCGTTTCTGGCTCTGTGCTGTGCCCTGCAGGTGGCCTTGAATGTGGTTGTCGCTTTGTTTGGTTCGGCGGAGTTGGAGGAGCTTGTTGGTGTTGGACTTTTTTTTTTTTTTTTTTGTCTGTGTTTGCTTTGAATGATGCGTTCCGACCGGCCGTCGTTCTCTGTGTCTGCCCTGCCATCTTTGTCTGCGGAGCTTGGAGGAGGTCAGGCGGAGACCCGTCGTGAGTGTTGGATGTGGAGAGCTGCGGAGGTTGCCTGTGGAGTGGAGGACGGGAACTCACGGGAGGCCAGTGTTTGGAGGAGGGCAGCGCTGCCTGCAGATCGGCTGCTGTCCAGTGGTCTCCGACGCGATGTCGTCCCCCACTTGGTGTCGCTCCTGTGTCCCGGCTTCGGCTGTGAATCCACGACCTCAAAGTCATCTCAGCTCGCCTTCTGCATGGATCCTGAGTCCTGTTTGTTTGTATGGACTGTTTATGTACATTGGCTAAATGGCAATGGCTATTTATTTTGTTTTCTTCTTTCCCTTTATTTAATCTTCTCTTCAATGCAATTTCACTGCATGTTTTGCGTTAGTGACTCATGTATGTGACAAATAAACTCCTTGAATCCTTGAATATACACACACCGCCTGCTATGGCATTCAGGTAGAGTGAGGATTGAACCTGCAACCTTCCGGTTACGAAATGGTTCCCCTACCACTGCGCCACCATCGCATCACATAAAATGGCTGTACCACAAGCATGACAGAGGTTAAAATGTACAGTGTAACATATAGCAAGACAGGAGGTAACCCTCATTGTCTATGGTGCTAGTTCTCTCTTCATCTTTTAAATGATGGCACCTCTTATGCATCAAATAGATCTCATTATTGAAAAGAACTCTTGCCCCATGCATTGCCTATAGGTAGAAGCTTTGCCACTGTGAGTGAAGCTGCTGCCTAAACCTGTTTTTCTAACCCTAATGCATTCTGTCCTAAAAGTGGTAATAGTGCTGGTCAAAGGTGATCTTCCTCAAGAATGGAGGGGTCATGCGACCTGTAGTCTAGCTTACACTCCACACACAGTGGTGTTAGCAGCGAAGGCCAAAGTAAACTGCGAAGACACCCACAGTCAACCGCGCTGCATCGGGCAAATCAATAGTGTCTGTGCTGGCCAAATTCAATTTATTTCAACAACATGGCTGAATGAAGACCAAATAAGAACGGAGCATTTTCAGCCTTAGACCGGGCGAGTCAATTTAATTGCATTCGCAAGGCACTGGTCATTCAATATGGTAACTAATAGCACACAAATGCAGGAAAAATGGTGTTTGTGTGTGACTGAGATAGACAGAGAAAGATAGAGAGAGAGAAAAAGAGAGAAAGAGGGAGAGAGAGAGAGAGAGAGAGAGAGAGAGGGAGGGTGAGGAAAACATTTTTATTAAGCCGCCTGCACAACATGCACAGCCAGAGGCGTTTGAGAAGTTTTCATTTTGTTTACCCCTTGTTGGTTGTACAAGTTGTCATTATTGTTTTTGTTTTGTACTTATTTCCAAGTAATTATTCCTGATCGTGACCTTGAGACCTTGAAAAATCCTTCTCTTCTTCCTAGTACAGATAAAAGACTCCACTCTTTTCCCCTCCACACTTTCAGAGGTGCGACAGCGTCCTACTGAGCGCTTACCTCACTGGAGTCAGGGTCAGAGATGTAAACAGCATTTTCCTTGCAGGAGGCAGCGTCTAATTAAATCAAATGCTAAATTATAAATGACGATAGAAGAGAATAAAAATCAGCGCCCCTGAAGGGATATTGAGGTGATGGTAGGATGCTGTTGAGAACAAGCCACTGTTGAAGGAAACCGAGCTTTCTCTGCACTCTGAATGCATCGTCTCTGTTCATATTTGTAGTTCTTTTATTTATCCTTCAATCACTTACTTGTCTTACCTGGCCAACAAAGGCGGCTCTTAACTCACAGCAACAGGAGAACTATAAACAACACAAAACAACAAAACAACACAAAAAATGCAGGTAACGTGAAATAAATGAAACCATGGTACAAAGCTAGGCATACATGATCAATACACGGACAAATGCAAGACACTATCACAAAAACAAGACTTTGAGTTTAGGCGATGGTGGGACAATCCAAGATTCAGGAATACAATGCTGTTAACGGGGTCAGTGATTCGATCTGTTTCAGAAGAGATGGGTCGAGAGCCAAGACCGGCAGGTAAACCTGAATTTATATTTTTCATGAATCTCACTTCCAATACATTAGTTGAAAAAGATATTTTCATTTCTCATATTAAGAGACTGTATATCACATTGTGGTTGCCTTGGTAATGGGTTAAAAAGGAGCCCAGCAGAGAAGTGTTGGTTAATATTAGATTATATCCTCGTCCTTTGAGGGATCCAAGCAAGCTGGTCCTCTGCAGCCCTCCCCTGTGTGTTTCTATTTATTTACTTTTTAATGGCATTAATCAACCGTATAAAGACACATAAAAGCACCCTGGTGCTTGCAGGTGGAAGGGACTGAAGATTCATGGCATCCTCCTCAAAAATCTGTTGCCTGGAAAAACAAAAAACACAAAGAAAAAGAGATGTTTTATAGCACATTGTCATGCGTCCTCTGCACTGTCTCTTACAATCATCTTGTTTATCTTCAGGTGCATTGATTTGGGTTGTGTTATTTGGAATGCCAGGTGCAGGCATTTGTGCTGGTTTTTGTGTCTGTTTATGAACAAGAATTCTGAAGTTCACCTCAGACCCAGAATAGCAATAGTGCAGTCAGTGTGATCAGCCGTGAAACACTTGTCACTTCTTTTACAGCAGAATCAACATCTGTTGTTTTCATAAATACAAACATATAAATACAAACAACATATTTGTTTCAGTAGAGCAAAAAGGTTTTTTTTATTTATGGAAAGAAATTAGCAGCATTTCTTTGAGCAGTAACTACAGTGTCGTGTTAACTCAGTGTAGTGATGTTGCAATTTTAGAAGTTTTTGAGAAAAGTTCATCATAATGATCAGATCAGAACAATGCTATCAGAGTCCTTTTCTTGCACTCATTTATTCACCCTGATAATATGCCACAAAGAAAGGGGGGGGGGAGAGAGAGAGCAGTAAAAACATGCTGAAACATGTTCGAAAGTCTGTCATGACAGTCAGTCATAAGTTGCGGGGTGCTGGTGAAAAAGACGAATAAGAATTATTTGACATCCTTTAGCCCTTGCCAAACCATGCTATCCCATAATATGCTCCATTCTGTGAATGTGTGTTGGGAATATGTTGCAATGTCATAAAACTGAAAGGATATATATTGTAGATTAATTCCACAGTCCTTGTTGTAGATTTATCCTAGACTCTAAATTAATTTAACTAACTTTGTTTAACAAGTTGAAGCATCACATGGTGTAAATCTGTCCCAGTAATCTTCCCTTTTACCCCTGGATACACCCCCCCAATAAACTACGTATTCTATTCTTATACTATTTAACTTAATTGCATATTCTATTCTTATTCTATGTATTATTTTAAATCTTATGTTCTAATGTTTTGTAGAAACGTAGGTATGTGTGTTATGTATGAGTGCTACCATTGCGAGACAATTCCGTTTCTGGGACAAATAAAGTATCACTTAGTTACTTCCTTACTTACTTATGTGTTGGTTTTAGCAGTGTGGCCTCCCATGGTCCACCCTCTCCCAATGCTACCCATCACGTCCTGCTAACTCATCCTGCTGCTGCTGCTGTTCCCAGGTCTCTGCCTGAGGGATTGGTGCCTGTGCGTTTCCCTAGCTAGCTGCTAGCCACACGGCTGCGCTGGGACTGCTTCCACAGGCTGTGTGTGTGTGTTTGTTTGTGTTAGCCACCAGATGGAGATTCCTGTCAGCATGATGAATGGTCCCCCGTGCAGCCGTGTGAAGTACATCTGCATGGCACGAGGACCGAGGGGAGATAACCGCGCCACTTTGCGCTGCCAATTGTTAGCGTACTGCTGACGAGCTTCTCCAACAGCTAAGGGGTGTGGAGGAGAATATGGAGTCGAAAACACCCTCTTTCTTACCCAAATGAGCTTCCAGACACAGATCTGCAATGAATATGGAGTGTTGTTGTAAGGCACGCATGGATAGATAGATCCATCCAATATACCTTTATTATACATCGTCGGGCGTATTTGTTGAAGCACTTTCTGGCTTTAAAAAACGGTTTTGATACCACTAAGCTTGAATTAAAATGTGTCCTTGCATTTACAGCACACAGCTGTAAATGGCCTCCTTCAGAGGGGCACGTGGCACTTCATTTGTGAAGTCCCTGGGGTGAATGTGATCACGTTTACGGTGCACTGGGAGACTAGCTTTGGAGAGGATAATTGGTTGCACAATTAAAGCATAACTTCATTGGAGTAGACCCCCGTGCATTTGTCATGTTCAAACAAGCCTCTTGATTTTTCAACTCACTTCATTTAAACATGCCAAGTGGGAATGTGCTTCTGTCTGCTTTTTAGTCTCGAATACAAAGGCTCTTTTTAAGCTGAAGTTTCACAGCTGCTTAAAGCTACAGGAGTCGGTGGACAAGAAAGAGACTGGGAAGGGACTGTTAGGGCAAAAATGATCACAGAGTTGAATTATTAATCATTGAGGAATAAAGCTTTGAACTTATTGGGGTGGTGTCATATTAGACATTCAATCAGAACTAAACATATCTGTGATTACGGCGTCATGTTTCTCAATAGATTGAGATCAAGTGTACATGTCACATACGGTACACTGGAAGACAAATGGATTTTGATGTGAGCATACGCCAATACATAACTGACAGGCTATAGGGTTTGTGTTCATCCACCTACTTTAACTACAATCAACATGAGACAACTGTTATTGAATTCCCTACAGCATCTGTGTTTCATAGGCAGGATGTAGACTCTATCAGGATGCAGAATCTATGCATTAATAAGCACAAAAACATCCACTCCCACTCATCTCTTCTGCCACTCACAGTATAAACACAATTCTGTAGTTGGATGAGTGAATGCATCATTGTATATTCTGATTCTATGGGAAATAGGCAAACATTTAGTTTCTTTCTAAAAAAGTGAAAGAGTTGATGTCTAGCTTTAACTAAACCTAACTGAATTCAACACAATGTTTCAAAACCACTGACAACAATATGGCACCAGATTATTGTACAATGAATGTATTTAAAAAAAAAAACCTTTTCACATGTCCATAGTGCTTGTGTTAAAGGCCCACTATGCAACATTTTTCATTTAATTAATTCGTTTCATACTGTTTGGGATGCTAAAATGAGTCATGACACAGCGAACGAACGGTGTATAGAATGCCCCACCGTGGCCTATAGCGGTAGATACAGCACTTGCAATGTTCAGCAGCGCGGACCGCCTCCAATAGAATACAATGCAACACAATGCAATACAGCGGTCTTTAGAGGGAGCTCGTGAGAGAAAAAAACAGAATGTTGCTTAGCCCTGCTTTACACCCACTTGGACCAGTTATGTGGACAAAGTTTTTCACAACACATTAGCAAAGTACTCGTCTTTAAACATGAACAAACTTGCTCACAGAAAAGATCCATACCAGTCTCATGCTTTGCTGAATAATGTCTGATCTGTGCTTTAACCTTGGGAGCCCTCATAAAAGTGAGACTCTTCAGTCATTGGCGTGCTATGAAACTTTCAGACCACGGATTATGAAGAACCCTTTACAGTTTTATCTCCCCTTAGTGTCCTATTTAATGAAAGGATTGCCAAGATCAGGTTTGGGATTAACAAAAATGAAACCAAATTACCACCCAACTCTGAACCTATTTCTCTCTGACTTCATATCCTTTCTTCCTAAGAAAGACATGCAGCAGGGAAGGATGATAAAGCCGAGAGGATATTGCTATTCAGAGAGATTCACGATGCTCATGAAGGGTTTTTATGAAGGATTTGGGCTGCTTTAAAACAGCGTAAGCCACTGAAAACTGTGATGATGGGTATTTCTCTATTTTTCAGCACAGGGATAAGTGCTATGTGACTGCCTCAAAACTGCAATGTTTTATGCCGACACCAGAACCTATGAAAACATAGCCTACTTATTCAAATTATTTCTGTGTCTGGAGGAGAATAGTCTGCGTGTTCTCATGCTGATATAACAGTAGGGGCCCAAAAATGTAGGTGTTGCCATAAGCTTCAATTTAAAAGTAAATACACATCATCTTTCTTACTTTTCAGAGTTTGCTTAGAGTTTCTTAGCTGGATATCTCTTATCTCACTGTCCTAAGACTTCAGGTCATCCAAGTTCACCTGTCCTAAGGAAATATGGCCTTCAGGTGTGAATTGATGGAAGCATGTCCAAGGAAATGGATACGAGTACGGGCTTTCAGGTCCACATTGTTAGAAGCTTGGGCATGGGTATGGGCTTTCGGGTATCCATCAATAGCTGCATCTCTGTCTCTGAAAAAGATCAACACTGTGCATCCCTCCAACCCTGCGGCAGGCTTCCAATTCGTCTGTGATCAAATCTCTCAAATGTAGCAGTGTAAGGGCAGAGCTTGGTGGTATTCACACCGCAAAAGAGTTAATTCCCTCAAGAGAGCAGGGTTTAAACCACTGACGCTTTATACACGTGTAACAACGCTGTAATAAACATTGCATTTGCCTTGCTGTAATAATGGCTCTAGTCAGTAATGAATGTCATTTATGTAAGATGCTGTAGGCCTGCAACATTATGCAGCCAACCATGATAAGAAGTTAGTTGCCTATGGAGAATAGAGTGGAACAAAGAGTATGCAGGTGCTATGTGCCTAGAGAGATAGCCCATTGATGGCACTGATGCAAGGGGGGAAGAATATTGGTAACGCCGCACGGTACGTTCTAGGAAGAAGTTACAAATCCCCATCCATAATACATTACAAATGAAGCCATGCATTATGAACTAGTTCTCTGTGGTGGCTGCTTTGCCATGAGGACAGACAGCCCAAACGTGTGGCTAATGATTCCCCATTTACAGTCGATGAGTCTCACAGAGCTGGCCAAATAAGAATGGCAATCATTAGCATTCACACATTCGCTTTGAAATTCAGCGCGGACTAGGCCAGTTCATGCTCCTCCAATTACACCGGCTGAATCAGTGATAGATAGGAGGAAGTCCCTGAATCGAAACGGGTCTGGGGCCTGACCGCACATGTTGCTCGTAGCTCATACACAGCACGACACCCAGGACTGAAAAACCAGATATTTATTCCCTTTAGATCAGTCTCTTGTTTGTGTTTTAATCATTCTAAGGTTACTGGAGGGCATTTGTGTTGCTCTTATTTGTTGTTATTTGTTGTGTTGTTTTGGCATTTTTATGGCCTCATCTTTTCTCCTATTTTTGTCTATTTGTACATTTGCATTTTATGTAGGCTATCTATTTTCTTTTTTTTTCTTTTCTCTTTTAATTTAAAGGTCCATTATGTTTTGTTAATAATCATTTGTATATACCTTCACCTTTTAGGTTTGGTTTATTTGTTAAACTATATCACAGCTTCTTAATGACTCTGTTTTGTTAATGTGTTACTATATAATGTGTTGTTATATAATATATAATTATATAATTCGTTTTTATTGTCCATAACTTTTAGTATTTAATCTTTTGCATGGCATATTTATTGATTTTTCTTCTTTATTTCTTTCTCTTTCTCTATGTTTATGATTCACCTGGACTAAATAATGTATGCTTTGCCTATTGCACCTGTTGGAGGAGGCACGGGCCTGTGTGTTGTCCTTCCGATACACGCAGAGCCACCAACTGTCTCCTGTGTCAGCAGAGGGTGCGCAGGCATGTATGAGAAAGAGGAGAGCAAATTGAACAGCACGTCACACTCCCCTGCACTCCACAGCCTCTTCTTCTGGCTCTTTGCTTCACCAGGAGGAACGGTTGTTGCCGCGGAGACTCAAACATGGTCTGTATCCGGATCTCCCACCTGTGAGCGCACCAACACATGGCAGTCAGGATTTGGACTACAACAGTTGTTGGCCACCATTGACCTTTTCTGTCACTCTATCTGATGAGAACCCAACCACGGCTAGAGACGTACAGAACAACCCCCACCAACCCACCCACTGACCACCCCCCCGTCCTTCATATCTTTTATGCCTCCTTCCCCAGAAGACTTTTGTGCCACAAGCACACAGCTTTAACCTCCATTTCTGTCAATGCATAATGATGTTATGGTCACACAGACATACACACACACACACACACACACATACATACAAGAACACACACACAGACACGCACACACAAATACAAGAACACACACGCGCACACACACACACACACACTAAAACGCATATCAAAACATTTATTACCACCTGTGTCCGCCATGTCCGAACATCTTTGATGACATCTTTGCTGAAATGTTTAAAATGCTTCCTTCCCTTCCTGCCTGGCAAACAGAATTCACTTGAGAGGGGTGATTGTAAATGTGCCTTGGCAAGTGGACAGAAATGCTTTGAATCTGATTTGCTAGGAAGGCAGGGCATCAGACAAATGAATTATCTGCACACAAGGGAGGACACAGGAGAGAAATATTGTTGGACAGCTATTGAATTGGCAAAAGACTTTTTGTGGGCATATTAGCAGTGTTTAATCTCTTAGCATCTGTGTGAGTTTGTTATTAGGTTTTTGTGTAGAAAAACAATCAATATGTCATCACCAGATTAAAGTATTAATTGTATTTCATCACACGGTTTATATCTGCTGTTGAATCAGCTATTGTTTTGTGTTCGCAAATGTGTGTAATGTCTAATAATGGTCTTTACTGGGATTAATTTTAGCGTCAGTTAGCAGTGTGTCTTAATCTGTGTCTCAGTCCCTTGTGTTCAGTGTCATACTAACCAGTCTTAAATACTAAACCTTTCCCTGTTCATTGACTGACTTTTGGCTCCTGCAGGCTTAGAGGCTGAAGGTAGGAGTAACATATGGTTTGTAATGGTGGCCGAATCATATCACTTTTCCATGAGCCTTTCACTGTGGTGAAATCAAGAGGCGGGGACGCCCTGAGCTCAATCCCAATGGAATAAATTTCTTAATCCACAACCTGTTGGCGTTTAAAACCAACCCCCACCCCTGCGTCCACACCTCCTCAAGCCTACCCCTGTCTCACTTGAGTCTGCTGGGTTGTCTAGGTAACAGAGTACCCTGCTGTGTCACCAAATCCTTATACACTATGGTCACTTCAAGAGTGGCTGCAGTTAAATTCTCAGCCAAGGCAGCTGAATCATGTCCAGCTGTGATAAGCGATGAAGAAGAAAAAAAGAAAGAAAGAAAATGTTCATCCCCCTGGGCTTCAGGAACTATTAATTGGATACTATGCGTCTCTTGAAAAGCAGGCCTGGAGCACCTGAGAACAATAATGTGCAGGTGCCCCCTGTTCTAATGCTCCTAATGCACGGTTCTTGGAGTGGGAACCCAGACGGAACCTCTTAAGGGGCAGTGGGCCGTGCAGAAAAAAAAGCAACTCTCTTATCTCTGCTCTGCCTCCACTTCAGGGACACAAATTAAGTGGGCGCACACACCTTAAGAAGAGATTTGTGATATAAATTTAGATGACTTATTGAGTGTCCCCGAAGACTTGAGAATATATTTGCACCAGCATCAATGAGAAAGAAAAAGAGCAAGAGACGGGAAACGGTTGGAGGTAAAAAAGACCACACACACACACACACACATACACACACACAATCGCATCCACCCACCTCCTCCCACCCTCTTAGAAAATCTATTAGCTGCCTGCCTGTTTTTTAACTTTCCAGTGGGTCATGACGATTTGCCATCTGTTAATGTGTCTTCCGTGTGTCTTATCCCCAACTTTCCACAATCTGCTGCCACATCGGGGAATAACGCTTCCATTTTGCCCTGTAGGGATTATCTACAAGATGGCATGCATCGAGATTAATATCATGACACTCGAGGAAGAGAAAGATCAAGTGAGCTTATGTTGTTTACCATTCATTTCCAAACTGCTATGCTTTTGGGAAAGATTCCAAGCGAGTGCAAGAAAGGCCAGATTGCATCTCCTGGGTTTTGTCCAACTTCAAACTTCTTTTCTCTTTCTTCCTTTTTTTTCATATGAAACTACACAAGTCGTGTGTTCCACTTGAACAGACCCGTATGGGTGCATTATGGGGGTTTTAACAAAGGCCAGCATTATCTACCCACGCTATTAAGGTCTAAATCAAAGGACTGTTCTAATGACCGTTCACACAGCACTACATGCCAAAATGTTTATAATGAATGGCCCATTAGAAGTACTTTTATGTAAACATGTCTGAAATTTGTATAATGATAGTGTTTCTAAACCATACATACATTGATGAACAATCTTCAATATACATTACAAACATTGTGTCATCCACAAACTTTGTGTCACAAGACTATGAATGTCCACTTGAAATGCAGCAGAATATTGTACAAGCCTTCCGGTCGGTGACACAGAGGCCCACCAACATTTACATGGATGAGATACTAACACACACACACACACACACAAACACATTCACATGATTGAGATACTGAAATTAATTCGTAGGGGGTCCATATGCTTTGGAAATGATGACTATTCAACAATGGTTTTAAAAATGACATAATTGACCGTCATTTAAAATATTGCTGTATTTGAGCATGTATCTAATCCATGTGAATTTAGGTGTGTGTGTGTGTGTGTGTGTGTTAGCATCTAATCCATGTGATTAAAGGTGTGTGTTAGTGTGTGTGTGTGTCTGTGTGTGTGTCTTAGCATCTAATCTGTGTGATTATAGGTGTGTGTTAGTGTGTGTGTGTGTGTGTGTGTGTGTGTGTTAGCATCTAATCCATGTAATTGTAGGCGTGTGTGTGTGTGTGTCAGCATCTAATCCATGTCAACGAAGGAGTGTATCTGTGTGTGTGTGTCAGCATCTAATCCATGTGATTGTAGGTGTGTGTGTGTGTGTGTGTGTATATATGAATGTGTGTGTAATCCATGGGAGGATGAGACTGAGAGTGAAATGTTGCCAATGGGAAGGCAGCATATATGTACTGTACAGAGCCAACTTCAGCTTCTCGACAGCCATTCACAAGTAAACTCCAGCTCTAGCCATGTTCTCTAATAACTCTCCTTTGTCATTTGCCCGGAGAACCAAAGCGTATGCTGCGCAAACAATTTGCATAATTTGATCGTAAGTGTCCAAGCGCATCAGCTTGCTGGGGTTTGTGGGGAGCCCCGAGTGTTTGCTGAACGATCACAGCGCTCTGTGAAGTTACCGCAGGAGGAAATGAGATAATAGACCTCTGGCATGGGACTGAACGTGTGACAGCTGCAATGGCGGCCAAGACTGAGGGTGCGGTAGTGGTGGAGGTTGCGGTGGAGCTGTGGTTGGTGGGTGGTGGTGGTGTTTGGCGGAAACTCTCTCTTGAATTGACAAGTGTTCTGTCGCTAATAATCTCTGGATGTCATCACAGATGTTTACAATTAAAATGTGCTGTGCAGAGGATGGGAGCGCGAGTTCCTCAACTCTTGCCGTGTTACCTTTGCTGCGGTTTGTGAGTTAATGGCTGCGATAATCACACTGTGTCGCCGGTTGTTTGGGAAAGTGGTTCGAGTAGGTGGGCCGACATCTGACACATTAATCAGCAGCAGCAGGCTGCGTTTGTTTTGTTTTTGTTTTTTACCGTTTTCAGCCTTCTGCTGTATCTAAACAAATGACTGCAATGCTGTATCACAGTTTCACCTCCACTGTAAAGTTTGAGTTTCAATTACAACCCAATAAACATCAGGCAACCTGGAATGTAGAAAGTCACAAATTACACATTTGACTAGTTGGCCCTATGGCTGATTGATAAAGTGCACTGATAAAGGGAGTGTGTTTGGCTTGGTAGCTGGCCTTGGTCCGGGAGAGAAAAGAAGCAGAGATTGCTTACACACCTCTGTGGATGCAGAGGTGTGTAGGGGTAGAGCCACTATGCACTGTAAAAAAAATACACACTTTCAACAAAAGCGTTTAGTGTCTGTGCTGCCTAACCATTTTCAGTTGACCAAACATGAGATAACGAGGTGTGTGGATTTCTTACACTTAAAAAGTCACCACAACTCATTATCTCAAATTTGGTCAACTAAAAATAATTAGGCAGCCCTGACCGTTAGTTGAAAGTGTGTATTTTTTAAAGCGTAGTGAAATGGAGGAGGGAAGATTCATAACGCTGGGGAGCATGACTTAGGGTGAGCAGGTGGGCTGAAATCTCTAAGGAGGTGGGATACAGGTGAGTGAATCACTGTCAATCATCCTACGGGCTAAGAGAGTAAGTTCAGGAACAAAACACATCAGATCAGCATTTTTCCTTTGTGTAATTTTGTTGTTTTTACTAAATTATTGTAAACATGACACTGTGCATTTGAAATGACTTGTCTCAATTTGTTGTATGTACTAATGTTCATTTCTGCCTTACCTGATACTCTACCTGCCATGAAGACATCTCTCATTATCCTGTATCTTGACAAGAAGACATTCTGCTAGGATGAGTCAAGATGTTGCCATTATCTTTGAATCACTGCCTTTCAGAAGGTTTGCTCTCAGTGTATGTGCTTTGCAGTTCCATCCTTAGCATGGTTAGTACTAAATACAGGGCTCATAAGGCTTTTACATGGAGTAGCCTACATACAACACCCTGATCCTTATAACAATCTCAAACAACAGTAGGAACACAGAGACTAGTGGAATTTCATTTCGCTGAGCCTGAAGCAGCAAGAACGTAACAGTTAGGCAGATCTACAAGGCAGGTTCTTTTAATTAGACATACAATTAGTGACGTAATGTTACAGTCTTCCTGGTAGAACTTTCACATAGAGCTTTCATTTCTCCTTAGGGTTGTCAATTTATGGAGGCTCACGAGGAGTCATTCCTGTGACACCATCGCCGCCTAACTGCATCCACGAGGTCTGCTTGACCTTTTCATGTGTTGTGACAGTATACGGCCAGTGAAAGCATCAGCGTGTGCCCACCGCTTGCGTGGTTTCTCCTTTGAGCGAACTGCTGGAGCTGACATGTGGCAGCGTTGTTACATGTTTTACTACAGGGACTGACAGGCTATTAGTTACAGTCACTCAGGGCCTTTTCCAGCCTTCAAGTGCAACCTGAGCTTAGCTCGAACCGGACGACAAAGTCAAAAATCAAGGATGAGGGATTTTTTTTTAAATAAAATAAAGGGTTAGAGTATACCATTGATTAGTATAGGAGACTGGCTGAAATATAATTGCTTTGCTTGATGCTTAAGACCTTTTACAGATTGTATTTCTTTTTCACATGAGACCAGTTATGTTTAATTCAGGGATCATTTGCATAGGCTTTTTTATGTCAAAAAGTTAGATTTTGGGTGTCCTAAAGATTTTGAGTATAGCATAAAGGCCAGATAGGGTATTTGTATGAATGATTAGCCAATAGAAATTGATAGTTCACTGTAGTCTACCAGGAATGTACAAAAATGTTTAAATAACACTTTGTTTGCCACAGCCATGGAATATGACACTGTTTTAGAGAAGTGGACAAATCTTATGACTGTTCAAACTATACAATCTTATGACTATTTTAGCTCTGAAATAATAAAGAAAATCCACCTGTTACATTTAAACATTAGGAACAGGTTATTTAGCTTTTATTGTCTCCCATGTTTTCCAAGTATATTGGAAAGACTGAACTTTTGGGTTGTCGCTGTCTGTCTGTGAAGAAATGTTAAAGTGCGCCTGGCTGTCAAACAACAGACAGCTAGGTGAGAAGCACACAAGAAAACACACACTATTTTTTTCATTTTTGAATTACAAAATGTACCTGATGTGCCCTTTTGCTATGCACTGTAGGCTACAAGGAAGCAAACTATAACATGTCGGTGACCCAGATACTGAAACAGCAGTAGAGCTGATTAGACCTCTTTCCCCAATCCCAGCTGGCCCAGCTGACCTTACTGTTCCTCTGATTGGAAGCTTTGTTAATTTTGACAGCCTGGGTGTGTCTGTGAAGAAATGTTAAAGTGCGCCTGTCTGTCAAACAATAGACAGCTAGGTCAGAAGCACTCAAGAAAACACACACTATTTTTTCATTTTTTAATTACAAAATGTACCTGATGTGCCCTTTTGCTATAGCCTGGGCCCGCCCATACTTCCTGTGACGCTACATTCAATTTTGCGAGCAAGTCAGTCTGGCCAGGCTGCCGTTTTAGAGGAATTATTTTTCCCAAATCTGTGGGCACCAATGAGAAACGAGCTTACGCATACGTCATCGGAATGAATGGTATACAGAGGCATCTGATGGATGCAGGTTAAAAAGCCCGCCTCCCAGAAGACGTTTAGTAATGTAGGATGGCCAGACTAGCTCCCATGAGCTTTGTCGCGCAAGCCAGGCTACTTTTGCCATGCACTGTAGGCTACAAGGAAGCAAACTATAACATGTCTGTGACCCAGATACTGAATCAGCAGCAGAGCTGATTAGACCTCTTTCCCCAAACCCAGCTGGCCCAGCTGACCTTATTGTACCTCTGATTGGAAGCTTTGTTAATTTTGACAGCCTGAATGTAATACAAGAATGAACTGCAAATCACCTTAACCAAATGATCAGTAAATAAAACAGTTGTTTTGATTTGATTTGACAAATTTAACTTTACACGGCACTACTGGGCTAAAGTCAAACTTAGGCTGAAGCGCCGATAAACTCAGCTGATTGGCTGATTGCTCTTGTTGTAGCTGATATTTCAATGTTTTCTCTGATAGGCTGATTGCCCATGCTGTCACTGATAGATTTCAATGCTTTCTCTGATTGGCTGATTTCCCATGCTGTCAATTATAGATTTTAATGCTTTCTCTGACTGGCTGACTGCCCTTGTTGTCACTGAACAGATTGAATGCTTTCTCTGATTGGCTGATTGCCATTGCTGTCAATTATAGATTTAAATGCTTTCTCTGATTGGCTGACTGCTCTTGCAGTCACTGATAGATTTAAATGCTTTCTCTCATTGGCTGACTGCCCTTGCAGTCAATTATAGATTTCAATGCTTTCTCTGATTGGCTGATTGGCCTTGTAGTCACTGATAGATTTAAATGTTTTCTGATCGGCTGATTGGCCCTGCTGTTACTGATACATTTGAATGGTTTCAGTGTCTACACAGACTCAGTGCTATATTTAATCCCCTTCCTGATCAATTCATATTGACTAAATATACTTAAATCAACAGTAATGGTTCAATTAATGGGCTTGTGTGTGGAAACAACCAATAGATAGTCTTGCAAGAAAATAAATGTCTAGGCAAAATATTGATAATAGATACACAAGGCAATCGGGTCGCGATGAATTGGCTGCAAAGAAGCCAAAACAAGACTTATCAGGAAGTATGCAGTATGATCTTTCAAACCTTTGATTCAAAACATTACTAATCAGGAGCTACACAGCAAGATCTTTCTAACCTTTGGTTCGAAGAATATTAGTTATTTTATGTTCTGTCCACAAAAGAGGTTATTAAATACCACAGCAGTTCCAGAAGTCATCATGACTGCTTCTTTAATTGTTGTTTTGGTTGGGCAGAGATGCTGCAGACTCATAAATTATAGTTGCTTGGTTACCATCTCTGATATTGAATCAACCAAGACAGCCCCAGACTTGAAGGTCTTTCCCTTGGACATGCACACAGATACTAAAGAAAAAGCCATGGATGGCTGGACCGATGCTGGGGTAACTTAACAAGTGCGGATGTGAAAGCTGGTGTTGTTTTCAACAAGA
>JAGFZM010002217.1:300659-343958 GCA_017657215.1 Limnothrissa miodon
TTGCATTTTGTGGTGTATCCACATTGTGCGCAGCTCCCACATTTGTAGTTCCCATCTGGGATATGGATGGTTCCTGTGTGTCCACTAGTGGGTATATGGGCTCTCACTATCCGGTCTCTAATATTGGGTGGGCGTCTGTATACCAACCTGGGTGGCTCTTTAAAAACATTACTAAGTCTAGGGTCAGATTGAACTATATGCCAGTGTCTCTGTATGATTCTTTTGAACTCAAACCCTGCTGGGGAATATTTGGTAATGCATAGGGTGGGATTGCTCTTTTTAGTTTTTTTGTTAGGCTGTAAAGATTCTTCCTGGGTTATTGTACTGAATCCATTAGCCGCAGAGTCAATCCATGTTTGTTTGTATCCCCTATCCAAAAACCTTTCTTTTAAATCATTTACTTGATGTTCATAGCTCGTATCAGAGCTGCATATTCTTCTGACCCTGTGAAACTGACTTACAGGCAGGCTCTTAATAAGATGAGTAGGGTGAAAACTGTCTCCTCGAAAAAGGGTATTCCTGTCTGTGGGTTTTCTGTATAGATCAGTCTGTAACATTAGGTCTTGTTTAGTGATCTTGACATCCAGGAAATTTATTTCAACTGGACTGAACTCAAGGGTAAAATTCAAATGTACATTAACAGCATTTAAATACTGATGAAACTGTCTGAGAGAGTCAGTGGTCCCAGTCCAAATAAGAAAAATGTAGCGTTTATAAAGAAGAATATTAGAATAGAATTTATTTTCTTCTAAATTCAGGACAAATTTGTTTTCAAACAGACCCATGTAGAGATTAGCATAGTTGGGAGCCATGGTACTTCCCATTGCGGTTCCCTTTATTTGTAAGTAAAAATCATTCTTGAAGAGAAAGAAGTTAGAGGTGAGGAAATTCAGTCAGGTCAGTAACACATTCAGTACTGGGTTTACTCATGGGAGGCATTTGATTAAGGAAGGAAGCTACTGCTTCTAAGCCCCCACTATGTGGGATGTTTGTGTAGAGGCTAGTAACATCAAAAGTGGCAAGGAGGCAGTCCTGATTTGGTAGTACTATAGATTTCAGTATATTAAGAAGATCTATAGAATCTCTTGTGTATGATGGCAAAGACATTACCCATGGTTTCAAACATTGATCAACAAAAGTGGAAATATTGGAAGTCAAGGACCCAATACTGCTAATAATAGGCCTACCCACTAAAGGAGTTGTAAGTGATTTGTGAATTTTGGGCAGGGTATAAATCACAGGAGTAATGGGGAAATCATTCCACATGAAATCAAATTCAGTTTTCTTAACATCACCCGATTCCAGCCATATTTTCAATCTGTCATAAACAGTATTCTTAAACCGGCTTGTAGGGTCAGAGGACAATTTCATGTAGAACTTGGTGTCATTCAACTGTCTATACATTTCAAATTCATAGTCCGACAAATTCTGAAGAACGACAGCACACCCCTTATCTGCTGGCCTTACAACTAAGGTACTGTCGTTACGTAGGGCAGTCACTGTTCGAAGATACAGTATTTTCAACATCACAATTTGTCAGTTCATTTGCGTTTTTACTGGGCTCCTGTGTGCCATTGTCCACATCACAACCAGTTTGAAACATTTCTTTAAGTCTTAAGGACCTAAAGAATTTCTGAAAGTCAATAATCGTGTCAAATTCATTAATAGCAGTTGTGGGTACAAACGACAGTCCTTTGCCTAGGGCTGAGATGCACTCCTCAGGCAGAGACTTAGAGGAAAAGTTCATTACCGTCTGCTCCTGGTGTTTTACCCATGGCCGCTTGCTTCTGCGTTTGCCCCGTCTGCATTTCTTTTGGTGCGCTGGATATTCCTTCCTCGTAGGGTAGTCCCTGCGTGTCGACGTCTTCCTGCGCGTCCGCGTTGTTGACGTATTGTGGAATCCCCTAAAAAAGAATCCCTGTTGGATCGCGTACTCAAGGTGGAGTCAATAGAGGAACAGGAAGGCCAGTCTGATGGTGGACTACGTTGGTAGTGGTCTCTGACTGTTTCTTGTTCTGTATGTGTCTGGTCCCTGACCCTTCTCCAAAAATACACTTTCCCCTCCTTGTAATCATTTGTGTCTCGTCCAAATTTCTTGCGCTTATTAGTCCTGATTTCGGGAGTATATCTTTCCCTCAGTTGTTCCACGTCCTTCTTGAGTTTCTCCAGGCACTCCTTTTCTGCACATTGGCTGTACAATTCCTTTTGGATCCTCTGTGTCTCTTCCTTAGTTTTAGTGAGCTGATCTTTTGTTACTTGGATGACCAATGTCATCAGATCTAAAGAACATTTGTTAAGTATCTCGCACCAACGGTCACAGAAGCTGGGGTTATTAAGGCCTATAGCCGGAGCTTTTTGAATCCTAAGGCCTCTTGGAATTATTTTATTTCTTAGATAGTCACTGAGGGTGACTGCGTGTAGGTATTGTTTACACTCTCGTATAGTCTGATGTTTTAGAGCTCTAAAGAGAGAATCGATGTCGGCGTTCGGGCTGCTTACATCATCGAACAAAGAGTCTTTCAGCATGATTCTATCGTAATCGTCCCCTTTGTATTCAAACGTTTTCTGTAGACTAGGTGCAATCAAGTCTGCAGGATTCTCCATTGTAAATCCGCGGCGTTACTATTGCAGTCACGTTATGCTGAAAAGATAATGCAGAAATCAGTTTTTTTACAAATCTATGGATTGCAGTCTATATATACAAATATGTATGCATCTGACATTTGTCCACCATTTACTCCTTGATTGGATAATTGAGAGCATTGCCTTTGTCTATGAGTATTTATTTCCTCCCATTTTTGAGTTCTGTTAACCTGACGAAGACCTGTACGGTCGAAACGTTGTTCAATAAAAGTCACTGGGAGCAGCAGCAACAGTGTGCGGGTAAACTCTTTTTTCTTTTTAACTGTTGTACTTTTTACCCTGCACCCGTACAGAGCTGGATGTGCACGCACTATCTACCACTATCTCAATAATAACATAAACATCAGAGTGGAAGGGCGATTATAGTCCAGGGTCAAGTGACGAAAAGATAGTCTGATGTTAATATACAGAGGACATTTCTGGACATATTTATATACAAATAACATTGGCCATATTTGTAGACAGATAACATTTCTGGACATGTTTGTACACAGATAACATTTCTGGACATATTTGTACACAAATAACATTTCTGATGTATAGGCTACTGTATTTCCTTTCAATTTCTGATTCCGACTGAGCTACAGATTTCACAACAGAAAAGTTTCTTTTGTTTTCCCTGAAATGAATTACTCGCCGTATGAATGTGCAGAGCAGGAGGCCTTTAGCGCTGATACCCATCTATTTTTCACTGACGTATGTCTGATACGTACCCTCCTTGATGATCTAGGTGTGTAATATTTCACCAAAAAGCAACATACTGAAGAAACTAAATGATGATCTAAGCAGCAGGCTTTCCACTATGATGGTTCTCACACATACTGAAACAGAAAGGAGGAAAAATAATAAACCTGCTTCTTCCTACCTGAGATTGTTAGTTTTTAAATCTGGCCCAAATGAATCAAAAAGCCCTGCTATAATGCCATGTTCTATCGCGTGTGTAGTACAGGAGACTGAGAATTATGGATTATGTCACGGATAAAGATTAAGTGAGGCCATACCTGCGTTTAACAACTGCATTTGTAGTCCCATTCAAAAACCTATATTGGTGAATACAAATCTTCTAAAAGTGTGTTAACATTAGTCAGTTCATTTCCCTTCACATCATTTCATGCGGCCCGGTTCAAAACTGTTTTAACGACGG
Source organism: Limnothrissa miodon (assembly GCA_017657215.1). NCBI lineage: Eukaryota > Metazoa > Chordata > Actinopteri > Clupeiformes > Clupeidae > Limnothrissa > Limnothrissa miodon. The sequence goes on from JAGFZM010002217.1 coordinate 304,447, forward strand.
GCAAAATAATGATCGCGTTTCCATCCACAACTAGCCCCCTCCACATGTAGGCATACAGAACTCAGCTATTAAGGGCATCATGGAACTGCTAACCGACAGAAAGAGAAGATAAAATGAAGTAGTGAGGACGTTCGACCGCAGCCGCGTTAGGACTGTGTCGATGATGTCAGTAACATGAGGCGGTACTGATGAGCTAAGGCGGCTCCCTGAGGGGAACCACAGTGCGCATATGGTCCATTTGTAAAAATTTATTTGACACCCCTGTGTTAGACCTGATGCCTCCTCATACCATAACACGCTCACACACACACACACACACACATACACACCAAGATATAATCTGAATAAAAATAACAGCAAAAATAATTGCATTTAAAACTAGAGGGAGAGTAAAAAGTGTTAGGGGTCAGAGTGCGTCTTCACACTCCAATCATGCCGTCATCAAATCATCTGCATCCCCCCCTCCTGTCGGGGCGGACGTCATGGCTACAGCCCTGTGCTTCACACTCATTAGGGCGGGTGGCTGTGGTGCCTCGTGGCCTCGTCAGCGCAGTAACAGGTGTTAACAAAACGCCTCGGAGGTCCCCAGCCCCTATCCAATTTACAGTTGAGGCACAACACTGTGATCTCTGACATATCTCCTCAATCCCTCTCTTCAGGGTAAGTGCCATGGCTGCGGCTAAAAATAAACAAAAAAAAAAGTTAACCATATGTTTGGGACAAAGTTGGCCTGGCCTCATGTCTTGTTATTTGAGTTCTTGCTCTTTTCCCAGCACTATACAACTTCAGTCCCTGTTCTGGTTCTCAAAGTTTTGTAGCATAAATTCTCTGTCCTCTTTACTTGATTCTCTTTCCTGCTGTTTCTAGTAAAATGTTTATTGGCCTACTGTCTCGCCCATATTGATTTTACAGGCTGGAATCAAACAAATGTCTCCAATTCAGATGTGTGTTAATTAAACTGATGTATGTCATCAGGAAATAAATGCTTGTTTGAATTGAACTGAGCTGCCAATGATTTTAATGTTTTGATCCTCCCTGATGGAACCTTTCCTTGTCTCTTTTCATAGCCTGTTCCAAGGTTTCAAATCTGATTAACTCTGTGCAGAGTAGAGTAGAAAGTAACCCCCTTCATCCATAATAAGAGAAATTGAAATAAATGTAAGAAATTATGCGCATTTTGTAGTTATGCCAAAATTCATTTAATAATTCTTAACTATTTACTATTTGATCAATTATATTGTGTGTATTACATTAAGTATAGTGTAAAATGCTGTTATGTAACCCTTATTAAATAACACATTTGTGGCCGGTGATCTCAGTAGAGAAGGAGCTAGAAGCAAGCAGACAGCGGTGCAAGGTCAGTAGAGAAGGAGCTAGAAGCAAGCAGACAGCGGTGCAAGGGACTAGAGGCAAGCAGACAGAGGAGAGGGGGAGGAGAGCTGCCATCTCAAAGGCCCGAGGGCAGGACTTTTGTAGGGCAGTGGATGCTGAAAGAAGGACAACCCTTGCATACCTGTGTGGCATCCCGCAGTAAAGGCCGGTTACACTGCAGCGTCTGGTCTAGTGCTTGAACCAGTGTCTGATGACTAGGACTACAGGCGCTAGCAAAATAATGTTGTTTTTTGAATAACATTCTGTCCTTGGATTGGGTCTGAAAGATCCACAGTGAAAGCTTGAGTGAAATGCTGTTGTTGAAGGACTGTGGTGAAGCAGCAGCTTTTAATGTGCAGTATTCAGGATGGTTTGAACCATCATGCTAGAACAGCGTCTCTACTATAAAGAGGAACTGGCTGGAAGTCTGCTGCAACATCATATTTTGTTCCTGTGAAGATGACCTGGATTTGAGGGATTTAGTGTGGAGAGGAAATGCACTGGCACACCCCACTGGCATATGGCATATGGCATGTGGAAGTGTGAGTTATGTGAGGTGTGTGTGTCCACCTCCACCTTTGGTTTAACGTCCTCCTCCCTCTGTGACTACAGCATGACCCACTGGTGGTGCACCTCACTTCTACCGTAGCCAGATCGGCTGACTGAAGGAAGGTACACAACTCTTCAACCAGATCTTCAGATTTCACTTCGTGGGCCCGCCAAGAAGTAGGCTTAGTTGAGAAATGCTAAAAACAGCAAAAGAACCAACATTTCAAAACTAATTTTGGTCTAGTAAGGGTAGAATACGGTCTTGTAAAATAAGATAATTAGTGGTTTATAATGGCTAACAAATGGCTAGTAGGCTATGCTACTAATATACATGCTAGTAAGCAGCAAATTAATGGTGAATATGTGTGTTTTAATATAAAGTGTTACCATAATTTTATTAGCTGTCCACATGAGTGAAGGCAAGGCAAGATCATCACAGAGTGGCAGAGGCACTCAGAATTAAAGATGGAGATGGAGTGTGGACACTATTTTAACTTTTGTGAGATACTCAGAATTAAAGATGAAGATGGAGTGTGTACACAATTTTAACTTCTGTGAGACGTGTCACTGGCCTCAAGCTAGAAATGACCAAAAGTATCCAGTAAACTGAAAATACAGTAAAAAATAAATAAAGAAATAAAAATAATCCAGATGTAACAAATTATATGTTTTCCTTTGACTGTTCTCAAACCAATATTTTGGATGTATAATTTTGACACTATAATATTTATTTTTGATTAAAAGTCCAAACTTTTGGGGGGCATGGGTCAGAGTTTGTATTAGGGGTTAGTGGTTAGAGTTTGTATATGGATTTTTTTTTTGTGACTTTTCTGTCTAAAGTAGAGGTCTAGTCAATTCCTTAATTAATTCACACACACACACACACACACAGACATATGTATGTACACACACACACACACACACATACACATAAGTATGTACACACACACACACACACCTTCTGCTCTCTGAGTGATGTGTAATGTGGATATGACTACCAGTATACTGTATTTTTCACACTTGACTCTTTGATATTTTGTGTGTATTCAGCAAACAGATCCTAACAAGAAGGCCACAGTTAATGATTACAGAAACTTTATGGGAGAAAAGAAAAATGAAATAATCACCAACTTACCAAGAAATAGGGTAAAAAAGGTTTAGAGAAGAGAAAAAAGATTTCATTTAAAAGAAGAAAAAAAAAAAGTAAAAGTTTTATTTTATTATTTATGTCTAAAAGAACATAGAGCTTTTTGGTCTGGGAGCAGACTCAAACTTGTTGAACAGAATATTACATTCTAATGTGTGACTTAAGGCCAAACACACAAAGAGACCTTGTTGAAAGGTAATATCATGAAACAGGTTTATCTATAGCCCTGAAGTCTTGGCGGCTCCTTTTAATTAAGTGTAGTTTGGCTGTGCAAAGGCCCACATTGATTATCACTGAAACTCACTGGCAGGAAGGAGCTCTTCTGGCCCCAGAATTACTCTCCAGAGCAATGGAGCTTTTGAATTAAAACTAAAACAACTATTATTTTCACAGAAATATCTTGTCTTTCTTTTTCTCTTTCTCTTCAACCAACCAATCTTTAGATCTTTCAAAAACAGAATACAGAATAACGTTTATGTGCAATTTTTCTGATATGCACATGCACTCACACACACACACGCACACGCACACGCACACACATACACACTCTCTCTCTCTCTCTCTCTTTCTCTAAGGGTGGTTGTAATGGTGCTTTGGGAATGATGCACAGTACTGTTATAATGACTCTAATCCCAGTTGTCTTCTGATTGGACGAACTAGCATTCTCCAGGGCTAACAATCGGGGGGATGGGTGACTGGGGGAAATATTTTGTTCATTTTTCATGCTTGATTTGTTTACATTTTTTTACACAGCCCAAAGCCATTAATTGGATAAACATGTATTAGCCAGAGAGAATACAGTTATAGTAGTAACCCTTCAGTTTTTAATGCACCACTATAACTGAAGTATGGACACACACACAAACACACACACACATTTGCATTATCATACTCACAATTTCTTATAACCTTATACTCTTCACTGCAGTAATGGAATTGCATTTGAATTGCATTTTATTCCTGACTGAGGTAAATCAATGCATATATCCATGGGTATCTGAACCCAAACTCTCCTATAAATACATATATACTTGGGTATCTGAACTCAAACCCTCTTTACAATAAATGCATATATTCTGGGTTTCTGAACTTAAACCCTCTTTTCAATAACTGTATCCATGGTAACCTGAACCCAATCTCAAAATACTCTGCCATGTCCACACAGCATTCAAACTGTAGCTCCTGATTTAAAAATGCATCATAACAATAACATGTTTGAATTTGTCTTTGATTGTTATGAAAATAAAACAGAATCAAAAATCGTTCTTTCTTCCTCTTTGTTCGAGCACCATTATTGAAGCACACAGGCACACAACACAAAAGTGTGTTTGAAAACTCTCAGCTTTAAGCTATGCTTGCAAAGTGAGCACTCCATCCATACCATCCGCATACCAAGGACTGGGCTGGCTGGATACCGTGTAGATCCATCAAAGTGTTCAAAATTCACGTCTCCTTTTGGACGTCTCCTACTTTTTTAAACTCTTATATAATTTATTACCTGTGTATAATGTTGATAGTAGCCTATGTTTATTGTCTATTGTACTGTATAGTCTTCTGTCTTGATGCCCATCAAGGGCGGTGGCGGCGCAGGTGGTAGGGGAGCCCTTCGGTGACTGCAAGGTTGCAGTTTCGAGCCCCACTCTACCTGACCCCATCGAATTGTCCTTGAGCAAGACACTGAACCCCAATTTGGTAATCTCCTCCACTGGTGTGTGATTGAGTGAATGCCATAGCAGGCAACGCTTATCACTGTGGGATAGCTAGAAACGTAATTTTGATTCCTCTGTATGTCCAGTATATGTAGAGAATTGACAATAAAAGAGACTTAACTTAACTATCATGTATCCATAGTACCTCTTGCACAGTATGTATGTATACCGATGGGTGTCCTGGTTGCGTGTCTAGAAAGCATAACACCTACCGGAGTCAAATTCCTTGTATATGTGTAACAGTTTGCATTTTATTTCTCTGTTTTTATGTGTAATTACACAAAGATGTTTTGTTGTGACACACCAAACTCACAGTATCTTCTCTTTCTTATTCCTCTGGGTGTCTGTGGAGCTTCCTGCCCCCCTCCTTTAACCCCAATTTAATATTGCCTTTTTCCATATTCACCTCTTCCCTTTTTCTGTAACCCTGGGGAAGGAGAGTTGGGGAAGGAAAGCTCCCAACAGCTGTTGTCGGTGTCATATATGTTTTATCAACCCAAGACATATGCAAGTATACTTGGCCAATAAAACTAATTCTGATTCTGAAAACAAGCTGTTAAAGGGATTGTTCAGGATTTTGGACATTGGACCTCATTTCCAAGTCAGCCAGAGTGTTGAAGACGTGTGGAGACATTTACATCGAAAGCCTGGCGTTATAATTGATTTGACTCGGGTGCACTGTGGAATGGGTAAGACTGTTTTTATTGGTAACTCCTTTCCATTTACTTGTGCTAGGCTAGCACCAGCGAACACTTCAAATAGAAGGACTGAATGAAATTTGACAACGGTCTCCACACGTCTCCAACACTCTGGCTGACTTGGAAATGAGGTCCTATGTCCAAAATCCTGAACGATCCCTTTAACCATCCTATCTCCATGTCTGACAGACAGGGGTCCCTCACCTACCCACAACCGTATATATGCAAGTATACTTGGCCAATAAAACTGATTCTGAAAACAAGCTGTTAACAATCTCATCTCCATATCTGACAGACAGCGATCCCTCACCTACCCATAGAGAGCCCCTGGGCGGGAAGGCCTCGCCTCAGAGGAGCTCTGCTTGTTTGCCCTGACTGTTGGAGGCCAGGCAGACACACATTAGATTGCAATTGCATACGTGGCATGATGTTGATGAGAGGCGAAATGAGACACAGATGAGAATTCAGATATAGATCCTATGTCTCACACACACACACACACACACACACACATGTATATACAAACACACACACACACATGCACACACACACATGCATACACACACACGCAAACAAAGTTTGTGCCTCCTATCAGGAATTAAATTGCTCCTCATTGCTTTTTTGATGAGACCCCTTTTTTTTGCAACTGTTTGTTTATCCCAAAATAAGTCGAAAGATTGATGGACTGCTTTCTCAACCACACACTTCTTCAGCTCAATATTAAAAGCAATGTGTTGCCTATGGTTTTTCACCTACCAGAAATGCATTCTGGGCTGAATAATCAGTATAATACAACATGGTGACTTAAGGATGTCTCACCATAAGAATCTATACTCATGCATAATTAGAATACCCCCCTCCACACACACACACACACACACACACACTCACACTCACACACAAACACACACACACTCACACATCCCCACACATTAATATTACTAAATAGGCTGAAAAACTGTTGCCATGGCATCTTGGCTCGGTGTTATCTTCTTTCATAAATCATCATTGTCTCAAGGTTTGACAGTCTGTCCATCTTTGAAATCCACGTTTTTCTCATTGCATGTATCACATCATTGGTGGAACTTTAATTGGTGTAATAATGATAGTTGATTGTCATTTGACAAAACTTTGATTTGAGGTATTCACCAGTAATTAATTTGCACTGAAGGTGGACAGGTGCCAGAAGATATCACCCTCCCCTACGCGAAGCACTGGTTTATGACAGCTGATCTCGGATCAGAATGGCTGAAATAAATTCCATTGCGTTTCACTGTGGCTGATGACGCTTTTAAAATTGGATTTCACACTTGTTGCATTGATTTGATGTTGTTGCTGGGATGCTGGGTACACGCTTTTGTACACTAAGTTCTTGTCATTCCGTCTTTCTGAAAAGATGTTTCTAAACTTTCCAGACGGCCAGACGCCCCAAGACGCCTCAGGATGCCCCAAGACACTAACTGTCTTGTCCTTGATTCCGTTGTTTGAGGACATTTATGGCCGCCGTCAGCTACCGCCCCACTGACTGAATCAGATAAGTGCTTTCTGTTCAGCTGCTACATTGTTTACATTGTCTGCTGTTTTCTCCCAGATTAAGGCTAGGGTTGACCGGCCCTCTGATGCTTTAAGGCTCGGGCCTATTCAGTCTGAACAATGTGCACCCAGCTCAGTGCGGCAGCGATCAAATGTTGTTAGCTGAAACACTTGACTCTCCAAACCTTGCAAAGTCCAGGAATAACAGCGCTCTCCCCGCCGGCGCGTGGATATTTATTTATTTATTTACGCGCTGTGTTTTTCACAATAGATAGATTAAATAAGCCCAAAGATAAATGAAAAGCAAGGAAGCCTCACTTGTCTCTTGTATAATAGTAATCCAATTTGTCCAGCACTCTGACTGATTACAATCAGCAGAGCTTCTCTGCTACAGTATGGTTTCTTGGGCTGCCGCTGAAATCTAATTAAACCACATTGTGTTGCCTCCACGTGGAGACCCACTCAGCTGTCTCCCCCAACCCTCCAAGTGCTCTCTCGTTCATTCTTGTCTCTCTCTTTTAGAGCTGTTTCTCCTTCCGTCACATTCTCTCTCTCTCTCTCCACCCGTCTCTCTCTCTCTCTCTCTCTCTTTCATTCTCCTGTTTTTCTCTGGCTCACCTACTGTCTCTCACACTCACAGCAGCTTCCAAGGTGTGCAGCAAACATGCAGTGTCTATCTGCCTCCACAGTGCATCAGCACTATACAAGAGAGGAGAGATGCGGGTTGTTTGGGGTGCACTGTGTGTCTATGCAAAGGACCCTCTGTTGAGAGCAAAATAGATAGTAAATGCAGGTTCAAACCATCGGTTTTGAAGGCAAACAGTGAAAATAACCCCTCATTCAGGCAATCAGATGCCATGATGAAAAAAGGTACCAGCTTGTGTGTAAAAAATATTGAAAGTTTTACTTTTTTTTTTTCTTTTTGACAAGAGTTGCAGTGCCATAAACAATGGAAACAAAGCAGTGTGTGACACAAATTTTAATTCGTAATAAATCAAAGTAAATAAAGTGATTAAGTGTTTGCTGGTCCTTAAACCAAACTGACACTGTGCTCATAATTGCTGTTAGTTTGAACAGAGACAATGCACAAACAGTTATTGATACCAGGGTTGTTATGAATTGTCCAACATTATGTCATCCATTCAACTTATATATTTTGAGAACATTGAAATCTTGAATATTCTGTAGTACAATGCTGGTTTCTGATGTTTCCATGTCTGTCTGTCAGTTTGTTTTTCTACAAAAGCTACCTGGCTGATTTTCATGAAACTTAACAGAAGGGAGAGAAATGGGTAGACAAAAAACCCATTACATTTTGGAGCAGATTCAGAAATTAACAGTCCATTTGTTCTTGGCACAGACCTATGGTGTTTTCTTGTTTGCTATGTGTTTTGTATAATAAAGTACAGTATGTGTGTGTCTGGTGTGTGTGTGTGTGTGTGTTTAGGGGTGGGTGGGATAAACATTATACAATATGAACTTTTAAACTAAAAGATTTTGATTGAACCAGCCTACAGCAGCTCAGATTAAAGTCAATTTGTATGAGCGTGTATTCATCTGATGTACTATAGACCTAGTCTGTACTACAAACAAACACTAGCAAGTACTAACACTAGAGTTATACTTTTGACTTCATACAATCATCATGTAGCGGTAGCAAAGATGAAGTTACAGTACATGTTAACATTCATTCGATGTCACCTTAGAAGGTCAATGGATAAGAGAATTGGTAATCTCACTAATTAGCAAATAAAATTTATTTCTATTATTCCATTTCTCTATCTTTGTTTGTAAGGCAATGTTTCAAGGGTTTGTGTTTCATGGCTATGTTTTAAGTGGGTTTAGATGGTGTTGTGGAGCCTTTTTGAGTAGGCTCACTGCAACTGAGATCTCTCCACCCAGCTAACAGATTTGCTTCAACTTTTTTGGTGATTTACACAACTTGATATATTATACAATACTGCATATATGTCCTTTAGTCACACAGTTCTCAAAACAACTCGTAAGCCGTCTGGCAGATTAGGGTTCATGTGAGAGTCCACAGCATCAGTGAGGTCATGCACAATAACTGTGAAGTCATCAATCACAGCCTGTGGGGCAGATTCAGCTACTATACTGTCTTAGAGTAGGCCTGAGAGGACCATTTCTTACTGTCTGATAGAAGATAAGTGGTTTGGCCAACTTGTTTCATTATCAGCAAGGGTAGTGTGTGCACCTTTGGAACATGAAAGGGTTTCCAGATCCGCACGCTGTCCCTTTCATTGAAAGCATTGAAGCATGGGAGTCAGTGTATGACTTCATTCTTTATCGCCGAGAGAAAACATGTCTGGAGAAACACATCAGTGTCAATGTTAGCAAGCGGCAGAGACAGGATTTGGGGGCGTGGGCGCATTTTTCTGCCATGCAGCAACTCAAAAGGTTTCATTCCAGCAGCCACATGCGGAATGGCACCGCACACCTGCTAAGAATCACGTTCTGCAGTTCTCTGAGGCTTCTGCTGCAGGATGGCAGACTGTACTGTACATACTGTAGGATCTCAGGACACAGTGAAACCACTCGACCGCTCCGTTTGCTGCATTGTGGTGGATGGATGTACAGTACGATTACATTTTAGGCAGACAACTCACAAAAGGGCAATTAGGGTAATTAGGGTAATACATTTCCAAAGTAACTTTTAACTCTGACAGTAGATCACCAACTTAACTGCGGGAGGTAGCAAACAATCCCGCTTCAGCCCTTACAGTAGTTATAGTCTTTCTGAGTCTTGATGTGAACGAACAGACCAGTGAATTTTGTCTGGGGCAGCATGGTCTTGCAAGTTAAGAATCTACACCTCAGGCATGACAATTTCCTGCACAGGACGCATTGAAGCAGAATGACAAGGTCTTATTTCAGGCCCTGTGCATAACTGAGGAAGGATGTGTCATTGGCAGGGTGTCGGCCCAATCCACTGCGGTAACAGTTTCGGAAAACCGCTAGGTAAATGAGGTGCAGGCGCAGTCAGAAGCAGCCATTTTTGCAGACTGCAGAGGTGTCGGTTTCATGTAGCTGTAGCAGCAGACACGCCATACACATGCATTGTGCCATCTGCAGAGATGCATTTAGTCTGTTTTAATTTGAAGCTTTGATTTGTGTGGCAAGGTCAAGCCGTCTTTCTTGCATACGTACAAGGATTGTTTACGAATTCCACATGCAGTATTTCATCTAAATTTGAACTCACATGTAATCACCAAATCTAGTAAAACTGCAACATTCAAGGTGCTTTGACAAGCATCCATAACTTTCTCACAAAAAAAAGTCTCTAACATTTTAATAACATATGGTGGAAAAACACTTAGGAGCCCTTCATTGCAGTTACATCATGTGGCATAACTTTATGCCTTCTTTTTGTTATCACAGTGACAACCATGAAGGGCTCACGAGTGTTTTTCTGCCATACATCACAGCTATCCTTATTATGTGCTTAGAAAATCTCCACATTTTATTTTGTGTTACCATAGTTAGTCGACTAACTACTATAGGAAAGACATGGATGGGTTTTGTCGCTTCTAACTAATCCCTAATGAAAGAAGCTTGAATGCTTGAATGTCTGTATCAACAACGTTCATTATCAAACAACGGTGGCATGTTCCTTTAAGCCCCCTTAATTTTAGGCCTTTAGATGCAGGAACATTTTTCCCTTATTATTTTCCTTATTTTATTTATTTACTTAATTCTAAACTCTGTATGTGTAACTAAGTATGTGTAAAGATGTCCTGGATATCAAGCAGCAGATTTTATAGCATTTGAGCAGTTTAGTTTAACTTTATTGTATTGTTTTCAGTTGTTTGATCTTTGACTCCTTAGAATTTTATGTTGGATGGATCAGCTTAATATTTTTTGGGGCCCAAAATAATAACTCCCTAAAATCAAATCGATGAGCTCAAAATTTGTTCTCTGTCTCCTGATTAATAGGCCTACTGCACATTTAAATATATTTGATAAAGTTATATAGAATATCACATTAATTACAGCTCAGCGTCTATGCTTGAACTCATTCATCAATATGAACTTTCGGACATTTCTTCCACTCATAGTGTGTGTGTGTGTGTGTGTGTGTGTGTGTAGTATGTATGAAGTATGTGTGTCTTATTCGACCTTGTGGGGAACAAAATAAATGTCCTGTATCTAACCCTTCTTTAACATTCCAAGTAAAATTCTCAAAAGTCCTCAAAAAGAACCACGGTATATCTCCCAACAGTTGTACACATGCAACGTTTTTTTGTAATCTCAACCTTGTCATGGTTGAATTCCAGCTATGAAGTGATTGGTGCTGCCATTAAGAGCCTGTTCTTTGTCTAATGTCATTATCCTTTGTTTGAATGGCAAAGTCAGAAAGGTCTGTTGCAGTGGTCACAGTGGTTCCTGTCTGGCTTGAGTCAACAATTTATGTGTCAGTCATCCATCCACGGTGGTCTGTAATTTACCTCTTACTGACAAAAAGCCTCAGGCAGATGAGGCCAAGGGAACAGCAAAACTTTCTTTGCAACCTTTTCCACTTTGAAAAGAAGATTCTTTTAAACTGGAGAGACATTCAGGTAGGTACAGACCTTGGCCAAATCTCCTGTCTCGCTAAATGTCTGATCTTGTTAATTTAGATCTATTTGATACGTTACAGTTTGGCCAAACCCAGATCTGTGCGTTGACATGAAAACACAGGAACAAACAAATGACCCCTAAATTAAACATCTACCCAGAGGCGAAGATACATATGAATCAAAAGAAATATTTGTGGGATGATGCCACACAAGTACAAAAGTGCTATGGTGACATTGAGAATAGATCGAACACATTGTTCCTTTGAAGCCATTTTATCTGCTTTCACTAAAAGAGAATACTAACATTTAAGCACGTGACAAGCGTTTGAACGCCCATTTTTTCAAGAGAACCTGAATATCGCATTTTTGGCCATAACGGCGCGAGCTATGCTTGATAGTTTTGCCTCATGCTCAGACTGCCTGTCTCTGTTCACTAACACAACCCTCTTTGAGCTGAGGAATGTTAAGGGCAAATTGCTTGCCACAGTTTCCTTGCTGAAACTAAGAAGCCTTTGTTCCTTTCCACCAGGCAGCTTCCCCTTATCTCAATATCTATAGCTACCTTTAACCTTCCGGGCACCAGAGCCGTCTGGGACTAAATGAGCTGTTTGAGGAGGGGGTGGGGAGAATTGTGATCGATGAAGTTAATCTGTGTTTGCTACTCACACCGTAAAGTTTTTTTTTTTTTTTTTACCTTGCCAAGTTAAGGGGTTTTGAGAGGATTTTGAAATGTGCTACCACAGCTGCTACCTTTGAAGCCTGACTATTTCCCAACTGCTGTATTCACAACATTAGATGTTTTCTAAAATTAAATAGAAATAATTACATTTTTTTCAACAGCCTCACATGGTTACATTTCTGTTATGAAATCATGTGGGTAATGAATCATTACAAAATTTCCATGGTAAATCAATGGCAATGAATTAGCATGTCAAATGTCCAGCTGTTTTTTTCTTTAACCTAAATTACTATTTTTTTGCATGCCCCAAATTTCTTTTCCCCTCCGACAATCCCACTGTGAGTGGGTGTGGAATTTCACAAGTGGGTAAATAGCAGCAATAGTAAACATGAAAATGTGATTATGTATGATGGCAACTTTTGCCGTTTTTTGTCAGCTTTGTATTTATAAGAGAGATTAGCCGAATCGCAGCCCGGGGCAGGCTAAGCCCAGAGTTGGAGGGTGGATGGGGATGGCTTAACTCAAGTGAGCTTTCACAGCCAGCCAAAGGAGAGTTTGTGGGTGTGGGTGGGTGACGTGGTGATGGTGATGGGTTGAGGGGGTAGAGGAGGCAGGGGAAGACTACTCTGCTGAAATAGCACACGATACCACCGATAAGCAGCGAGGGCTGACTCCCGGTATGCAAGGCAGGGTGGCATTGGGGGCTGATGGGTAACAGGTGCTGTTAGTCTGGTTGGACTGCACGGCAACAAGAGAGGTCCTTTCCAGCTGCCCCGGGTCAGGGAGTGAGTAGTTGGCTGAGTCTTAGGCAGTGCTTGGTTTCTGTGCAGCTCTGATAACAACACAGAACTTTGGCCCGGAGCTTAAGAAGTCAGAGGCAGTGACAGTGACTGTGTGTGTGTGTGTGTGGAGGGCTAGTCTGTGCCTCAGGGTGCTTGATGTGGACCTCCTCGTCCTTTCTTTCTCCTCCAAAACACAGTTCGGAGCTTCAAACTCTCTGCCTGAACAGTGGCGTCAGCTAAAGACCACACGGGTCGAGAGATGAGAAGAGAGAGAGGGAGAGAGAGAGAGAGAGAAAGAAAGAAAGAAAATGTGAAAGAGGAACCTGCATAGAGACACTGGCCAAAGAGATATCACATCTGCCACATCAAATGTCTGCTGAACCACACTGAAAGGGTGGAGGGAAGGAGGACTCAGTGCTTCTCTTTATTGTGCCCACTCTTCACCAGTCCTTAGAGAATAACATCATGCTTGGGTCTCTGTTTTCTGCTATTGTTGCCAAATTAAACGTATCTTTTTGTTGTAGCGTGTGTGTGTGTGAGAGGGAGAAAGAGAGAGAGAGAGTATGTGAGTATCTTTGTGGGTGTATATGAGCTTGATTGTGTGATTGTTCGCTGAGTGTGGAGAACAGTGTGTGTTTGTGTTTCACTGAGAAAAAGAATAGGACAGAATGAGCAACAGCTTCTCAGCAGATTGAGACTTTTCTCAATCACAGTTCAATGCGTTTGTAAGTTTTTTATTAAAATTGTGATTGAATCCCTCCATGCACATACCCGTTTCAGCTGAAACCATTTTAACCACAAACATGCACACAAGCAGAATGCTTATCTCGGGCTGATAAATAGTTTCAGAAAGGCTTGTAATGATTTCTCTGCAGTATCTTCACGTTAATACTCCTGCGGTTCCTTTATAAACTGAGGTATGCTATTGTATGATGCATATTTCCCAATACGATAAAACAAAAACTGAGAATTGTATGCACAAATACTAAATCAGTGTCATTAGTATTCCTATTTTTTTTGGTTTTTACATAAGCTTACGGCTTATAAAATATAACGTTACCTTTAACATGACAAGAACTGTGCATTCGGGTTGCTAGTTTTGTCCTTTGTCATTTTTATCCACCCAGCAGATGTAAGTGGCACCACCAATGACCTCTGGGGTGTGCGAAATGCAGAAGTGGGTGCATGGGCATTGTTGTTGTTCTCGAGATTGCCTGTGGGGGTGTTTTGTGAGGTTTCCTGTTCTTGCTATATCCCTTCCTCCTTGGAGCTGTAGGGATCTCATTAACCTTCTGCTATCAGTGTCCTTTGCAGGCCTTTTCTCCCACAAAGAGAGAGCCCTGGTATTAAAGGTTTTTCAGGCAATGAATGATCAATTTAGAGTATCAAAGGCTTTCAAATGATTTATTAACCAGGTAGAATTTCTACAGCACAAACTCTTCCTCTGAATGTCATCCACGTTGTGCCTGGCTCATGGTTTATAAATGATTTATTGATATACTACGCTGACTCCCTCACAGTTTGTCGAAGAGAGCCGTTAACTGTACGGATGTTATTCACCTCGTCTCTGAAATCTTCGGCAGAGTCTCTCTTTCTCTTTTCTCTGAGCTACCGTAAACAGAGAGAGAGAGAGAGATGTGAGCGGTATAACAAAAAGATGAGTCTCCTTTGATCAGTCTGTGAGGGCATCAAGCATGTGTCATACATCATGTCTTCAAGCTGTTTTACATTATTTTAAAATACCACTTTAATACGGAGTGCTGTCAAAAACGGTGTGCTGTCATGTTGAAAAATCAACATCTCAGACAAAGCAATAAAATAATTATAATATTCCAGGTGATTTTAACACACTCAAATAAATCTGATGCTGACAATGCAGTGCTGTCTGGCCTCTCAGTCGTGTATTCGTGAAATGCTCTTATATCTCGCTAACATCCACCATCCATTCCCAGAGGTGAAATGCACTTATCCTTGAGTAACTTTTACAAGCATATCATATTTTTATTGGATTTGACGGTGATAGACCATGAATATCCATGTTCATCGCCTGGGCAGGTTGGATTAAAACCCTGCCACTGCACAGAACAGGAGGTGGCATGCTATTGCATTTTTTGTCATCTTACCACCATTCTTTTGAGTTTAGTCCCTTGTTTGTACTATGGCTATGACAAGGCACAGTCATGGGGTCCAGGGGCCCGTGCAATAAACAAGGTTATCAGGGTTCCTACACAATAACACACTAAAGAATCTTCATTTCATTTGATTTGTTCATTGAAAAGCACAATGTAAAGAAAGAAGACTGAAGGATTGTCCTTATTCTCATAACAAATAGCAAAACCCTTAACTATTACTCTCCTTCATTCACTATAACATTGTTAATAAATCATTCTAGAATCCCAGAATGGAACCACAAAAACACAACAGATCCAAAAATATCACTCTCATCAACTATAACCTTCTGAGTGTGAGCCTGTCTCAATTACTGCTAGGAGCACTGGCTGTTTTCCAAGTTTTGTAGGAATCCAGGCATGAAAGGTTGACATGTTGTTCTGGACTGATGGGGCTGGTAATTCTTTGGTTGAGGTAGCAGGGCTAAGCCTGGCTTCAGTTACACTCTGCGAAACTACGGCTAATGGGCACCATTTTGAAGAATACAGAGCAAGTTCGTGACAAATGAACCCATTAAAATTGCTCCCCTGCCGTGTGGAGAACAGTGGCAGCATTTACAGCGAGCGGAGGAAAAATGGAGACCGTAAATCTGTGAGAGGATCTCTGCGTGGCCCAGGAGAATGACCTGCTCAAGATGCAGTGCCATATCTCTGTTGGCGGTGGCATCTTTGTCAGCTGAATGCAGTTTTGATTCTTTGCCACATATGTTGTCGCAAATCACTTTTAATGCTGAGGTAACGACAGTCCTAAAAGGTGACAGGAGCTGCAGCGTCTCTACCAGGGTTTTTATTGAGAGCCAATTTTCCACTTTCTTTCTCTGCCTACCCTTGGCTGATGGGTGATACACGGATGCTAGAGCCCACTGCCAACTTCAGGGCATCTGTTGGAAAGAGTAGGATAATGTAAGTGATGTTGTTTTATTATTTTTAGCCATAGTGCTTATAAACAGCATCTGGCATTTAACCATCTCAGGATTTGTCCTAACGATCCCATGCTATGTGATTTGGTTCAATTGTTTCAGAAAGTGGTCCACCTCCAAACTATGGCTTTGTTGCCTTGCCCCTTTTTAAAATCTTTTCCCTTTTTCTTTGCCATTGGAATTCCAAGAGCAGCAGGTACCCTGTTGGCAGGTCCTGGGTCTTCGGTTGCCCGTGTTGTGTTTCTCAAGTAAAGTGGATTTTCCCATCACCGAGGGGGGAGAGACCACAATGGAGCTGCTGTCAACCCCCCATCCTCCTCCATCTCAGCAGGACGCGGCTGAGAGTGTTATTATTACCTCTTCTCTTTCTTAATTCTAAATCCCATGGCTAATCTTTAAGACACACTTAACCAGCTAAGAGAAAGTGCAGTGCGGCTTCAAAGGTTGGCAGTCCTGAGTTCGGCATCGTTTTATTTCCTTCTTGCTCCTGGAGGTTTTGACTTTGAAGGCGCCCCTCTCTGAACCCTCTCTGCTGCTTTTATTGTCCACAACCACTGCACTTTGATACAGCCCTCACCCCCCCACTGACCCCCGGGCCAGAATCTAACCCGCACTCGCCAGTGCTGGTCCTGGAATTCTCAGTCCACCTCTTCTCATTCACACTCCACTCACAGTTGACCTCCAGCATTCCAAGCGTGGCTCTCAGCACTGGTAATCACGCTAAAGCAAATGTTAGCCTAGTGGCTTGCCCCTACATGGCGGCGATTGTGCTCTAGTTAGTCATTTCCAACTACATGGTGATAACCCTTAAGCATATTTGGTGACAATGTTCAGGGTTGTATCAGACATCAGTGAGAAGACATCCACAATGGCTATACTGGGGTCCGAACTGGGTGGTTGCTACTGTGCTGTTTATATGTCACTGAATGTTTAACATTTAATATGTGTCATAACACTTACAATAAAGGAAACTAAAATGAATGAAGATGACCTCTATATTTACATTTACATTTACATTTATTCATTTAGCAGACGCTTTTATCCAAAGCGACTTACAAAATGAGGATAACAATCAAGCTACATAGCAGAAACCTTAAGGAGCATAGTGCTAGGGAATAGTGCTTCAGTTCATTTTAGTGCTAGGATAGAAGATGTTCTCTGAGTAGCTATATGTGTGTATGTGTGTGCATGTTAGCTTCCAAAGCTGTGTGAGATTGGACCGTTGACCTTTCTCACCCCTCAACTCTTTCAGCAGTAGCACTGCAACTACTGGGGGTGCAGGGCACAAACATAAGCATGCCAGAGCCAACATTTTACCAGATGCAAAACCCTCAAAGTACAATTTTGATGAATTTAGATTAGTTTAGATTAGATATACTTTATTGATGAATTTGTGAATTTTCCCCTATATTTATTGAAATAAACGAATGAACTCAAAAGAGTTTTGCACCTGAACTGATTGTTCTCATGCACAATGCATTCAAGAGCATCTGGCATCAAATCAACAGTTGTCTGAGCTGAAATGGTATCTATTGATTACAGACAAGCGTTAATAGGTGTCCTTCAGGCTGGGTGATTACTGCGCTCAGATTCCTCTCACATCTCCCCATCAGGTTAATCTGCTTATAATTTATATTCATAAAATGTTTTTCTCTTTCCCCACACTCTGAGGACGCGTCGGCAAGCTTATAATTATTTAATTACATTCACATTGGTCACCGCTGGAATTGTGTATGTAATTAAGAGCGATCTGGACTGAAATTGTGTATGAATTAGTTATGAAGCAATAGAAAAAACACACTCAGAGTAATTACCATCTCAGCAACTGGCTTGGACACCAGCAAAACGAATGCAACAGAATGCACCGCCAACACATCTCAGGCACTCTCATCCTTCCTAACAAACTATAAGTTTCATGTTCTGTCATGTAGGAACTATTGAAAGAGAAATCTGGTGTGACTGAATCCATAGTCCTGCAACCTGGACTCGCTGAAGAAATGCAAAAATACAAAAAAACTTAAACAGCAGCAGCTAACATCAGATGAATGGGACATAATAAACTGAAGTGGACACCCCCTCAATCAGTGTTAAATGCTGTTAGTCAATCTAGGCTTCGTTAAATGTTCTTATTTTTGGTACACAAATATTTACAGAATATACCTATACTTCTGATTACAACAGACCACGTTCATACAGAACACTCAGGTGTAAATAGGTCATGACGTCATGAACTACCAGTCAGCTCAGTTTAAAATTGTATTTCTATGCAGCTCTAATTTTGCAGCTTTGCAGCAGCCTCCTGAACAGATATATGGCACCATGACCAAGCATACCACCTTGTATTTACACAAAAAATCGTTTCTTGTCTGAAACATATTGTTTAGTTTTTTTTTCAATGATAGAAAAATATTATTGAGCATAATTAAGTTAAATTAAGGCCCCACAACATGGCTTTATGATATGGACTTCATCATACTTTTATGTGCACGTGACTCTTCGATTCAGGCATGTGCATGTGTGTGTGTATTTGGACAATGTGTCTATGGTGTTTAAAACAGATTATTGAGCTTAAAGCAGACAATAAGTGGCCCATTTAGTCTGCCTGGAGTGTTTGGCATGGCTACACACTTATCACAGGGGGAGGGATGAAACCGGGAGAGGGAGAGGGAGAGAGAGAGAGAGCAAGAGAGCGAGAGAGAGGGGGGGGGGGAGGGGGGAGCATAGGGTAAAAGGTTTTTAGCCTCCACATTCATCATTGTACAGCACCCAAACCCAACTTTTGCACCTCACTTTTCCTCAGGATGCTGCTCTGCGACCCCTAATAGCTCTGAGATGTTTACAGAGAGGTTTCATCATCACAAGTGAATGCAGTGCAGAGCCATGAGCATAGACAGAGCCACAGGCAAGAGAGAGACAGATAATCTGCTCACCCAGGTGTCATAAGTACATGAGAGGGATAATTACTAAACATAACATTTAATAACATTTCCTCAGTTCCTTCTCCTCCCAGTGGTTTAAGAGTGGGGGGATGAGAGACAATACTAATATATAGGAGTGAATATAGCGGAACATGTCCTTGCCAGATATTCTGATTATTTTCAACTCATATTTGAAAGCAATATGGGACTGAAAGGAAATGGGAATCTATCGATAGCTATGAATCAATCAATAGCTCTGTTGTTCGAAGTACCTGTGTACGGTTGAATGGGATGCAGGAAATGGAATTGAAAAAGAGTTTCTGTGCCCCATTCCACTAGAGTTAGCTGTTGTCATTCAGTCTCTGTCATGTGGAGTACAATTGATCTTTTTTTTTATCAATTTATACTCACAACCTTCCCTTTGTAATGTATCAAACTACTGCTCTTCAATATATTCTAATCTCGTAGCTTCAGCTGAATGCATGATGTCTAACTCAGGTAGTTTCAAGTGCTTGCTCTGAAACAGGTCAATTTGACTTTGCTGAAGAAGCACATGTCTGATTGTGCAACACTGCTTTTGTTTGAGTGGATATCTGGCCAGAGGACAGGGAACGGGCGGATCAGTGAGGAAGCATCTCAGGAATGAAAGTGACATCGCCTATTCTATTGTCCTGCAGGGACAGGAAATTGAACGTGATGTAGAGAATTGCTGTTTGTGTCCCGTTTTAGATTGTATGGCAAGATCAGGTGTGGTTTTGTAATCCTTTTTTATCTAGATATTAGATTAGACCTTGTATATGTGATTATTTCCCCTATTCATATTATATAGTGATTGGATGTGGGCTGTTGTATTATGTAACTACTTAAAAAGATTAAACTTTCGCAAATAACTTTAGTATCTCATTGTTGAGCTGCAGCAGTCGTGATGTCATGTGTTTGTTACAAGGTTGTTAAGAGTAAGTGCATACAAATGGCTGAATAT
This sequence comes from Limnothrissa miodon, assembly GCA_017657215.1. Lineage (NCBI taxonomy): Eukaryota > Metazoa > Chordata > Actinopteri > Clupeiformes > Clupeidae > Limnothrissa > Limnothrissa miodon. Next base: position 324,480 of record JAGFZM010002217.1, read on the forward strand.
GTCACTGTATCACTGCAGGATACGTTTATACAATGTTCTTGGACATGGCATGGCTGTGAGACATTGGGCTGTCATGGGATGGTAGTCTAAAATATTTTTTTTAAATTACAGGTATATCTTTACCAGCTTCATCAGTGTCCAGTTCTATATCTTCTACAAGATTATGGCTGCAAACATTCTCTTCTGGGTGAATAAAAACCTTTTTCTCTGTCTTGAGTTGATTTTTTTCTTTTCATTTCCTATTAGAGACAAAAGCTTAAATCTCCTGTCACCTCAAGACCCCAGTGCTTTTATTCTGATGATCTTTATCCATTCAACAAACATTTAGGACAGTTAGTGGAAATAGCTGACAAGAATGGAGTGCAAAGCACTCAGTCTAAAAGGACCTGTTTTGGGTCCTTTCCCCAGATTATAGGTAGGAGTGTGGGCTACACCCACATACTTCTTCCAAATTCCTAATCTTGTATGTCTGTTTATACAGTCAGAAAACAATAGTCAGAAAACGTGTTACCTCTAAAACACACTCAGACAGAATTTCATCATGTAGAATTGAGTTATGGTAGACTAAATAATGAGATGTTCAATCACACAACCAGCTACTGACTGCTACACACTAGTTAACCACATGAATTGCAAATCGTGGCCTACATTGCCAAGGTTACAGGTAAATCTGATACTTTTGAGAAAGTAGCAATGAGATACAAATATTGAGGCTTACTTGCTGTTGTTTAAGCTACTATCCTGAAAACTATTTCATCAAACAGCGAATAGGGAGTAGCCTACTGTACCACAAATATGACTCAGGCACACTCAGTAGGCTAAGCACTTTCCCACGAAACAGTATTTCGTTTTTCTAGATTCTTCGTGTATCTAAATTACAATAATTAAAACAGTAATATGCTGTATTTTTAGATGAAACCTGCATGGAAATCAAGCGTTGGAATCCCTTCCAACCACCGCTCCGGGTCTTGCAAACGGCCAGTGGAGGGCAGCCATCGGTAGTATGTGGATTGGCTCGAGCGCAGTTGAGTTGTGGAGGAGATTCCAGTCTTTCTCCTGCATATCTGACAGAGCGCGAGGAGCGGCGCGAGCCTTGGATGTATGAAGTAAATGTATTTCTTACCTGAGGAAAACAACCCTGTTAGAAACATCAGAGAGCAATAAACAAACAACTCCTGCACATATGTTCGTCATATGTACCTTTGGTGGAACATTGGCGGTACGCAAAACAATTTGACGGAATTTCTCTGAGCCGTTTCCCCGTCTGCCATAGGGGGGAGCAGTCATATGATAGCTTGAGGGCGGCGGCATTTCGCACCACCTTACTGTAGCTCACTGCCTGACTCAAGTCCTGGGACCTCTTGAACTCTATATCGTCTACCCTACTGTTGTCCGTGCAAACCCGCCACTGAACTATATACATTTTGGCTGGGGCATCGCAGTACACTGCCTCTAAATATCACAGCCACAGTCTTGATAATATTTTTTTCACTTCAGAAGCTACGGATTCTCTTCACTGACTGGTTTTTATTCTCCATATAATGGGGAAAAGTAGACAGTCGGTGAGATTTGCAACCGGAATAAGAAGACTCTCCTTACGAATGTCCACATCACCTGGACTCATTCTGCTGCTTGTGATCAACATTGTAACGGCACAAGGTAAGACACTTTCCCCAGGACAGACTGTTTAAATGTACTGTTCTGTCATTGCGTGGTCCGTATTTTTTTGTTTCCAATAATTTGTTAAAAAGCTTACACCTGTCCTTGTTTAGCCTGCAAACCGGTGTAGTACAGAACCTAACATTCGACTAAAGCTGCCGCAAAACCATGCCCACAGAAATGCGATATTGTCCATATTTTTTGTGGATAATCTTGCTAGTCGCTTCATTTTATTAGCGCGTTCAACACAACGTGTACAAAAGTTAGGATTTAGTAATTTATCGAGCAATCGGGAGATTTCTTACAGATATTAATGAGTATGACACTCTAAACCTTATTCCATGGCTGAACGTGCCTCCATTGATTTGCGTCGAACTCGCAACACGAACTAATCAGAATGATTACGCACGTATCCATACAATAGATGAATTATTGTTCACATTTTTAGTAGCTTGGCCTCACATCCAATTTGTCTGTCAACAGCCTAGATGAAGTCAGCATGTTGTGTAAAGCCTATCTTGAGAAGACGCCTGAAACGAAAGAACACCGTTGAACGCGTAATACAGTATTTGTGTGTATGTGTGAGTGTGTGTCCGACTTTGAAAGTGGTCAGTAGCCTTGCGTGCATGAGTGAATGACCAGAAACAGCCTGTCACAGAAATCACACCAGCATCTCATTGAACTTTTGAGCATTTAAGTCGGTCACAAAAAATTACAATCGATTGTCTGTTCGTGCCTACTAAAAAACACATGCTAATAATACCCTGTTATGTTTTCTAATATTACTTTTATGTTCTATTATACACTCTGTGAAAAGAAATGTATATCTGCCATGTGAACCCTTCAGTAAGCAGCATTAATTCTGTGCGTAGCCTTTCTGGACACACATCCACAAAAAGTCTGACTCAAGAAATAACAGAATCACTAAGCGAGATCTTCAGTTGCTTTCAGCAGTCATACACACCCTTTACAGGCTCCCTTTCCTTGTTGTATTTATGTAAATTATATAACTTATGAATACGAGCCTATCAAAATTATTATTATTATTATTATTATTATTATTAGTAGTAGTAGTAGTAGTAGTAGTCAACTATTATATTGCCAGTAAATTAAAGTACTGCTCATAAAGTTCTGAAGCTTGTCTGTTTTATTTTCCAATTTAGTCAGCTGCCTAAAGTTACTGCCACTCCAGTCAGTACTGAGATGTCGATACATTCTGAACTCTGTCTACAACAATTTCAGCATATTTAATATATGATTCAAACAGCTGAATTCTCCTCATGCTTTTGGAGATGGCACCAGAGCTGGCTTTTCTTTCTCCAAAATTCCTTTAGGAAATATTTGATTCCCATAGGTCAGTGTATAATTTCAAAGATGCTCTAAAAAAGTTCTGAAATGTCAGCCATTAGTCAGAGGTTGGTTATAGTACTAGGCCTCGTTGTTTACTGGTGGGCTCTTTTCTTTAGTCGTTAAAGAAAAAAATTCCGGATGACCAAAGTGGGAAGAATGTTATTTAAAGACTAATAAGTGGCAGTCATCTCCTAACAGCGAGAGACAGCGCATACCCTCTTGGCCTATTAAAAACCCATTAGCTAAACCCACTCTCAATAATGGGTGATTGTGTGTCAGACAAACATAAGCCCAAAAACAATGCCTCTGTGATTTTGACAGCGGGTGTGTTCCAGAAGGGGCAGGTGGCCAGGATGTGTTTACTGCTGAAGTACACCCTTAAACAAGTTGTAGAGGACACACTTTTTAAACTGGTTTCAGACACTCTTTCTCTTAACTTGTCTAGCAAAAAAATAATTATAAATAGTCACACCCATAATAGTACAGTGTTGACAAGCAGGATTCTTCTGCCTGATAACCGTTATGTTGGGTGAAAGTGTTTCCTGCTGTAGCTTGAGTTTGTGATTTTTCAGGTTCACACAGCAACTCAGGGTCCCGTTTGCTCGACTCCTACTCAGTTAATTTCTTTGCTGGGCGTCTGTCTAGCTTTGATCCATCTAGTCCTTGACAATAACTTTGCTAGCAGTGACTCCCCAGTATTTTGCAGCTGAGCGCAAGCAGCTCGGTCAAAGGCGCTCTTTGACTGCTTCTCTATGGCTTCCTTTGTGTGGGAGCCCCGGAGAGAAATGCAATGGCAGGATTCCTCTTGGCACCATTGTTTAGCCAAATGCTACAGTCAGTGCCCACTCCCATAAACATATTCCAGAGTTGAGGCTTTGTATGTTTCCTGCTTTTCATAGCAGCAGCAGCCTGTGTGGTATTCATTTGGAGTATGAAAAAGGGCCCTGTGCAAAGCATTATTTTGATGGAGACAAATATTTTATCCCCCTACCTCTCTTAAATTTCTTGCTGTTGTGATGCTTTTTGTTGCTTGGTTGAGAGGTCTGTTCCTATGCCGTTTGCTCTAAATATGTTGCTACTTTGTGACACGAGTAAGTGCCTTTTAAGTGAAGTGTCATTTGAAAGCACCAAGATTTTGGCACTGGGAGGTTCAGCAGGGAAACTCGGAAAGTTATGGAATCGAGTTAACGAGTAGGATAGCTGTTTTTCTTGTAAAGAGATCACTGATGTATGCTCTTCTTCTAATCTAGCAGCTGTTGGGCCAATTTGATTGAGCAAAAACAGAATACGTACTGTAGCCTTCTCTGGAACTTGATCTTTACTTGATCTTGATCTTGTTTGAGTTCTGTGTTCTTTTTATGCTCTTTATTTTGTCTAACCAAAGGGAAAATAAAGTTGGTGAATAACATTAATGTTGTAATCTAATATTGACACAAGTAATCTTCTTTGAACATTTTTTATGAGTATGTTGGGGGTTATTTATTGTACTTTACAGACTTGTTTCAGTCTGTATGTGCAATTCATATAAAACAATGTTAAACTACACAGACACCCATCATATTTTAATAGGTACTTTCATTTGGTAAACATATTGCAGTTAGGAGCTGTTCCTGTCAATGCTGATGGTATTTTGACACGGTTTGGCAGTCACTAATCAACTCATCATTCATAGCTTTATTTCCCCATATGACACATCTCTCCCCCTCGTCTCTGTCTCTCTCCTGTGTGTCTGTGCTCATGGAGATTTATTCGGATGAATTAAAGCAGCGTTTAACAGCAGCGTTATTGTGTTGTGAGCCTGAATAAGCAAGCGGGTGGAGAGCCGGCGGAGACAGAAAGTCAGTCGGTCACTGTTGCACGCTGGGCCTCCCGCGCCATAAACACTGGACTCATAACACAGCCGGAGGCTCCCGAGCTCCCGCTTTTGTGCGACCAGACCCACAAAGTGGCAGCTGGGTGTGTGTCCGTGGGAGAACTGGAGTTCTGTGTTTTTCTCAATGTGATTACGGTTATGTGTTCCTCAGTTGTGTCTCTATCTCGTATGTATTGAGTATAAATACAGTAGAGTATACACACACACACACACACACACACACATATATATAAATGTATATACTTATAATATATATATATACATATATACATTTTTTTTTTTAATGAAGTAAAGGAATTTGCTTCTGGTGTTGGGTTGGAGCTGAATAGTGAGGGAAGCAATAATCATATAATCCTGTTTTCAGAGATTTTCCAATGCTTGTATTCTCCTCTCTCTCTCTCTCTCTCTCTCTCTCTCTCTCTCTCTCTGTGAAGCCTGAGCGTTGTATATTTCAAATGGCTGTGTTTCTTGTTAAGTAGCGTGGCTGGCCCTGTCCTCCGCTGACAGGGGGGCTGAGGAAAGAGAAAGAGTGTGTTGGCCTCAGGAGAGCGGCCAGTCCTTGCTGGGATCCGGGGCTTTGAGGGCTTTCTCCGTCTGGAGGTCCAGTGGGCAGGCTTGGCAGGCAGAGCCACTCGCAGGAAGCGAGGGCTCAGACGGGTTGTTTTTAACCTGCTGAACTCAGGACAATGACTGAACAGAGGACGTTTTTTTGTCTCTGCTCAGGCCCTCAGTTTCTCCAGGGTGCATGGGGGTGGAGAGGAGTGGGACATGGTGGCCTTTCAATGTTTGGATTGGATTGTGTGTGTGTGTGTGTGTGTGTGTGTGTGTGTGTGTTTTTTGTGTGTTTGTGTGTGTGGTGGGAGGGATGCCGAAGTGTTTCTTTCTGCAGCTGAATGTCTAATTCTGCTGTGGTGGAAGGAGGGGGACAAAAACAAGAAAGGAAGCATGCGACAGCAGGACTGATGGGCTTTTGTTTTCCGGCGTGTTCATTGTGTGCATTGTGTCCTCGCGCACGTTAAAGTAAACAAATACACGACAGCACAAGAAGGTGTCTTGTGCTAAATTCAACAGTCACACTGCTTTGAGAGGAACAAAAGGCGCACTGTAAACCCTTTCTGAGGGCTTCTAAATGCGGTGAAGAGGGTCGCTTGGAGCTGGCAGCACTGCTGGGAGACGGAGCAGGAAGAGTTGCAGGCTGGGCTCGGAGAAGGGAGGATTAAGCCTCTCTTTTCCCTTTCTTTTCCTCAGCTCTTTACTTTTCTTTCTCTCTCTCTCCCTCTCTCTCTCTCTCTCTCTCTTTCTCTCACTCTCTCAAGTCTTTCTTCTCTGTCTTATTCCGTTTCAGAGCTAAGTGTGCATGGTAATGTTTGGACCGATCAGACCATTTTACGTCAAAATGGTGACTGTAATTACACTGTAATTGTTACAGTTACATTTTATGCTCCTTCCGTGCGTTTGAGCTCAACCAGGCCCGCAAAAGGTTAAAGTTGCAGGACGGCAGCTTGCAAGGTTGTGCGCGTACAATAAGAGCTCTGTGCTGGGTGAGGTTAGTATGGGCCTCAGCTATAAAATATGTCACTAAACCCAGACACATGACAGAATTGGGCAGTATTAAAGAAGAAACTGTGCATGTGGGCGTAAGGGAAAGGGATCAACACAAGCACACATTTGGCAAGGATATCAGGGGACATAATTTGTTCATCTGAACACATGTTGACATTAGTAGTATCCGGTTGTTTAGCCCTGTTTGACTGGGAGCGTTCTTTTCACATGCTCTGGTGGAAACATGCAGGAAAGGACTTGGCACAGGCCAAGTGTTGTTGACAACGAATTTGGTGTTTACTGATGATTGCTTTCGATAAAAACCTGCATTGTTTTTTTGGCTCATTTATCTGGTGGCTGAGTGGGCCTCGATCCAAGGCAGCCCAGGTTGTTTGGCCTGGGGAAGACATAGCTAAAGTAATGACTCCCGAAGATCCCAGCCACGCTTCTCCTCTTCTGGGCAAAATGAGAGAGGAGGTCCGGTAATTAATCACCAAGGCTGTCACACTTACCACTATGGCGGGGAAGAGTGTGTGTGTGTGTGTGTGGGGGAGGGGGGTTTAGGGCAGGTGGGGGAGGGGGGGGGGGGGGTGACTGCTGTGCAACTTCCACTTCTATTAGCAGTCCATTAGCAAAGGCCAGCACAAGTACCGACACTTCATGTGAATTCCTGAGTAAGAGCAGATGACATGTCTGTCAGCAGAATTGCTCCTCCATCCCATAAAGCAGGAGAATATAAGGAGACAGTCACCCTTGCTGTGCTGTAGAGAAAGCTGGAGGGGGGTGTGTGTGAAACTTACTCCTTTGTACTTGGCCATCATCCATCAGTATCAGTTATCCAGGACAACGCAAAGAGAGGTAACTGTTAAAGTGAGTCATGTCACACCTGTGTTTGGCTGGAAGCATAGTGGAAGTCCTCTTGTGTGTGTGTGTGTGTGTGCGTACATGTGTGTGTGTGTGTGTGTGTGTGCGTGTGTGTATGTGTGTGTGTGTGTGTGCATGTGTGTGTGTGCATGTGTGCGTGTGTGTGTGTGTGTGTGTGTGTTTTTTGTGTGTGTGTGTGTGTGTGTATGTGTGTGCGTGTGTGTGCGTACGTGTGTGTGTGTGTTTGTGCGTGTGTGTGCGTACGTGTGTGTGTGTGCATGTGTGTGTGTGTGTGTGTGTGTTTGTGTGTGTGTGTGCGTGTGTGTGTGTGTGTTTGTGTGTGTGTGTGCGTGTGTGTGTATGTGTGTGTAAGAGAGAAAAACTGAGAGGAAGGGTGTATGTGCTAGTGAGAAAGTGAGTAAGAAAGAAAAGTGAGAGAAAGAAAATAAAAGAGAGATTGAGTTTGTGTTTTGTGTTCAGGTTTAGGGCAATACAACACCTTCACCTCCGTTGAATCCAGGTGTTCATTTATGAGACATTTAGTGAGTATTGTACAAAGGACTAATGTCTGAAAAATAAAATATTCTTAAGCTAAAGCTTTAAATTGTGTTATGGTTTGTTATAACAATGAACCTAAAGCGGCATCAGTGCTTGCCTGACATTTCCAACTTGATTGCATTATTGTTGTTTGATTATACACAATGATGGGTTTATTATGTTGTGATTGTCTGCTCTTTGATTGTACCTTTCCAATCATATTACCATCAGCCAACACTTGTGCGAAAAAAAATGATGTTATTTCTCTCTGCAAATTGGAAAGCAGTCCCAACGGAAAGGTCTAAATTCATTCAGGCTTGAAAGAGTATGTCACCATGTCGACAGGAAGCTGCTAACAGTGTGACATGTTGCAGACCACCCCTGTCCCGACCAAGTTTTCGAAGAAGGAGGGCCCTCACTGTGTCCCACTGCATAGCACATCTGCTTGTCATTTAACTCATGCCTTCCTGTAATATCTGTAGGCATCTTGGACATGAACATTGAAGAAGGCTGGGCTCTTTGGGGAAGGCTAGGTTTATTGGGAATAAACTTTTTTTGTCATGACATACTTTGGGTGCCCTAGCTCAATATATTGTCTAAAGGATACATATTAACAGCCTTTTCTCAGCTTTAGTGTGAACTTTCCTTTGTTTGCACCCAAATACTCTTTGCCTCCCATTGTCTTAATCAAGCAACTACTATTTGCACTACTGGCATGACCCAAAGTTACTTGTTACATCCTCAGAAGGATAGTCCATAAATTCAGAGGTTGCTGCTGGAGTTGCACGCAAACCCCTCTCAGAGCAACACGAATCTTCAAAGCCCTCTTGAAGACGAGGCTGTAAAAGAAAACTAGGCTACATTTAAGAGGCTGGTTGCTGGATCTGGCAAAGAAAGGCCATTTGCACCGTAAATGTTACTATTGCAATTTAGCTGAACCGGAGCTCAAATGGAAATCAGATTTTTCAAATTTAAAGCCATCTGGTAACAGTTGGATGACATATACATGCATTTTATGGCCAATCTGCCTGAGGCTTTAACACCCAACCAGTCCCTTGAGAGGATTAAACCAGCCTCCTTTGTGCTTATCAAAAACTTGCCTCTCTGAGGTTGTTGCTATTTGACCTGATTTATGCTGTCTGACACATGGGCCATTTCTTGATAATAAGGTATGTTTTCTAACCTTCTTGCATACCAGAAGTGAATCCATACTTTTCTCACCTAATATCTTAAAATGCAACATTTGAAGGAAGTCATAAACTCCCTATTATCTGTCCATTCTTCAGAAGAGCGACCAGAGGACAGAAAAAGAACAAGGTTATCATTGCTTTGTGCTTTTGCCTGAAACATGGCTGTGTATTTCCTGCCCGTAATGTATCTCATTTCTCTCTCTTTTTTTATCGCCGGTCCAGATGACCAGATGAAAGGACAGTGCAGATAACAGAATGCCTCCTCGGGCTTTTTTATGGAGCCCTAAATGGGGACAGTTTATTTTCAAAGACTAGCTGGGGCTTTGACATGGTCTGTCTTGCATTAGTGTCTACTGCATTGCAATCTCTTACTGGCGCTCTCTCCGTCGATGCTGTTGTACCCGGAGGCCACGGCATCAGACAGAGACTACAGGGAAAGAATAAAAAGATGGTGGTAGGGGTCCCAGTCTTTCTTTGTAATTAGCCAGGCTCTAAAAGGGGGTGAGGGGACCTCATTTAGGTTGGCCGTGTCCTGAATGAAGAGGTCTCTCTTTCTCTCTCCCTCTCTCTCTGTTTGTGTCCCAGAGAGAGACACAGAGAAGTGATGCTGTGAAGGGGCCTGTCATTATCAGCAGCAGGTGCCCGCTGTGGAATGCAGGGAGCCATGTTTGAAGATTTTAGAAATATGTCTGTGGGAAAGACTCTGAAGTCTGTCAGGCCGTATCTGAGGAGAGAGAGAGAGAGAGAGAGAGAGAGAGAGAGAGAGAGAGAGAGAGAGAGAGAGATGTTCCCCGGCCTGAAGGGGGGAGGGAGAAATAAGGGATTTGGACTTTGAACAAGAAAGGCGAAGAATATGTTGTATTTGATGTTTTTTTTTCTTTCTCTCTGTCTGGCGAAATGTCATCCACACACAAACACAGAGCACGAGACCATTTGTTTTGAGAGGCAGAGAGAAAGATTGAAAGAAAGAAAATGAAACTCTAGATACCCCCCCCCTCCCTTTTCTTATTTTGATGAAATGCCATCTCAAGTCTGCTTTGCTTCCTCACTCGAATGAGGACACTAAGCAATTTAGTACGTAATTAAGGCCAATTTGATTTGAGTCGCCTGTGCTGTAATCTGACGAGGAGAAAGCCCATCCAGAGCAAACATACTGTTCTCACCCGACTGTTTGTTAGAAAGCATTATCTCTTGTTATTTTACTGAACCGTTGGGATAATGGTGTATTACTTGGCCCTCGGCCTCTTGGAAGTGTCACCGGTCACAGGAGGGGGGTTTTAACTATGCCTCCAGATATAGCAGTGGCAAGGCTGCACATTTGTTACAAGGCAATCAATCATATGTAATCTATTGTCTTGGGCCTTCAATTTTAAGGTCCCGTAAAGGAGACATCCAATCTGCAAGTTACATTCCTGGCACGGTCTTAGGGAACTTCCATCTCGATTGATTTTCAATGCTGGGATTATTTTGCCTGTGATTAAAGTAGTGTTAATTGAATGGTAAGTTTTAGCTTTCTTTATTGGGTAGTTATTGTTTGTCATTGATTCAATCCTGATTTAAGAAACAGGGAATTGGATTTGTTGGCAGAGAAGCCCTTTATTTCCTCAGTGAAAAGTTAAATAATAAATTGCTGTCTTCTTTCATTTCGGTTCACTTTAAGTCTCTTAGTGGGCTCTTAAGCCACATTTAGCCGCGTTCTGGACCTTTAGCAAACGTCAACAGGCGGAAAGGTCACAGCGAATTTCCAGCAGATATTCCCCCGAACGCTAGAAAGCAACTGCACTGCAGTCTTAGTTGTTATTGTGGTATTAAGGCTCAGGCCCTTAACCTGCTGTATGCAATCATCTGGCTCTCCAGGTCTCATCCATGCCTACTCATCTCCAGTGGTAGCAGTGGTAGCCATTCAACACACATGCATTAACTCAGTGGGTTATTGATGTCCTTATTCACCTTCAAAGTGCTCCTTGGCCTCTTTGCTGCATTCTATGTGCATTGTGTGTGTGTGCGTATTTGTAAGTGTGTGTGTGTGTGTAAGTGTATTATTTTGTGTTAGTGTTGTTTTTTTTATGTTTTTTTGTTTGTGTTTGTATTTGTGCATGTGTGTGTGTGTGTGTTTGTGTGTGTGTATGTTTTTATGTTTATGTTTGTGTTTTTATTTGTGCTTGTTTGTGTTTGTATTTGTGCTTGTGTGTGTGTGTGCATATGTGTGTGTGTGTATGTGTGTGTGTGTGTGTGTGTGTGAACAGACTTAGCTCCGAGTTGACTGCTCTGATTGCCATGTTCCTACTGGGTACCTGAGTTTTGTTCCTCAGACTCAGCACTTTCATATGGCGCCGTGTCCAGAGCAGAATCCCCTGGGGGAGGATGTGCGAGCCGAGGCATGCTCCTCAGCGCTTAATTGGGATGCACATTCAGAGGGCCCAATTTGGTGTAAACCTTGACAAGAAATCCGTGTAAATCTTGTTAATGGCGGCACCAGGCTTCTTTTTTTTACTGCTGGGGACTTGCAGAGTGCAGAGTGGAGAGAGTACAGGTTCTGACAAGTGCTGCATCACACACAGAACACACAGACACACAGACACACACACACACACACACACACACAGAAATCTCTCTCTCTCTTTCTCTTTCTCTCACACACACAGACAAGAGAGGAGGGAGAGGGAGAGTGTAACTAGCCATTACGTGCAAACATAAGTCCAGGCATTAAGCTATTTATCATCTAAGCAGAAGAGAAATGTAATTTTGGAGCGAGAGAGGGGGTATTAGAGGGGGGCCAGCTCTAAAGGACTGTTGCTTGCCTTTGTGTACAAACGCACATCCCTACTGCGCCGGCTGCTTATCCCAGTTTTAAGGGAAAGCCATTAAGATTAGCCTGATTAGGAGAGCTCCCTGACTCCGCTGCACATCTGAGCACAGGTTGCTCCATGATCGGAATAATGTGCACCAGAGATAAGCTGAGGTAACACCAAAGCCAAGGGTAGGAGGGGTGGAGAGTGGTGGTGGAGGTAGAGGGAAGTCGGGGGGGTGGTGGGAGGGACGGGGGGGCTGCAGCTGTTTGTGCTGACTGTTCATCTGTTTATGCTCTCCGCCCTCACAACAGATGGAACATGTTAAGATGAAAATGGGGACTGTTTAGATTGTGTGGTTTAAGAAAGGGACTGTTGTCAACAGAGAATGCCTGCTTCCATTTAGCCACCTAGGCGGCATGTATTCAGCGAACAGGCAGCTTGTGACCATATTTAGACATGGGTCCTTTCAGACTGAGCTTTTTTAATCTTTTGATCATTTTTTCACTGTACGTCTGTGTGTGCTGTACGTCTCAGAGGTTTTGGGCTTCCTTGAAGCATTTGCAAGGCCATTTCTATCAGATCCTCCAGGACGGGTTTAAATGATCAGGAAGAAGGGTTGGAGGTAATTGAGCTGTGTTGTGGACACGGGGGATAAATCTATTTGTGTACCCCGCTCCTCCTTTTGCCTTTGACAACAAGCTTAAAATATATACGCTATACTTCTGTCAGCATGGGTATACACGTTTTTTTTTTTTTTTTTTTTTAGAGGCTATTCGAGGCGATAGAAGGTGAAAGGGACACAATTGTTTTCTGTCTGGTCTCGAATGAGAAACACGGCACAGTTAGTGCTAGAAACAGATGGCACGTTCACCTCTAGAGAAATCTGCTGGGTTGGACTGGGTGTCTGCTAACAGTTGGGACCAATTGAACAGAAGTACATCACACTTTTACATCTGAAATGTTTGGATCATGTTACAGCCACAGTGAAAGCTCACTGACATGGATGATGAAAAGAGTGAGGAATCAGATCTGAAACTGTGCAGGCCGACTTGTGGTTTGTATCAGTGAAGCCATCATGGCTATTTAAGCCTGTTTCTAGTAATAGCGATTTGAACATAACAGTCTGACATTCTTAAATTGGATTCACTCACACAGAGCATGATGGCATTTAAATGGGGTTCCAAACATCCTTTATGGAACTGGCAGGGCCTCATTTTGTGAAATTGAGACACAGCGTCAATGGCTGAACAGCCATCTTTGTGCTCAATGTTGTTAGCTTCTGCTCTTCTTCTGTTAGAGGAGGGCTCTGAATAAGTACATCTGTGCAGAAGAAGAAATGTTTAAAAAGATCCTACTTCCCACCCAACCCCACCCCAACACACACACACACACACACACACACACTCACACAACCGATCTCCTCCCTCAAATAACATGAAATCATAAGCATTCCTGCCCGAGTTCCAGCCCATAATTTTAGTCAGTGGAAGGGGAAGCATGAAAGTCACCAGTGTAAACTGATACACCACACTGCAGAGCCCAATCTATGACATATGCTCTGGAAACAAATTAGCCTTTCAACGGATGCAAAATGTAGGAATTCCTAGGGTTTAAGGCAGCAACGGTGTAAGCCGATCTTCCTTCAGATTTTTTAAACTTACCAGTGTTCTTGTGGGCGTCTATAGAATAATTTCATTAATCCGCTATTTCTTTCTTTCTTTCTCACTGATTTGCATCCCCCCCCCCTTCTCTTTTTTCTCACTTACTACTGCTCAGGCTGCTAATGTTTTTCTAATGTAAATCATACTCCCTTAATGGTTTCTTCCTTTCAATAACATCCTATGCCAGCATTCTCAACAGTCAGCAAAAGTGTGTGTGTGTGTGTGTGTGTGTTTTTTTCTTGGAATGGTTAAGACTAATGACAAAATGCAGATGTAATTGTCTTGAATTTGTCAAAAAAAAAATGCAAATCATTAAGAGGAATAAACGTTTTTTTTTTTTTTTTTTGCGTAGATGTGAAAAGAGAAAAGCCAATTACTGTGTGAACGCGCCCACATGTTGTAACCCAGCAATGCCCACCTCATGTTTAGTAAAGGCCGCTTATTTCAGTAAGTGCCTGCCGCAAACAGAAAATAAAATAAACGCACAAGTTGCTTCAGCCTCGGGTCAAGCCTCGGTGTGGGGGAGTAACTTCATCCAACTTCTTCTCCCACGACAGCTGACTCGAGTCCGAGATGAAGTTCTCATCCATAAACATACTGTAGCTCTCCTCACTCATCACAAAAAAAGCTAATATGATAATATTACTAAAAGCACACGCCTCGAGACTCTTTCTTCATATGAATTGGATTTTATTGATTGCTTTAATTGAAAATTCAAAATGCTCCATTCATAAAAGGGGGTGACAGAGAGTTAGTCCGCTGACAGGACTGTGATGAAAGATTTGACAAATTAATTTGGTGTGTCTGGTACACTGCAATCAGTATTGTTTTCTCTGTGCCCTGTACCCTGTGTCAGTTTGTGTATTTATGATGAACTTTTAATCAGATGACAGAAATAACCGTCGGAGGCACTTACTTCTTTATATTTAGTGTCCAAGGGAAAGCGAAGATGAGTTCAGCACATAAAAGCACATTGCAGAGGGCCGTTTGCCACATGTATACCACACCTCAGCTATATATAAGGCGACCACACTTTTATCCACCTCAGCTATCTCTGTTTACCGCTCCTTACCTACTTACAGTACAGTACCTACTTGTGGGCTTTCTCTGTCTGCAGTTGCAGCAAGCGTTTCAAGTCTATTTTTGGCAAAGCCAGTGTTGTTTTGCATGTGGGTGAAGGCTAATTCAGGCAAGACAGCTCGGCGGCAACAGGTCACGACTGCGAACAAGAGCAAGCGAGAGCGCAGACTTCGAGAAGCGGCAGGGAGAAAGGGCTCTACACTGTGGCAGGGCGTGACTGGTGGTCGTGGCAACAGCAGAGAAGCTGATCCATGAGAGTGTGGGAGAGACTGTGTGTTTTTTTTTTCAGGAGGAGGGAAAGGATGGTGTGTCTGAGGCCAAGGGCCGAGGAAAAGGGGTCGGGTGGGGTTGGGCGGTGGAGGAGGGATGGGGGAGGCACAGGGATCAGATGCCTGATTTATGAACCCTGAAGTGCAGGCATTTTACCTCCTGGGCCCAGTCCTCGGTGTTGTCTCTCTACGCCGCATGTCTGACATGTTTGTCGCTTCTGACTGAAGCTTCCCACCCCCTGTCACTGCAGATAATGAAGATGTAGAAACTTAGACACGGACGTTAAACCCGAAAAAAGAGATGTCTCAGGATGTCTTCATTTGCCATGCTTCATATGTTAGTGTTTCTCTAACATGGGATCAGGAAGAACCATGAAAGAATTATTAGTTATTCCAAAATAAGGAAATAAATAAAAGAAAAAACATTTTCAAAACCTTAAAAAATGTTTGTGCCAACATCTTTGGTCTCAAAAACATGTTATACTGCCATACCATTTTAACAAGGCTTTGCTTTATTGGCTTAGTTGAATGCCTGTGGTCACTTGTCTAGCAATAGAGGTTTGCGTTTCTGTTGTTTGTTCCTATTATGGCTCATTAGAATTGAGAGCATCTGAAACAGTAGCCTCTGACAGGAATGATGAACAGTGCTTGCAGTCTGTCGGGGACTCCTTTGTGCCATATTTACAGAAAGGGTGTGGTGGCTCAGTCAGAATGACAGCCTGCTGTTCTATTGTTTTCAGTGACAATAATGCCGGTAAAATTAGTGTGGGAGTGGGCATTAGTGGGTTTGATTGGTTTTATCCTTCGAGTTCAGATTACATCAAATTAAATGTTATGGTTAAATTTAATCAAAAAGAGTTTTTCTTCTCTGATTTATCTGCCAAGATTCAGTCAAGTGATATTCATAATGTGTCTATTCACTGTGTATTTCATGCTAGTGTGTACAAGCGTACATAATACATAGACTATAAACTCTATTATAAATGGAATAAAATATTCTCTTCACAGTCACAGGCTTGCCCAACGTGAGCATGTTGACAGCAAATCAAATCCTCATGAATCCTCCACGGTGATAAGAGTAAAAATCTTTGAAGCACATCTCAAACTGAGCTGGGTTACGTCCTTGTGCTGTGCTGCGTCTGAAGAAGCAGAGGCCCCACCGTTAGTCCCGAAACAGGCGGGCTAGGTCTGGGGGGGGGGGAGATAGTGTTTCTGCTTAACGTGAATTCAATCCCTTTGTCTATCTCGCTGTGATGTAGCAGACCGTGGGGAGACGCAGCCTTCAGCACATTTTTTAATGGACTTTTTATACGTGGAAGCTACTGTTTCCAAAGCTCGCCAAGAGGAGGGGTTGGCTAAATCATTGCATCTGGGACAGGTAGGTCTATAGTCTGTTTAAAAGTTGGCAGAGCTGTTCTCTTTTTCTTTTTTTTTTCATCCCACTTTTGTTCAGAAGCTGGTGGTTCTTGTCAAGATTAGATCAGAGACTGGTAACATAGTCCAGATGTTCTACTGACTGTGGTAGGCCACTGTCAGACAGCCCAAGAACAGGGAGGGAATTTAATCTTACAGACAAAGTAAGGACTGTCCCCTTCCCCCTCCCTCAATGTCAGCCACTTAATTAGTTTGAACTCCAGCATGCTAGTCATTTGCCTTTTTATGGTAATTTTTCCAAGATCATTTGTGTTTACAATGTTTAGATTGATTTTTTTTTTTAGTGGTGAGGGGTGTGTGAGGGGAGAGGGCAAGCCATGTTTATTTGTTCAGTGACTTTCATACACAAAGGCAGTGGGCTTTGCATTGAAGTATGAAAAGTATAACAAGATGAGATGTTTAGTTGTAGAAAATATAATTTCTTTTTTATTTAGAAAATAGAATCTAGAATCTATCTAGATTATTCATCTTTCCATAATTCTATACCAACAAAAAAAAATGGACTGACTCCATTGTAGTTGGAGCAAGTCGAATGGATTAAACAGGCTTCTAAGATGTCCTTTGTATTAAAAAAACTTTTTCTGATTGACAGATATTGATTGGCTAATCGCCCTACTCCCCCATCCAGGAGACTGGTCTTACATCTCTCAAGGCCTGTGATCTCATGGTCTCTGATCCTAAGCGCGTTGTTTGCGGGTGCAGCGCACTCCGATTTGAGAAAGCCGGGTGTTCTGGAAACGCGCTGATGGCCATCTGCAACGTTTGTCAGCAGCCATCAATTCCATTACGTGCTCCTGTGTATCTGACCTCTGCAATTCTTCTCCCTTTTTTTTTTCTCTCTCTCTCTCTTTCTCCCTCTCTCCTCTTTTTTATTTCCCCCTCTCTGCTGCCATCCCTCTGCCTCTGAAGAAGAATGACCATTTAGAAAGAGGGTTAGCATCCTAATTGACAGGCCACTCTAAACAAATCTGCCCCGTCTGCCCCCCCTATCTCCTCCTCAGCTTTGGTCCAGATGCCCCTACTCAACCCCCTCCTCCTCTCCTCTCAGGCCCTCCCTCTGACAGTGTAATCTAACTAATGCCCCCTTGTGCTTGCTGGAAAGTGAATTAAAAAGAGAAAATTCAATACCTTATCCATTGGATGGCCTGCTAGCGCACGCATTAGCCGTTTCTCCCCAACCCCTATAATTGGGTTACATGACTTGGATGCTGTAACAATTAGGAGCTAACACTCTCCCCGCTGTCGTTTATCTCACCCTGTAAGGACCTCTGATGTGTGTGTGTGTTGTGTGTTTGTGTGTGTCAGGGTTGAGGAGGGGGTCATACATGTATTAGGGCAGTTTGGAAACACAACAAAAGGAAGAAAGGAATGCGCAAATGATAAAGGGCCTGTATTGGAAGCATCATTTTTTTTTTACTTTTAAAAATGTTCTGCGGAAGTACTGGTAGTTTCATTCCCAGCCCTTGACGAGCATAGTTACCTTCTCTACCTGTTCTTCTTTGGCACCCAGTGGGGTGTGAAGGGCCTCAACAAACACAAGAATGGCACATGAGCCACAGAAAACCGTCAAGGAAAACAAAAAAAAAACACTTTTTATTGTAATGCTCGTTGGGACCCAGCGTGTCTCGAAGCCTCAGTCCTCCAGACTGACAGTTCATGTGAAGTCTTGATGGTGTCTCTGAAGACAGCTGGTGGTGCAGCTGAGATGTCTCCTTGCTGGGGCTCGGCTGGCTGGCTGGCTGGCTGGCTGGATGCATGTGTGTTTAGGAAAAGTACATCTGCACAGCTTCCTCTGCGTCACACAAAGGTACTGTAGGTGGCAAGAGACTCCAACTGGTGTGAGACACCCAGCAGGGAGTGATCTGTTAGCATGACTGACAGCAGAGTGGATAGTTATGAAGCTCTAGATATGAGCCACGTCCCACCCCCACCCCATCTCCCCTAAAATAGAAGAGGCATGTTTCCCATGAATAAAACATGACAAACTATGATACTTTTTTATGCTTCTTAGATCTTTGGTAGGTATTTTTCTTTGCTAAAGCCTCCGTGGCTGTGTACATGCTAACATTCAAGCATGTGGCTTGCACAGTTCCGTCTGAGTAAATGACAGAGGTTGTTTGTTGTATTATAATGTCGTCGAGAGTCTTCTTGTATTCCTGACCCAGTTTTGGCCTTTGAAAAGATGTCAGAGTTTGGAGAGCTGTGTGCTTGATGGAGTTTTATGTCTATGGAGATGTATATTTGTTTATCTTTCAGTCACACGTGGAGATTGTAGTTCTTGTATGGTTGTTTATGTCAGTGTTCCCAGGGTTGCCTTCATTAGGAACACCAGTTTCTATGGGGATGGGGATGTATTTTCCTCACAGTGATAATAAGCAAAACATCAACTAAATAATATAGGCTGCTTGCTATGATTGATGGTCATTGCTGTGCGTTTATCCTTGTAAAAGCTTGCTAGTAGCTTGTACTGTATTTTAGTAACTTAATTTTAAAATTTTCTAGTAAATATGAATAAAATACTTTGGTTTCAGAGCAAACATAGCCACAGTCGTCATAATACTGTCTCCGCTTTCTTGGTTAAAAGCTGTTTGTTTTTGCTAATGAGTTTGATCGTCATTAGCTGTCGTAATCCTATTAAAATGCACACCGAGGGATTTCGGTTGCTGTGTGTGTTTTCTGTGGGGTTTCTAAAATTGACTGTCCACTGAGATCATATGGGTGCCTTATTAAGCTTGTTAAGTCTTGTTAAATCCCACCCTGATGTGGCGGCTCTGCTCACTGTGTCACATCGCCCCGAGCCAGAACGACAGCCCAAAATCTGCAACGTAAATATCCAGTTTAACACCCACGAAGAAGCCCACAAGAGCTGCCATTGCAAATCCCCATCAAGCAACATGACAGAGCCTAGACTGACTCGTGACATTGTTAGGTGGGAACTGCTCATTGCTGTCAGGGCATGTGGATGCTCTGATGATTTATGGCTTGGATCGGAGGGGATGATTTACGATGCAGAGCTGTAGTTGCGGTAACTTTGAACAAAATCCTTTTGTTTTGGACAGAACAGCACTGCGGTTTGGAGTAGACCCCCTGGAACATTCTGTTTTAAAGGACAGAGCAGAGAAACCCCTACACAACGACCCCCTGCCCCCCACCAACACACACACACACACATATATATAGTAAACACACACTTACACACACACACACACACACACACACACACACACA
>JAGFZM010002217.1:359399-364399 GCA_017657215.1 Limnothrissa miodon
GTGTGTGTGTGTGGTGTGTGTGCGCACGCGAATACTCTTTCAAGTAGACAGACGCCAATGATGTATACATACGGCATTGATTTCACTATTCAAGCCTCCCACACGCCCACCCCACTTCATCAAAGCCTTCTGCATGGACTGCCAGCTCTTAGCATTGCCTAGCGCCAGCTTCCCCCTCATTTCTGCTGCCTGCTTTGGCTTTGGACTGTCCTACTCCATTAGGGGCTTCAGACGTGGGGTGCCTAATGCCAACAACTGCAGAATATCTGACTATTAATGTTTCATTCCAGCAGACAGAGGCTTGCTCTACCCCCCCCCCCCCAGCCCCCCTGCATTTCCCATTCTCCTCTTGACTGTAAGCCTGACTCGCTTCTACTGACTGTAAACCTGAATCTATACAATGGCATTGATCACTCACTCAGAGTAGCCTCTGCTGCACTGCTGTCTGTAGTCTCTTGTTGTCATCCGTCTCCACCTCTATACTTCCTGTTTACTTGTTTGTTGTCAAAGAAATAGCCGAGGCAGTGTTCTTTAGCTGGCACACTCTGTAAGATACAGGAGACAAAATGATAAGACATAAAATACATAAGAGAAATGTTTAAAAGCTGCCCCTTCGTTTCTGGAGAAAAGGTGGGAAAAAAATCACTTTTGAGAGCCTTTGCTGGAATAATTGGCATGAAATTATCCTCCAGAGCAGAAGTAATTTGACAAGGACACAGGAAGTGTGCCCATGTGAACCTTCACTTTCAGAAATCCTCCATTCAGACACTGAAAGCGCTCAGAGCATTGAGTCACCTCCATCTCTCCCACGGACCCAGGGGAGAGAAAATAAGCCTGAGAGCTTGTGTTATTACCTGAGAAAGATATATATATATATATATATATATATATATATATATATATATATATATATATATAGAGATGTATATATAAGCGCGGATCAGGCAAGTACACATATGCATTCTGAGTTTGCCTGCCTCTGCCCCTCCTCTACAAAAGCACTGCCTGTATATTTGGCTTTTGTTGGGAAGCAACTGTAGCATTTACCAGTGAATGGTGCTCCATCCATTAAGGGCTCTCGGGGTTATAGTACCTCTGTGTCCCGGAGATGGCATCTGCACTGTTATTGTTGTCGCAATAGAGGGCAATGGTTGACTAGACCTTGTTTACTGATGCACACATGCACATATGTGGATTTAAAGCAGCACCAAGGAGCTTTGAAAATCACACCCTCTACAGATTGGAACGGACGCTTGCCATAAGGCAGGTCAATTGTAGTTTTACTTGTACTACAGATCGCTATCCAATTGGGTGTACATGTTTAGTGCCGATAAAGCCGATAGAGGGCCGCAGAGCAAATGCAGCAAGTATTGTTCGCCTTGTTACAAGTTTATGGACCAGCAAAACGATTTTGAAAACATTAATTTAAGGTTTTTAAAGGTCTTTGGTGCTGCTTTAGTAACAGGATGAATAGAATACAGTAGCACAGTAGTTGTGGCTAGCAGCTTAGCTGTCTGTTTCCAGGTGTAGGTTTAGCTCCACTGGGAAACTGCATCGCACTTTCTGCATTCAGTAAATCACATAGTTTATGTCAAGCATGATTCAAGCAGCTTAAATGCAATGAAATCTTTACCTCATACATAAAATCCTTTTTTGCACGGTGAATTCAGCAAATTCAGGGAGACAGTTTGAGAAGTTACTGCTCTCCTCTTGGTTTAGTGTGGTGGATTTACGGCAGAAACTGTGTTGAATCTGTGCAGTGTGGCTTTTACAGCGGCGGGAAATTGACTTGTCATGTCGCTGAGTTGATACATCAACTTTTATTTTAGCTTTTAGCTTTTTCTTTTCTTACCCAGGGTGTTGGTGTTACCCTTGTTCTGGATTGGCAATTTGTCAAAGTCAGTTGCAGTGTCATGGATGTAAGCTTCCCACCCTCCAACACACACACACACACACACACACACACACACACTTTTACAGTGTTTTTATTTGTGTACCTCTGTGTATGTGTGTGAGTGTGTGTGTGTGTGTGTGTGTGTGTTTGTGGTAGACTCTAAAAGGCTGACCAGTTTTATAGGAGGCCAGTGCAACCAAGCCCCATGGACCAGCGTCTGCAATAATAAAACACATTTAGCTGCCATGGACGATTACGGCAGAGAAAGACGGGACCCCCAACCAGACGCCCCCCTAATCAGATTCATTTTACCACTTAATTTAATAATGTGGAGTAGACCTATTATTGCCATTGTCATAATTCTGCTTTATGGTAATCACGGGCATTAAACGGCCATGATTTATGAACTGAGGCTCGTTCGGCGCTTAAAAGGTGAGGCAGCAGAAAGGAAGAGCAGGTCACCTAATGCACCAGTGAATCATAACCCCCGTCACGGAATATTAAATATTATGGCGTCAGGCTCTCTGGTGCGACTCGCAAAAAAAAAAAAAATATATAAAAAAAACGCCATCTGGGTCTGCCGGCAAAATGGCCTCCTTTTACTCACCATAACCTGATGTTGAAGTGTGTTCCTGGATAGGATAGCGTGTGTGAGTGTGAGGATTGCACAAACACACACATACTGAGCTCATTAGGCAGAGAGGGAGACGCAGACACAGCACTGGGCTGGTGAGTGACAAGGGGGTGCTCAGCAGGGGGGACATGGAGACGGGGGGGCGGGGGGACAGGGTCCCATTCACCCATTCACTTTAATCAGCGACGTCAAGGCTGCAGAATTCTTGAAATGTACACAAACATTAGGATGGTTTATGCCTGTGTGTGTGTGTGTGTGTGTGTGTATGTGGAAGGGAAGGGGGAAGGTGGGGGATTTGTGTGCCTCTCCCAACAGACGCACATGCACATACAGACACACACACACACACACACACAGACACACACACACCCACACACACATGCATGCAAAACACTAGCAAATACAGATTTTTCTCTCTCTTTCTCTCTCTGTCTCTCTCTGTTTTTCCCTTTTCATCCACACTGCTTTAGTGAACCTTGTTGACTCTTTATCTTACCTACAAGCCTATTTTAAAGGCTCCCCACTGAGACCCTGTCTGTCAGTGCAATTGTAGTCCTCAACCCCCCCAAACCAGACACATTGCCCTCCATCCTTCTCCTTACCCACGTCACCTGTGTCTGCTTTCCAGACCGCAGTCTAGGTAGCAGCAGCAGCAGCAGCAGCATCCATATTCTCGCTGTCGCCCACACAGTTATCTCCAACTTGAGGCGAGTTTCTTCTAATCCGTGCTGACGTGACTCGCAGGCCGAGACGCTGGCCCGTCTCTGTACAAGTCAATAACCTGCACTCGGCTCTTTAAGTAAACATTCATCAACGCTATCGATTTCCTCAGGGGCTATCAAACCTGCGCGCCACAGGGCCATCGGATACATTTTAATGATGTTTGGGGCACAGATTATCTGTGCGGTGTGTCTCCTTCTCTTGGTGCGGTTGGATACGTATTACAGGGAGTAAACACTGGCCTGGCTTTGGCGCTCTGATCAATAGTCTCCCATTTGAGCTGAGAAGTGTCTGAGCAGCAGAGCCGGTGGCAGCCATGTGTCCGACGGATGCATCTCCTAATCTCATCACAATTTCTGGCTTTGACTTCTCTGGTCTGGTAATCAAGAGTGTTACTCATGTGTGTCATTTGTTTGACGGGAGTCCACTAACATCATTCTGTGGCTTGTGATGAAGTCACCACAGTTTACAAAGGCAACTGCGGCTGGTGATGGATGTCTGCCTGCTGTTCAAGAATGGCAAAAAAAAGAGAATGATAGATATAAAGAGGAGAAAGAGAAAGAGAGACAAAGAGAGAGAAAGAGAGCGAAAGATAGAGAGACTTGCCTTTTTTAATGCCATTTCCTTCTACTTATTTTCATAGATTAAGTTTTCTTTATTGAGTAATACAAATGTTGTTCAATGAAGAAAATGTTGACTTGTCTATGGCAATAAAAGAGAGAAAGAAATAACATGACGGCGAAAGAAGGAAAGAAAAAAAATGAAAAGAGATGAAAGAGCGAAAGAAGAAATGATGTGCGGGTTTAAAACACACACAGACACACACAAACACACACAAAATGCACACACACATACTGAGCTAATTGTCCCTCTTAAATAAACAGGAGCTGGAAGAGCACTAAGCTTTATGATCTTAGTTGTCTTGTGAGAGTAGAGAGACTGGTGGGTGACTTCATTATTACTGGTCAGGAGTGGTGGGCCCCTGAGCACAGGCTCCCAGCTGGATAATAGGCTTTTGTGTGTGTGTGTGTGTGTGTGTGTGTGTATGTATGTGCATGTGTGTGTGTGTGTGTGTCATGTGTGTGTGCATGTCGTGTGTGAATGCGTGCGTGTGTGTGTGTGTGTGTGTCCATCTCTATCGGGGGTCCCTTTGCGTGGGGCGTCTAAGAAGACAAGGGGCTTTGTGCTAGTCTCTCCCCACGCCTCTGACTAAGTGACCTCCTCTCCCTCTCCAGCCCCCAGTGCAATGGCACTGCTGTTTATGAGACTGAAAGGGCAGATAATGATTGTGATGAGAAGGCCAGCAGCACGGAGATGAGCAGAGCACTTTCCCTCCGTTGCTACGGAAACCACAAGAGTGTGGAAAAGTGGCAGCGTACAAAGACGGAGGGGGGAAAAAAGTCAAGCGAATCAAAAATAGGAGGAACTTTTCTCCAGCTCGTATTATACACAGACAGACAGACACACACACACACACACACACACACACATACACACACACGCACACACGTCATACTGTATGAGAGAGTGAGAGAGCTTTATGAAGGGAACATTTATAATAAATAAGTAACTCTTTCAATAATGTGAAATTCTTCAGTTTGCCTGTCAGATTTGTTGTCTTCCCCAGCGTGTCAAAGATACTGAATATTAAAGATGAATATTTTAATTGTAATGCGGGCGGAAGAAGCACAAAAATTAATCAGTGCTATTCAGCTGTCAGTTATAGTCCAACAAACCCCTTTGAATCTCCTC
>JAGFZM010002217.1:369399-375259 GCA_017657215.1 Limnothrissa miodon
ACAGTTTATCTTTCATTTCTGAATCTTGAATCTACCAGCACCTGGCTTCCACGCGATAGATATTGTCAGCGATAATACTGCAGTGGTTGTTAAGAACAGTGTGAAGTTTTATTAGCAATGAAGTGGCCTTAGGTTAAAGGAACTATTCACACCATAGAGTAGGCCGAAGATTTCCTTTTTCTGGTGTTGATATTATGTGTAGGTATGAATTTTAGTAAATAAGACAAAACCGACAGATGTCTGACTCATCACAGTGGGTCTACCTGGCAGATTCAATTCAATTCAGTTCAATTCAATTTTATTTATACAGTGCATTTTTACAAAAGGCATGTCTCAAAGCGCTTAACACAAGAGGCCTAATGAGCAACAGGGGCAAGGAAAAACTCCCTAGCAGCTTTTTTATGTTTTTACTTATGGTAAAGGAAGAAACCTTGGGCAGTTCCGACGGCTCAAGGGGCTAGCCCAACTGCCAAGGGCAGGTTTTCAGTCTCTCAGATGGTGATTAGTCCACTATTATTCCATTAGGTACACATTATAAGAACATTTTGGTATAAATAAAGTAATATAGGTGTCCCATTAGAATCCCAGGATATAGTCCCATGTCATTAGGCGCAGTCAAGCCAGGGGCCAGCTGGAGGCTGTATCAATCATGTCAGGGTCATCTGTGAAGCTGAAGGCAGCCCGCCCAGGAAGCAAGAGATGCAGGATCAGGCTTCCTTTCACTGATTCACTGTGGCTTTTAATAAACAGTGCCTTGAAGTGACACATGTCTTGTACCATACTCTACATGCGTTCAAAGATCTGCAGAGCTGTCTATCTGGGTCGACTTCAAGAGCAGTTTTCCTGAATTGTGTCCCTTGACAAGCTTTGTAAGATCCTAGAAGGTGCCTTATAACTCTAATAACAATTGGCATCACATGTTTAAAGGATAGTGAGGATAAAGAACATTATTGTAACATAAACTGGTAACTGTAACTGTAGAAGACCTAAATCAATTCATGGATGTATTGTTCCAACTACTTCTGCCTACCTACTAATTCACATAAATATCCTCTGACCTAATTATGCGTTACTGTATGCTCCTAAGGGGTTGTCCACTTGAGTAACTGAAGCGGCAGTGGCCAGACTGAAATAGGGGATGTGGGGAGGTGTGTGTGTGTGGGGGTGGGGGGCGGCTGGCACCTGGTCATCGTCAGCTCCTCAGCCACGCTGTCGAGCACCAGCATCTCGTATATCAGACGCCAGCCCCATGTAATGGAGGAATAAAAGATAGCTGTGATCTGTGCTTGCAAGACGGCCCTTGCTCAGCCTTGATTCCTGAGCATGGACTGATTGCTTTTGCTAATTAAATCCACTGCACTATACTGCACAATGCCATTCAATATCAAATGAATATTCTGGGACAGATGTATTATTAATTGTGGAGGGTGGGGGAGAGATAGAGATCGTTTCCTACTGATATGTGAAATACGGAGATAAAAATACTTTTCTTCTCTGTTTGCACAAGCCAGCAGGCTGTTGTATAATGCATTAACAGCTAACATGGTGTTCTCTCTTTCTCTCTCTCTGTATCTGTTTCTCTCTCTCCCTCTGTTTCTCTCTTTCTCTTTTTCTCCCATGTATCGGCGTGACCCCTGTGACTCCCATTAACTCATGGCTTTATCACAGGTAAGAAATATAATTAATGTCTGATTATAATTCCCTTCGCCTGAGCTGAATGGCAAACCATTGTGGAGGCAAGTATGTATTTTTCATATGGTCTCTAATTTGTGGCGAAAGTGTAGTGAGAGAGACAGGGATGACCATTAAAATTTCATGCCTTTTGATAAATGGTCATGCATAAATTAGAGGCCAACTATTCTTGGGTTGTATTCATCACAAAAGTTGTGCTAAGTGTCGGGGAACGCAGATACAAAATGAATCTGAAGTTTTTTTGGGGGGGACGCAAAGTCTGCGCGAGGTGTGAGACAAAAACTAATCTATACAGAGGTGAGCGAGGGCTCCACTGTTGAAGGTCAGGCAAGCGGTCCAGCCGAGCAGTGAAATGGCCTCAGAGAGAGGGATGAACGAGAAGTCTTATCAGGTTCTGCTGGTGTAGAACAGCCCTTTCCATCTCTGTGTGTGTGAGCTGCAACCAAACTCCATTACAGGGGCTATTGTGTTAAAGAGTGAAACCTTCCATCCACTGCATTTGATTTGTTGAGAACTATCACATAATCTAATTTCAAACGGACATTTTTTTCCCCTCTCTTCCCGCTAAACTCCTGTTCAGTCAAGCACTCAGCAAAAGGAGAGGGAAAAAAAAACAATCTTCCACCTTCCTCCTCCGTTTTCAGCTCCTATTGTGCTCCATCCCCAGCGTCAGCTTGGCAGCCCTCCAAAGCCCCTGAGGGGAACGCAGCTTTACCTTTTCCTAGGCCTCGTGTTGGTGTGATGCCCCTTCCAGAGAGCCGCCACGACTGCCACTGGCCCTTGCATTGGCCCTGGCACTGCCTCTTGCTCCTACGCCGCTGGAGAGACACACATCTTTATTTTAGCTCCAGCGCCTCACGGGGCTCCAGCAGCTGTGCCCGTGTCAGGGCGTTCATCATCCTGGCCATCCTGCTCGCCGAAGGAGGTGGGGGGGGTAATACACATCAATGGGTCTCTGCGCTCAGGCGTTTGGGGTTGGCGGCAGGTTGTCAGGTGTGCTGGTTGAGCAAGGTTGATTAATATGCAAACGCAATGCTCTTAGCATGCTTTGGAAATTTGCCTGGAACCTGGGTGTCTGTTTTCGTTTGGGATTTCAGCCGTCAGAACAACTCACACAGTCCAGTTAGTGCGGGCTCCAGAGGAAAGACTCATTAACAGACGGAAGGCATAAATGCATGTGTATACCATAGGCTGCATATGCATTCAATATGCAATTGGACGTGTGTAGATTTCAGGCAATGATGTCATTGTACTTTGGACATTGGGCAGCTGGTCCTCGCAATGGAAACCTAATTAAAGAGAGGCTGGTATATTTCTCAACCTTTCTTTATAGACAAAATGAATAAAGAGAAAGAAAGAGACAGGGGAAAGAAAGGGATAGAGAGACTATTCTTGGTGTCAGAAAATAGTCTGAGAGCCCTTCTTCTGTGGTCAGTATGACAGTCAGCGGCCTCTGGGGTCCTCTGTGTGCCACTGCTATCCCAAGTTGTTAGCTTGATTGCCTGCCGCTCCACCCGCTTTCACTGTCTTTAGGCTTAGCGGCGTAGCCACTGTCCCAGCGGATGTCTCGGGCTACAGCCAGTGTCCTGGTTAATTGTCTTCAGTGATCTCCAGATGGTAGGAGAGGAACTAGTGCATTATAATTTGCCATCTCTACCAGCTGTGTTCTGCATGTGGCCATCATTGTGTGTGACATCCATTAGATGGAACAATCAGACCGATCATTTATAACACACACAGTATAAGTGCTCACTGTCTGTTTGAGGTGATGTATATGTAAATGTACATGTAAATGTTTAAATATGTGTGTGTGTGTGTGTGTGTATGTGTGTGTGCGTGCGTGTGTGTATGTGTGTGCGTGCGTGTGTGTGTGTGTGTCTGTGTGTGCGTGTGTGTGTGTGTGTGTGTCTGTGTGTGTGTCTGTGTGTGCATGTATGTGTGTGTGTGTGTGTGTGTGTGTGTGTGTGCGCGCGTGTGTGTGTGTGTGTGTGTGTGTGTGTGTGTGTGTGCGTGTGTGTGTGTGCGTGTGTGCCATATTAGCTTATCATTATTTATATAATTCATAAGAAAAGCTGAGAGGATACAAGACTATTGTATATATCTCAGATACAGACTAAAAGCATACAGTTATGTTTTATGTTCATACATACAGCTACATTTTATTTTTGCCTTTATTTTAGACTGTTCCAGATGTCAATCACGTATCTGTGTGGATATTAAATTGTAATGGTCATGGGAATCGCTCTGTTGTTGCAAAGGGAGGGAGGAGTCAAGCCATATCTTCATATCATATCTTCTCAGGCCAAGAATACCCGTACATGCCGTACC
Organism: Limnothrissa miodon; assembly: GCA_017657215.1. Classification (NCBI taxonomy): domain Eukaryota; kingdom Metazoa; phylum Chordata; class Actinopteri; order Clupeiformes; family Clupeidae; genus Limnothrissa; species Limnothrissa miodon. Next base: position 373,420 of record JAGFZM010002217.1, read on the forward strand.
AATGATAACATGTATAGTTTCTGCACATACTGAATCAATGATAATGTGTATAGTTTCTGCACATACTGTACCAATAATAATGTGTATAATAATGCAATGGAAGGTAATGTGATGCTTCCAGCTGCTTATGCTGGCTGGAAATATTCACCCCCGTCTGATAACGTATTGTGTTGTTCTACCTTGAGTTGCAGTGTACAGTAGTCAGTATTTTTAATGCTATGGTTTTCAATAGTAAGGTTTTTAAGAAGATGGTGTGCACCTCTCAAGTGTTTCAGTATATATAAAACAGCTGCAAAAACCCATGTTGGCTCCAAGAGCGCAGCAATTTAACCAGACTCTGCCGGTCAGTGGGTTATTGGATGGGGTTTAGAATGCAGAATATGAAAAATAAGGATTTAAATGACAGCATGCCAAGAAATTCCATGCAATCCCACAATAGTAAAAAAAAATCCATCTTAAAGTATGAAATGTCATCCCTTTGGTCTAGTACTGAAACGACAGTACAAACGACCTTTCCATCACCTGGCTGTTATGGATTCAAAATTCTTTTTAAGAACTGGCTCCTTGGAAGAGAACAAGATCAGTACAAATCACCCGCTATCAAAGTTTCTTTTTTTCTTCCCCCCAAGAGTGGAAACCATCGTGTCTGCTGAGGGCAGATATGCATTATACAGGAGCATCTAATTGCCAGTGTCTGCTGCATTAATAGGGGTTGGGGGTTAACTTGCGGTAGCTGCCACTACCCTCTAGCCCTGACTGAGTGTGATGGTGGTGGAGGGCCTGCGACTCCTTGCTGGTGTTAGCGTGCGACTGATTGAAGTAGCGCTAGGCTAGCAGACTGGACCGTGAGTACTAATGCCCCACTCTGGCACTCTGCTATTTGTGTAGGCTGGGAAGAGAAGTGCGCACAGGGGTCTGTGAAGAGGATCTCAGTGAGAGGAATCAAGCCCAGAGTAGAGAACAGTCAATGTGTGAATGATGCGTTGCTGTTATCGTCATACTCTGATTAAAGTTCATGTTGTCAAGCCCCCTGAAAACCCATCATGTTAAATCAGTTTAACATTACGTTGTCATTATGTTGTCATTACGTTGTCACGCTGTCCCATCTTGTGTTCACACAATTAGCTTGTCCGGGCTCTTCAGCAGCTTTGGGTCAGCCGCGCCTCTTCTCTCCTCCTCCTTACCTCCTCTCTGTGTTCATCTGTAGTGTTAGCGTAAGCCGTTTCTCCTCTCTGTGTTCAACTGCAGTGTTAGCATTAGCTGCGCCTCCTCTCTGTGTCAGTGTTAGAGTTAGCCGCGCCTCCTCTCTGTGTCAGTATTAGAGTTAGTTGCGCCTCCTCTCTGTGTCAGTATTAGAGTTAGCAGCGCCTCATCTCTGTGTCAGTATTAGAGTTAGCTGCGCCTCCTCTCTGTGTCAGTATTAGAGTTAGCTGCGCTTCCTCTCTGTGTCAGTGTTAGAGTTAGCTGCGCCTCCTCTGTGTGTCAGTGTTAGAGTTAGCAGCGCCTCCTGTCTGTCTGTGTTCAACTGTGTGTCAGTGTTAGCATTAGCTGCACCTCCTCTGTGTGTTAGCATTAGCCGCGGCTCCTCCCTGCATCAGTGTTAGTGTTAGCTGCACCTCCTCTCTGTGACAGTGTTAGCGTTAGCAGCTCCTCCTCTGTGTGTTCCGTAAGATACCTTATCAGGATAATTAATGTGAGCCGTCACTGGCCCAGCTGCACCCCAGGTGACGCATGTGTCAGCACCAATAATGAACATAGGCCCGGTGGCGCCAGAGATGCCCATGCATGTGTGTGCGTGGGCTTGTGTGTGTGTGTGTGTGTGTGTGTGTGTGTGTGTGTG
>JAGFZM010002218.1:2396-13011 GCA_017657215.1 Limnothrissa miodon
TCTCTCTAAACAGTCTCTCACACAAAGCTTAGCTCCAGAGACGGATTCTCATCGCCTTGTCTCCGCACCGGGCTCACAAACCGATAACTTATCCCGTCTGTCGTCGCGGCAATGGCGGACCATCAGTGGGCGCCATGGCAACCCCTATCACTCAAAAACAAACGGAGTGATTCCAAGCGTGGGGCGTTTTAGTTGCCCCGGTGGAAGCCTTCTGGGTAATCTGGGGCAATAGAAGGGAAATGACTTGGAACTGTCAACTGTTTCCTCAGGCGTACTTGGGACACACAAAGGAAGGGAGAGGTGTGTGTGTGTGAGTTTGTGTGTGTGTGTGTGTGAGTGTGACAACATTGGGTGTGTGTGGGTGGGAGTGTGTGCATGCATAGTGTTTCTGTGTGTGTGTGTGCGTTTCAGTGTAATAATGTGTGTATGGATGAATATCTGTGTGCATTTGTGTACGACAATGTTTTGTGCGTGTGTTCATGCATGTGTGTGTACTTATATGTACGTGTGGGTCTATGTTTGTTTGTGTGTCCATGTATGTGTGTGTGGGGGGTGTGCATGTATATTTGTCCTTGTGGTGTGTGTGTGTGTGGAATATGACAACGTCCTTGACACAAAGCAAGTGGTGGGATGATGTCATTCATCAGTCACACAGGCTGACTGATAACAGGATTATTCCAGACATAAGTGTGTGTGTGTGTGTGTGTGTGTGTGTGTGTCTTACTCCAGATGATACAGAGGTCTTCCTCCCCAAACACTAAACAGACACAAAGTCTAACACAAACAAGGCCATCATTGATCCCCGTATACCTCTTCACACTATCAATGCAAACAAGTATATTCAAGTTGCATTGGTGTTTCTGTGTCTTTATGTGTGTGCATCTGTGTGTGTGTGTGTGTGTATGTGTGGTTGTGTTTCAGGTGCATGAAGCGTGGACTTGAATTTACATCTGTGAACAAAAATGGAGAAACAACCATTTGCATGTTGTGTGTGTGTGTGTGTGTCCTGTATTTGTGTGTATGAGTGTGTGAATGTGTAAATTTGATAGTGAGTGTGTGTGTATGTGTGTGTGTGTGAGCTGCAAACCAGAAGATTGGTTTGGGGCCAAAAACAGTGTGTGTGTGTGTGTGTGTGTGTGTGGGGGTGTGTGCGCGCATAAGCTCAGCTCTATGCTTCAGGGCAGGTCAGAATAGGTTATTGCAGGTCAATGTGTGTTGGTCTATGTGTGTGTGTGTGTGTGTGTGTGTGTGTGTGTGTGTGACTAGTGATCTGCTTAACTTTCCTGTCCACAGTGAAAGAACACAACGCTTCACACACACTCACTTACTTTGTCTATCTCTATCTCCCTCTCACACACACACACATAAGGCAATCAGAATGAAGCCAAGTGGTTCCACGTCCATAGATCTAAGCGTTCCCATATCTATAGATGTAAGCGGTTTAACATCTATAGATCCGAGCGGTTCCGTGCCTATAGATCCAAGCGGTTCCATGTCTGTAGATCTAAGTGGTTCAACATCTATAGATCCAAGCAGTTCTGTGTTTATAGATCCAAGCAGTTCCACATCTCAGTTCCACACTCTTTGAAGCTTTTCTAACGTTCTACACGCAGAGCTAGGCTAGCTGGCATCCGTTACACTCACCCCCCTAAACTTCACTCCCGTCCGGGTTCACAGCACCACTGTAACCAAGGTCATCCTGCGCAGTCCATCCCCAGGCTCGAACCCACGACCTCACAACTCACAGCTACCACGGACTGGGAGACGAACGCCCTAACCAGTCGCCCAAACAGCCCAGGCTCCCAGTCAACTGACTAGGACGTTCTTTGAAGTTTCAGGAGGGAAGCTTTACTAACGTTCTTCACACACAGCCAGGCTAGCTGGCTTCATTTACATCTAGATCTGAGTGATTCCGTGTCTAGGCCTACATATTTAAGCAGTTCAACACAGTTCTAAGCAGTTCCTCGTCTATACATCTAAGCAGTACCACACAGTTCCATCCAGTAGCACAGTAATGGGTCTCTCTTTCCATAAAGCCCTTTTTTTTATTCTACACAGACGCTGGAGAACTGAGTTACACACACACACACACACACACACACTCTCTCTCTCTCTCTCTCTCTCTCTCCCTCCCCCTGTGTCTCTGTCTCTCTCTCTAAACAGTCTCTCACACAAAGCTTAGCTCCAGAGATGGATTCTCATCGCCTTGTCTCTCCGCATGAGGCATGGGACACAGACGGCCAAAGTCCGGCCTGAGTCTAGAGCCTCATCAGTGCGGCACTGGAGCACTGAAGTGTGAGGAACAGACGACCCAAGTCCAGCCTCCCATCAAACAACAAACCAACACCGCTGCAGGCTAAAGTCCATCAGGGTGTATCCCAGATATACAGGTGGAGCAGAGATAGAGAGAGAGAGAGAGAGAGAGATAGAGAGCGAGCGAGAGAGAGAAAGAGAGAGAGAGAGAGAGAGAGAGAGAGAGCAGTGATCAGTATTGTACACTCGCCACACACACACACACACACACACACACACAATGTGTCTGAGCTTAACTGGTCACGAGTTGGTCCACTAAGTAAATACACATACAGCAGATAACAAATGCAAAACGCAAAACAGCATGTCTGTATGTGCAGAAAGTTTGTTGTAAAGGTTCTAATATGCTTTTTAATTGTGTTGCTGCTACTACTGCCACATCTGTTGGTTGAAGAGGCACTCTGAGTTCTATTTTCTCCTTTACACAGCCTAATACAGTAGGCCTAATGCAGTAATGGACCGTGATAAGACCACGATGTCTGGCTCACAATCAGAAAAGTGACGAGAGTACTGTGACCGCATGAAATAATAAGGCTGAGTAATTACTCGTGATTGACAAAGCGAGCAAATGTCAAATGACAAGGAATGGCTTTGGTGCTCTGTCAGAAACACTATAAATAAAGGGCGAAAGACAGGAATGAGAGATAAACCGTGGCAATGATTATTTCACGGCTGTTTACAAGAGACTATACACACTGACAGCATGTCATAACGTTTGGGCTTTTCAGTCACGCCTGGCAATGCAGGATATATTAGGCCACATGACAACATCGCGCCTCCTGTGAAAGATTAGACTAGGCCATTACAGTCTCAAATCACTAGGAATTCATTCTGGTGCGCGGAAGCGATTAGAGTATTGGAGAATGTAATAATTTGGTGTTTGTTGTATAAACTCTTTGTTGTCATACCATACAGTAGCTCTATACTAGACTAATAACGACCGCTACCATTGTTTGTGTTATAACAGGTACATCTGAAGAGGCGTGCCTAAGAGCAGAGCATCATTGTGTTCAACCAGACCCAAAAACGTGCACCTACCTCAAAGCCACTCGCACCGAACTTTCGTCCTGGCCGGTCGACATGCTTCCGACGTCCACGGTGATAAATGAAGCAAAGCAGCACGAGGGTTATAAATAGCTTGATTTTCCTTTTCTTTATCGGCTTAGCTTAACGTTACTGGCAACGACGGTGCTCCTTGGCGCGTGAGCAGTAACGAGAACAGCTACGGCTTTGCGATTCTGCCATCATAAAATATCACATCACTGTGGGAGCAAACCAGTTTTCTCTTCTAAGTTGCACGGCGTTCGCTCTTGTGGCTGTAGCGCACCGGGCTGCTACACAGTCAGTGACATTGTTTCTATCTCGGCTTGGCTTTGCTGGAGAGCGAGCGAGCACCGCGTTCGCTTTCTCGCCCTGCGTGCGTGTTTCCCAGAGCATGACGCAACGACGCCCCGCCTCCTCCCTCGGCCACTGATGGCGTGACGGCCAGTCAGCAAGATTCGGAGATTCAGCCTGAATTGAGCTCAATTATTATCTACAACACACAATCAGTTAATACGAAAAGTGACTTTTACCAGTTTGATCCTGGATGGGGTGTAGGTCTAAAGTCCTTTTTTTCAACACCAAACTCTCAATCCAAATCCAATGCATGGTTAGTTTTTTTCGTTGTATGTTCGCAAATATAGACTCCATGCAATTTTATTTGATGATTTAAGTCTAGGCTACAGGCAAACTTTCTGTGAGAGACTAGACGTATTTTTCATAGCAACACAAAATTAAAAGTTAGAGAGCGCCATAGTGTGGCTGTCTCAGGTAACACAAAAACAGTGACACAGCATGCACCCCGCCTTTGACAAGTAATATAAATCAACCATGCACACCGCCTTCAACAAATAAGTAATATAAATCAACATACCGGTTAAATATACATTCTTATAATATATAGATTTCGTAATGAAAATGACATGTAGCCTACTGTAATTCCTCTTTTGACCAAAAGATGGCAGTATGTAGCCACAACTACACCTTCACTGGTAACAGGTGCATCATGAACAATTGAAGGGTCACTTGAAGGTTGAACTTTGGCGTCAAACAATAAACGTCCTAAGTTATGATTTATAAGTGTTGTTTTTCCCCTTGTGAGTTTTGTTTTGCATATAGGCTATATATATATTTAGTCATAAAACAATCAATTTCGCCATAGGCATTCAACTTAAGACCAAAATATCTGAACAAAATATATTTCATTAAATCTCCAGTATTATCAGCCTACATATTACTTTTCTCCAAGTTAAACATGCGATTACATTGCATAAGATCAATTATGTAAATAATTGACACAATCACACAAAATCTTAGTGGTTAATTTTATTTACATTTTAACCTGCATTTCATCAAAAGATGTGCTCGAATCATTCCGTCAGCCAGGAATATGTCAAACGGCATATTAGTAGGCTATGATTTAAAAACATTATAAAGGAGAATGTACCCGCACATGCACTCCAGCGAAGCGTCACTAGCTATGCAGAGACAGGACCCCTCTGTGCCCAGGTCTCTGTAACCAACCATCATTTATAATTCACGAACTGCTTCAGCGACCAGGTAGCGCCTCCATGCTGGCTCCCAGAGAGTCGTACATAAGTCCTATGGTCTGATATGACAACAGAATCGACAACAAAGACTTCCATTGACTGCTCAGGATGCGGCTGCTATGCGATAACTGCGCTGGGCCGAGCGACTTCAGACATGCCTCTCACTCACTTTTGCTTACACCTTCATCACACGCTACGGAACCCACAAACTGTTTTTCCTCTCATTAATATCACATGTCAAAATAGAGGCTTATATTGCAATTTTAACATCTTTTTCATATGTATAAAACTAGCCTATATACAACAGTCAATAAGAACATGGTTATAGTCTTTAAAGATGTTACGTATGGGTTCAAGATTGAAGAGGCTGCGTTTCAAGTTTAGTTTGATCAGACAGAACCCCTCCACTTGGGGCTAAGAGTTTAATCCTGGAATAGGCCTACCTGGCCACGTCATAAGTTTCGTATTGAAGACTGCAGATTGGTTAAGGTTTAATTAATTAACAATAGCTTACAGGAGCTTCGCTAGTCACATTTTAGCATCCAACAGTAGTTTCATTTGCCAGTGAGAAAAGTTTCTATTCCTGAAATAGCCACAAGTTCTATGATTCGGTTTTTCAAGGTTGCTAAAGGCCGGTAGGCCTACTGTATAACGACACACACGGAGGTGAGCAACTGAAAATAGACTGCATGTTCAGAGTGCTCCCGATCAAAGATGCAAACTGAGAGCCTAAGTGTCCGCAGCATTCCAGACTGTTTTTCACTATACAGTCCTGTCTGCATCTTCTACAGTTGTTCATTAGGCAATGATTAGAAAACAAAAAACATTTCTTTTGAAAATGTGAAGCAAAGACTTTTTTTTTTCAGTCTTCTCTTAGGGGAAAGATGAATTGCACATTTGTGACCAAAGCCAATCTCCCCAATAGGCTTTTAAGGATCTCTGGTCAAACTCAGCACAGAACATAAGAGAGGAATTGCACACAAACCACACGTTCCACAACAGAATCAGAATCACACACAGACATTGCAGAACAGAATCAGAATCACAGGATTATGTGTAAATAAACTGGGGCTTTGGCCAAATGTCTGGCAAGAGTGATGCAACAGTGCCTAAAGCCTGCTAGGACTTAAGAGACCCTATGCTATTGTGTTTGTTTAAGCCAAGCCCCTAGGACCTTGCATTATGAAATCTCACTCCTGTGTGTGTGTGTGTGTGTGTGCATATGTGTTTTCCTTTAAAACCATGCACTCGTTTATGTGTGCATGAGTGCATTTTCTGTAACAGCAGGCTCAAAGAAACTGTTTGTGTGTGTGTGTGTGTGTTCGGTTCACATTGACTACTTTGTCCTGTGCAAGAACAGGCTCAGGGGGACATGGCGCTATACCATAAATCTATGGTATGGTTAGAGTCCGACCCGAGGTTGTTTCCCATTACTGCCCCATCTCTCTCTCCCGCTCATTCCCTGTCACGCTCTTCACTGACCTTTTGAATTAAAGGCAAAAAGCCCTAAAAATATCTTCACATACTGTAGCAAAAACCCAAACTCCAGTACCTCGTAGCACTTCTGATTGATCCAAGGCTTTCAAGACCTTAGACTATTTCATAATCAGATAATGATTGGAAATGATCACATTACCACTGATTAAAGACACCACATTGCAGCACAGTGAAGTGTTAACATATTAAAAAGCATATTCCTACTAGACTAGGGCTTGGTATTCAGAATCTGTCATGAAAAAAAAAAAAAAAACTAAAAAAAAAACCAACAAAAATATTCCATCATCCATTTCATCCACAATGCACAGGATTAAACTGATATATTCTGAAAGCCCAATCCTGTTGTTTTGTGTCGTGAAAAAAAGAAAAAGAAAAACCAATTTCATCCATTAAAAAGCCAAGCCATCAGAAATGAAAGTGATTGAAAAAACAACCGCAGGAGGACAGTGTGGAATCTCACGTGTAGGGGACACAGGTAAAACAGCCTGACTTTAAAATAACAAACATCAAAACATTCAATGAAAAATGGAAGGAAATTAAAACAAAAACAGTGCATACAATTAAAAACGACAAAACATAAGCCTTTGAACAACAGCTCGGGCACCTGGTTTACACAGGAAGACACGCACACACACACACACACAGTCTAAAAAGGTGCCTGTAGGATCTGCAGGATTTTAGCATGATTTAATTTTTGTTTCAAATCGAAGGCATCTTCTCTTGATCGACTGTCTTGCTGTCTGCCGCCTGAATAGATTGTGAAAAAACATGGTCTCGAAAGACAACACAGGGGCAGTATTCCTCAAACAAACACTAGGGGCACAGGCTGTTCACCAAAACATAACAAACCACAGCCAACCAACTGGCAATAAGATGGTTGGGGGGAGGGGTGGGGGTTAATGCACGATGCGTGTCTCCAACCATCTTGTTGCCAGTTGATAGGCCATGGTTTGTTATGTGTTGTTGAGATGCCTACGTTTTGAGGCAAAAATGAAATTGCGCTAAAATCCTATAGAATGTCATAGTGTGCCTTTAAGGGTTTACGGCACAGGTGTTAGAGAGGTTTTCAGACTATTGTGATCAACTGCGGGAATACAATAATAAACAGGATGTCAGATGAGAAGTTCCACTCCAACTTGGTTCTGGGTTCTTTTTGCGGTTCTGTGCAGGGGTAATAACACTTGTTCCATGGGCATCACACATTTTAGCTCAGACAGTATCAGAGCAGTCTCATGACTTACAAAGTTATTCAGCAGGTCACAGTTCAGAGGTTCTCAACATATCGTAGCAGCTTGAAATACGCCGCTTTGAGAGGGACACACACACACACACACATTTGCTGCACACATACTCATCTGCACATCTAAACACATGTCTGTGAAGATTCTCATTCATCCAGGTTGTGGTAGTCATAGTGTTCAGTCAGGGCAACTGGACTTCTCTTTGAGCTTAAAATATATATGTGTGATTCAAGCTCAAAAAGATATCCAGTTGCCTTAACTGAACACTATGGTCCACACAAAATATGTCTCTGTGTCTCTGTCTCATTCCTCGTCCGTCAAGTCGGCCGTTTTGAGCACGGAGTCCTCGCCGAGGATCTTGCAGAGCTCGTTGAGACGCAGTTGCATCTTGGGAATGCCGGCGAGCTGAGACTCCAGTCGCTGCTTCTCCTCTGTCAGAGAGAGGCGAGTGGCCGTGTCCAGCTGCTCGAAACGCCAGCCGCCCTCGCCGTCGAACTGCAGCAGGTGTGTGTGGTACTTCCTGGAAGGGAGGGGCCAAAGAAAGGGGGGTGGGGCTGTTATGATTAAGGAGTCTGGGAATTGTAGCTCTTAAAGATTACTATGTGACACAAGATTTAAAAAATGTTAATTTTTAATCAAACAATTGTTATAATTTTTAATCAAACAATTGTTATAACAATTTGTTTGAATAAAGTGTATAAGTGTGGGTGAATAAGTGTGAGTCTGTATGTGTGCAAGAGACAGAGAGAGAAAGACATAAATAATGCGAGAGAATGTGCTTGTGTGAGGGTAAAGTAAGTGTGTGGATAAAAGTGTGTGTGTGTGTGTGTGTGAGAAACACACACAAAGAGACTGCATGTATGTGCATGAGAAAATCAGTGTGGTTTCCCAACTCACCAAAGTGAAGGTCTGTGCGTGATTGATAGCAGAGATATCCCAGCATCCTTTGCGGCCTGAAAGATCTTTCCCTCTACATCAATGCTGACTGCGCTGGTGCACTCATCCAGGAGGGCATATTTGGGCCTACATTTCACAAACACACACACACACACACACACACACACACACAGTAAAGGAAAAAAAAAGAGAAACACCATCAATAGACAAGCTGTGTCTGTGTGTGTGTGGATGTGTGTGTGACAATGTGTGTGTGTGTGTGTTTCTTACTTCTGGTAGAACATGCGAGCCATTCCCATCCTCTGCTTCTCTCCACCTGACAGAACATCCTTCCAGTCCAGCTCTGCATCCCAGCCTGTACACACACACACACACACACATATACACACACACACACACACAAGGAAATGTGTTAGAAGTGAGACACTTTCTCATGCAAATCAAGGATAGGATCAAGGAGTTTATTTGTATTGAAATACTTCACTAACTTAACTGAATTTGTATAAATCAAAAAATTTGTTCACTAAAAGGTCCAAATTGTTCTCAGGATCCTTATCGCCTACAGACATAGGCGTGATTTGTCTGTTTGTTTTCAGCACCTTACAGAGACTCTGACTGTGTTGGAGTCGAACAGAGGGGTGGGAATAGGCTTTAGCAGTAACGGTAAAGACAAGAGTGAGAGCTACGGTAACAGGCTGCCATCATACAGTGCTGAAATGGGCCTGAGTCTTCACAGTGGTAAGCAAAGGTTCTAGAGTGACCGTAGCGCTCTAGAATCTTTGGTGGTAAGCGCCCTTAGCAGATGGTTTTGGCAACCTAGCAACAGAAAACTCTGTGTCAACTGACGAATTCAGTTGATAAGGGATGCTGCAATAGAGTGTAACAAAGTTGGGTGTACAACAGTGTGGGTATGTGTCCCAGCTGTGTGTGTGTGTGTGTGTGTGTGTGTGTGTGTGTTGCTGTGAACACACACACTGTCTCTGCAATACTTTGTAACACAGTGTTGCAACACTTCCTTGATTGAGTGTGTGTGTGTGTGTGTGTGTGTGTGTGTGTGTGTGTGACCACGGCATCAGTCACAGAACAAAAACAATCAAACAAATAATCAAACAAAACAAAAAAAAATAACATTTTCAGTTTTCTGTCGGTCGCCACTCTCTCTTAAGACAGAGCGCAAGTTCCCCACCAATCAGATTGCAGCAAAAGTGGCAGCACTTCTATAAGCTCTTTTCCGGACCGCTGGGTCCGCAGTGGGTCTCCGTGGAGACCGTGGAATGCCGCAGAACAATGGCATTCCACCCTGGGACTGTGGTGGAGAAGGGAATTATGGGATTAAAGAGGCTGATTTGGCCGTGTGGCTGGCCGGCCTAGGACACGTTAGTCAAGGGGCAAGAGAAGCTTTTAGCCTTTAACTTACTCAACACTGACACACACACACACCCACACACACACACACCCATGCACCCACACACACACACATACATAATATATTATATAGGGGCACACGTGGACAGTGACGACCATTCAAGGGTCTTTAACCTGCTCCACAAACTCATTACAGTAAACACACACATAAAATACACACCCACACACACACACACACACACAAACACATACATACATACAAACAGGAATGAGAGAGAGAGAGAGAGAGACCTCTCCTACCTCCTTCTCTAGTAACGATGTGGTTGAGGTTGACGATGTCCAGGATGCCCTCCAGGTCCTTGTCTGAGTAGCCCTTCTCGTGCATGTCCTCCAACGAGTCTGGGTAGATCACCTGGTCACGCAGCGACCCAATCGACATGTACGGCCTGCACAGGTCACATGTCAAAGGTTAAAGGTCAAAAGGTTACCAGGAGGATGGCCCTTTTGATCAAGGACCACAAGAATCACTCATTAACATGCTGTTATTAGTCATTAGCATCAATGTGTGACGATCTTTACAGTTATATTCATAATGTCTATTTACACTCTACTGGTCACTTGTGTTGTCATGTTTATCTGGTGTGTGTGTGTGTGTGTGTGTGTGTGGTGACCTGGGTGTCTTGTTTATCTGGTCGCAAGTGAACATATGCC
>JAGFZM010002218.1:28011-45733 GCA_017657215.1 Limnothrissa miodon
ACACACACTAAAACTCACAGACAGAGGGATGGATGGATGGGTGGGTGGATCGATTGATATATATATAGATCATTTAATTTCCATAACATTTATACAGGCCAAACATACACACAGTTACACACACTATATAATTCACAGACAGACAGACAGACAGACAGACAGATAGATAGATAGATAGATAGATAGATAGATAGATGGATGAAGGGTTTTCCCCTGCACTTTATACAGCAGTTAAGGCGGCCACAACAAACACATCCCACCTTAACTCTGTCCCCCAAAAAGATAAATGTTTTGTATTGTACAAAACAACAAGTCGCTTTACAGAATTATAGTGTAGGCTATTTGTGTTTCCCATCATATATATTATGTGAAACTGCACAACATTATCCCATGATAGTCACTAGTCAGCTAACTCTGTCAGAAAACCTGGATAATGCCATCAGGTAACTCTCAGCCAGATGAGTTTGTACGGTAAACTGATTCTCAAATCAGATGTGTAAGCTAGGCTGACTCTCAGATAACTTTCTCAGGTAACTAAATTACTATGTGCCAAGAAACTTTGTCAAACACCTTTTAACTTGACTACATGTATGCCCCCCCAAAAGGTAAATATTTTGTTTTGTATAATTTTCTCAGATAATAACCTATGTGCCTGGAAAATTTGTCAAACACCTCTTAACTTGAGCACATCCCCAAAAAAGGCACAAGTAGTGTAGAGTAGTGTAGAAAGTAGTGTAGAGTAGTGTAGAGAGTAGAGTAGAGTAGTGTAGTGTCAAGTAGTGTAAAGTAGTGTAGTGTAGAGTAGTGTAAAGTAGTGTAGAGTAGAGTAGTGTAGAGTAATCTAGAGTAGACTATAGTAGAGTAGAGTAGTGTTTAAAACGGTGTAGTAGACAAGCACTGCTGCTTTACTGATTTGCTCCCTACACCTCACTCAGTTAGCTGGCTTTGGTCAACACTTACTTCATAAATAACAACTAGGTCTGCCTGTGTCTACCGCATAGCACTAATTAGCCAGTCTGAGCCAGATCCGTTCTGAGCCTTTTTCTCTCAGCACCAAAGTCCACAAAAAGGGTCCATCGGGCTACACAATGCTGTGCCTTTTCCAAGGCTGGCACACACACTTCAACACACACTTACCAATCAAGCACTCAGCTTGCAAGGCCGAGATCTGGCAGGTCTGTTTTTCGATCACTATTCTGTTTGCATGTCGGTTTGTGTCTACTTGTGAATGCCAATGTACATAATGTGTAATTAGCCTGTGCCCTTGTATGCGCTCTAATGCAAAAGAATCTTCCCAATGACCAATGAGATAGCATCTTATTATTTACAAATATTAGTCTATACCATTTGGATTTGGGAAGCTCTTTTTTAAAAAAAAGATAAAAAAAAATGATATTATCTATAAATACCAGAGTGATGTCCCAGAATAATGACATGATATATGAAAGAATAAAGAACTTCAGTTATAGGAAACGGGACTTCTTTTTTGATATTGAAGGTCTGATCTGACATCTCCTGTCATATTGATTTCTTAGTACCGTTTAAAATGTATTAAAATTGTGACAAGTGAGGTGTTTTCAAGCCCCCCCTCAAAAGATTCACTTAACTCTACCATGATCTGTTTGAATAAGAACCATCACAGCTATTAAACGTAAAAAGTTTTACTTTTTTTAGTGATGCAAAATAGTTTCCACAGCTTCCTCTACAGAACCTCTACAGAAAAGACTTATCATTCAGAGACAATGTTACACAAATTAAACAGCCTGTGTGCCAAGCCGAGTACACCGGGGGCTATTTCCACATGCTGATGATTTCCATGTGGGTTACTTACTACACAGGGCCAAAGCCTTCTGGGCATCAGACAACCTGGATGGGGCTTTGCAGTGGGACTCTTCTCTTTTGGATAACAAATGCTGGCACTGAATGGGGGGGTATTGGTGGCTTGTTTGTATCTATTTGAAATGCAAATCGGTGGTATTGAGTTGGGCTATGCTAGAAACAGTAGGAATCTACTTTCCTAAGCAGAGAGCAGCAAAATCGAGCTGTTGTCATACACATCACGCCTTGGTGCTTTTAGTATGGACACTGCGGGGGCACTGACAGCAGGGTGGGGTGGGGTGGGGTATGCACGAGGGGGCGGAGAGGATTGGAGACCATGCGATAGGATAGGATAACCGGATACATGCGTGGTAGGCTGCCTGCTTCATAAATTCATACTCACCATTGTCAGCGAAGCCGGTGGCGGTGATGATGGGTACCGCTACCATAACAAGGCCGCTGCCACTCCACACGTACTTCATGAGGAACTGTTCCAGCATGATGTACCACAGCCGCTTTGACAGAATGAGGTTCATCTGCTCGGCCAAAGCCCGGTAGCATTTCTGCAGCTGCCGCATCTCTACCTGGGGTCAGGACACAGACGGCCGGTGATGAAACAGTGATCATAATCAAATATCGCAGTGATCATAATCAAATAATTAAACACGGAGGTCACTCATCTAGCTGTCAAATTTACAGCAGTTTACAATAGATTTTATTTTAAGCACACGATTCTATTACACGATTGGGTGACTGCGGTTGGCATACCTTGTGCCCCCGGTAGAAGGCTATTTCTTCTGCATTGGCAATGATTCTTGAGTGCACGTAGCGTAAATATCCTTTCCTGTGGGCCTCCTCCGCCACGAGTTTGCCAAATTTCGGGGAGCATGCCCGCAACACCTTAGCCGTAGCGAACACTACTAGTCCGGCTAGAAGCGTCGGTCCACTTGCGTTAGCGCCCCGAGAACGAGCAGTCTGAATGAGAGTGTAGGATGTCAGGATCACATCTAGAATAGGTTTGGTGAGGTTAGAATACAAATGCGCGATGGACTGAGAAAACATCATGACGTCCTCCGTGAGTGACTGATCTGGGTTAGCCAGCCTGCCGTCCATGTTGCTAACCTTATAGTAGGTCTGGTCCGTAAAATAGGTTTTGTATGCATGATTCACCAACCGGGTACGAAAAGCAAGCGCCAGCTTGCACTCCAGGTAGCGGATAACGCTGTTCACAAACGTAGCAGGTATAGCGATGAGGAGCCATTTCATTAGCTGAATGATAAAACTCTTGGGTTTTTTCTCCACGATTGTCTTGACAATTTTACCATCCAATCCAGCCACATATATAGATAAAAACGTCCTTGATACGAGTGCAACAGAGTGAAAGCACAACAAACCCAGTTCCTTTGTTAAAAGCTTAGGGAACACTATTTTAACGAGTTCCAGGACCTGCTTGAAAAATTCTGCATCCACGCCGGGGCTTTTCTTGTGGGGCACTATATCCAGCGTCGATTTCTTGACGACCACAGAGCCATTTTCCTCACCTCTTAAATGCTGTGGATTTTTTGGCTCTTTTCGTTTGCTGAGCTGCTTGCATATGATGGGATACAGCGTTTTCACGCTGTAAGCAGCAACCACAAGAAATGCTGCCCGTTTCGCTGCTGCAGACCGGTTCCATTTCACGTTGGTCGCCGCATGTAGTATGTTAGACATCTTTACCTGGTTTACGGATAAATACAATGCACTATTCTATATTTTGAAACGGTAGCATTTCTATCGATAGCGTTAAGACTTAAAACAAGCAACAGTCCATCAATACTAGCCTACGACATAGCATCGGCTCTTGAACCGCTACATTTGGTTAGTGCGCTTCCGTCATCTAGTTTTGACTGGCAACTCCTTAGTAAGAATCCGATTGGTCGGCAGAGTAAATGACGTAGACTGTAAGCTTACTGTACGTACTGTAACTATAACACCAAGAAAAGGAATTCCTCTTTTTTAAGTCCGAAGTTGAGTTGGTTTTTGCTTCATACTATACGGTTACATCCACATAGCTGTCTAAAAGAAAAGCTGGTAGCCACTAGCATCCTACTTCTGACAACAACCACTGCACGTGCCTTTATTTGCCTCGAGAGTGATCTCGCGCAAGTTAGGCGGCAACACTGAACTGTTATGTTTATATTCATGCTAATAATACAACTCAAGGCTAAATGACACATATTTACAATACACATCACAACTTACAAAACATCACAAAGTCACAGTGCATCAGTCCCTCGGTGTGAAAATAAATCAATCTCAGTAAAGGAAAGATGAATTGGGTAGGAGGTTCTCGGTAAGTCATCTAGCTAACTAGCAAAACAAGTTAACAACTGACCAAGCTGTCAGTTTGTCACGGGTCCGTCTTCAGTGAAGGATTGCCCGGATTGTTTGGAGTTATCCCACATAATAGGCTATTCATTTTAATGGTGTGTTTTGAATTATGCAACGTATATTTATTGTGTTAATAATGTTTTCAGGAGTCGCATTATGATGAAAAACGACACAAAGAAGCAACGGGTAAACATTACAATGCTTTCTGGTAAAGCTGTTGACAATGTGTTCCTATGTTTTCTGTGATGTCTACACTTTTGTAAGTATATCTGTTTTGGTCGTTCTTTATAATTAAAGGAATTCTTTGCCAAGAAGAAGTTGCAGAATAAACTTAAAACTTTGGGATTACCCACTTCCCCCAAACGTGAAAGCACTGGAAGTATGGATCTGGTTACATTGTTTATTGTAAACCAGATTGCTACAAAGAAAACAAAAACTAGTAAGCCTGCATATCCCTAAACAACCTGCATGCTCCTATACACAATGTAAATGTAAATAAAATGTAATGGTACACTGTAAAAACATACATTCAACCTAAAAAAGTTATACATGGTTTCAGCTTAAGTATATGAAATCCGCAAAACTCAAATTTGGTCAACTGAAAATAGATAGGCAGTCTAGGACACTAACTTTTTAAAGAGGAACCCATGTTTTTTTTTCTTTGTAGTGAATGTTAAGTACTCTGTTTCAGGTCAATCTAAAGTCACACATTTCAGAGACTTTCAGGGAAAAGGACCCAATAAGGTCAAGGCGGGCGAGCTCCTAGCACTTCCCATGAGTCCGTGCGAACCCTCCCGACTGCCTCTTGCAGAGGTGACAGAGCCCATACTCAGGTGTGCCTTTTACACCTACACGGCAGCTTACCTGCCCTCTTTATGTTTGGTTTACCAATTACCTGTCTTTGAGAGGAAAACTGGGGATGTTTTTAACGAAAAGCTTTCCTGAATTTTCATAATTGTACTAGTGAGCATATTGTCTAATTTGTTAGCTATCAAAAACATAAACTTTCATCTTATGTTGTTTTACAGCAGCACACCATTTCCGAGAGAGGGGGCCTTCTTGAGGAAGAGAAAAATAAACTTCCCCCTGTTTAAGCCACCTGAGGTGAGGAGGGGAAAAGTAGTTTATCATCAGATGCTAACCTGGGGTAACAAAAGCCAGTTGCCAGACAACCAAATTGCTAACTGATTAGCAACGATGGGTTTTGGAAATGGATATTTGGCCTTGTGACACTGTGGTGATTTTTATGTCCATGTCCATAGGGGCTCCAACTGATTTTACACACACAGACAGCCACATAGAGGCCTCCATGCAGGCCTACAGGAAGGCCCTTATTTGGGATTGAATCCGGTTATTGACTGACCCATGAAGGACATCACACCAAGCTGAAACTATATTCTCATTAGGTTGAGAACTGAGAATTTAAAAAGACTGATGTCAGGTTCTGCGGAAGGGAGTGAAAGCCCAGGTGGTGCTGGGACCTGATACAGAACAGAGATTTATTATGAAGTGGCCTTATGGAAGCATAAGCTTAGCAGAAAATTAACAAAGAGACTCCGTAGAAGTGGTCAGGGAGGATGATTGGAAATTGGCCAGAGTCCGGTACCAAGGAGATAATGAGCCCTGGTCACACATAGATGCACAACATATGGAAGTACACACACATAGATGCACAACATACAGGGTCACTAACACACAGGAGCCACGGAGTGGGGCATGGAACAATAGTTGGAATATCCATATATGTTTATTAATATCAACTGAACGACACAAGTTTCTAATCTGTGAACACACCTGATATGAGGTATAATTAATGTAGCAAGTGTCTTAGTATTTTTCGGGTCTTGAAGTGGTTTGTGGATAACATAGTTTAACCCAGTCTAACAAAACAAGAGGTGACTTACAATTGAACGAGCCCTGAGCTCTGTCTAAAAGATATAATACTTGGAGCTAATCCAAAGCAGATGTTGAGAGCAAAAGCCATAGCACAAGGTCATGAGATGGAAAAACTATAAGGTGGAGGACAAGTTCCTCCATGTGGGCAAATTGGGCTAACACGGGTGAAAGGAAAAATGTTCATAATAATGAGGGGATATGAATATCCATGGCATTGGAGATAAGTGACCAAAAACTAATAGGACAGATGTCTTGAACCCAGATAAGTTTTTAAAATGCAATTGGACATATGTAAATTAAGGCTTCATTCAAAACATTGATGCACGGGGAGAAATGGGACAATTTTGAGGGAACCCCGAGCTTTAGAACATCAAAGACAGACATTGTACAACTTTCCCTGCGACTTTGTATTTCTACAAGTTACTATCAATAAAGATCCAACTTCAGCATTCAATCTCCTGTGTGGACATCAACTGATTTCGCCACGACAACACCTTCAAAATCAGACATATACTTTACTTTTACTTTATACTTTAAATATGCAGTGGAATCTGTAAGTATAATTTGTTTGTATACCCAGTGGAGTCTGTAACTTTAATAGTGTTGGTTATAG
This sequence comes from Limnothrissa miodon, assembly GCA_017657215.1. Classification (NCBI taxonomy): domain Eukaryota; kingdom Metazoa; phylum Chordata; class Actinopteri; order Clupeiformes; family Clupeidae; genus Limnothrissa; species Limnothrissa miodon. Next base: position 34,709 of record JAGFZM010002218.1, read on the forward strand.
TGAAAGTGTTGTAATAATGTTGTTACAGAATGTAATAAAATGTAATAAAGTTGTAACAGAATATTTTAATGTCAGTAAATTATGTGCATCTTATGTTAAAGCAGCACCAAAGACTTTTTAAAACCTTAAAATAATGTTTTCAAAATCATTTTGGTCGTCCATGAACTCGTAACAAGGTGAACGATACTTGCTGCATTTGCTCTGTTGGCTTTAACGGCACTAAACAAGTTTGCCCAATCGGGTAGCAATCTGTAGTTCACGTAAAACTACAATTGACTTGCCTTATGGCAAGCTTCTGTTCCAATCTGTAAAGGGTGCGATTTTCAAAGCTCCTTGGTACTGCTTTAACGTGCCAGCTGATGTTGAGATTAAGAAACATGTTTCATAATTTCTTTAGAAATCTATATTTACAGCATTTCCACACATATAGAAGCATTGTTGTAGTTAAATGTCCTTAACCAGTCTTGACTTATCTAGCTGCCCAGTGCTTGAGTCTAACATGTTTATATATTTACAGTACTTCCATACATTATACCAAAAAGCAAAGTAGCCTTTTAAGTTAAATTTCCTCAACCACTCCAGCTGTCCAGCTATCCAGCTGTCATCAGTGCTGGAGTCGAAGCTATATTAGGCACTAATTATTTAAAAATCAATATGTATAGTATCTCCATACATTATACCAATAAGCAAAGTAGTCTTTAAAGTTAAACTTCCTCAACCAGTCTTGACTCTTGACTCTTCCGGATGTCACAAGTGCTGGAGTAAAAAGTTTTTTTTTTTGTTTGCCTTTAGAGAAGAACTACATTAGGCATTAATAAATTAAAATGCATTTACTGTATTTCCATACATTATACCAAAAAGCAAAGTAGTTAAATTTCATCACTCTTGACTCTTCTAGCTGTCACCAGTTCTGGAGTCAAACATGTCGGACCTCAGTGCATCAGACTATCAGCCTCACGTCCGTGACTCGTTCAGCCCTTACTCCACGGCCTCGCCAGCCAGCCTCGTCTCCACAGGACTGTTTCCCTCCCACCAGTCCTCCAGGATCCACACATCACCACCTCACACTTGGGATCTCACACAGCCTGAGCCGAGCATGGTCTGGGAGACACACACACACACACACACACATATATACATAAACACACACACATACACACGTACACATTTAGACACAACACACATAAATGTGCACACATACACACATGGAGAAACTAAAAACACACACACTCACACACACAGACTTGCATCCATGTATACAGGTCCACACAACTATACCAAACACATCATCTGCAACACCTTAACTGTACGTTTTGTGACAATGCCAGAATTCATTCAGATGACAAAGATTGCTGAATTTAGGCACTGATGTATGTAAATGTGATAACAAAATACTGGTGCCGCCATGTTTCAGAACAATCCTTTCTTCCACCCTGGTTCTGGAAGTGAGAGGGAGACTGCTCACTGGCCGGGGGATTGCCATCCAGGGCCATCAGGAGTCTCAGAAACCCTAACGCCAGTTACTAGGGTCCAGTTTGGAGGCATTGAGACAATGTAAGAGTTTATCTGAATGCAAGCAAAGTCTGTTTGATTGTGTGTGTTTGTGTGTGTGTGTGTGTACGTGTGTGTCATATGTTAAGGAATTCAGTTGAAGATGAACTTCATAAGTACTTCGGGATCTGTTCTTATGATGCTGTAAAAATGTTTGACTGAAAAAGAGGTCATCTTGAAGTCCTTAGAACTTACAGCATAAGATATAGGTAGTAGTTTACTGTATATTTCAGCTATAGGAGAGATGGAGATCATTGTGTGTGTGTGTGTGTTTCTCATCTCTAGACCCATAGAGGGAACAGAATGCATGTTGCACACAACTTAAGAGCTTACAGCATAAGATACTGTAGAGCAGTTTATCTTTGTGTGTGTGTGTGTGTGTGTGTGTGTGTGTGTGGTGTGTTTTCTCATCTCTAGACCCATAGAAAACAGAAGGCATGACCCCCACACAGCAAGTAGGCGTTTTCCTCTTAGCATCTCCAACAAGAATGAATCCCAGGGGTCTTTCTTCAGGGACTTTCTTCAGGGCAATGACGAGTACCACCACCAAAGTAGAGCTTGTCTTGTCTGTGAAGATACTCATTCATCCAGGTCATGGGAATCAAAGCGTTCAGTCATAGGCAACTGATGTTCCTGATATTCCCATATCCAGACAGAGTTGATGAAGCTTTCTGGATATAGAGTGAATCTTTTTTCAAGCTCCAAAAAGAAGTCTAGTTGCCTAACACTGAACACTTTGATTAGAGACTACCTTGCGTTATGCTGCTTCTTTTAACATACATTTTCAACTTCAAAAAGTTAGTGTCTGGGCTGCACAAGTGACATCCTTCTCAGTAGTTAGTGACATTCTTCTTAAGAATTATAAGAGTTTATGAACCCCTGGTCTTGGTTGAAGTAAAGCATGTAGTGAAAATGTGTCCTGTGCAAATGTAATCAAACCAGCTCCTTATGGTGGCGGGGTGATGAAGATCCATCTTCCAGAACAAACAGCCAGCTCGTCTACACAGTCAGTATGCTCCTGTGGCACACACACACACACACACATACATACACACAAACACGCACACACATACACATGTACACACACACACACACACACACACACACAGAGTTGTTGTGCTAACATCAATGAGTTTCTATAGTCGGCCTTTGGGTTCTTCGGATGATTTTACAGTAAAGAGGAAGACTTTATTTCCACTTTTGTTTTATTTACACATAAAGGGACATTGCAGACTCACAGCAGCTAGCCAGAGACGGCGAACAGCATCTTGTGAGAAAGGTCAGTGTTATAATAAGAGGCTTTTGATTGGGTGATATGATAAGCATTGTTAGTGATAGACTTCAAAGCTTATACAGTATTAGGGTAGATTGTCTTATTGTCTTGACGCACCTTATGTGTATTTTATTTATAATGTGTGGGAACTAGATTAACACTAGTTTACCTTTTAAATATCATACCAAAGCAGACTTAACTTTAGCCTGTGTGGACCATATGTAGCATGTTTCAAATGTCTTTATTTATTGTATCTCAAATGTAGCACCACTTGAATGCACGGTGGACCATTGTCTCTTCTCACTTTCTACTGTGTACATGGCTGACATGACAATAAAAATGTTACTATACTGACATCTAGTGGAGAAATGTACAATCGGATATAAAAAAATGTGTATTGTATTTTGGATGCATGTTGACAAATGTGTACGTTACTCTATGTGTGTGGGTGTGTGTGTTTACTTACATCTGTATATTTCTTTCAAACAGGTGTACACCGCTGAAGAAAGCAGACATGGCAAGTCAACTGCGAAATGCAAATGTACATGTAATGAAACAGCAACATTAATAGACTTTCTCGATAATTTGTTACGTGTTTCATCCACAGATGATGGGTGTGAGCAGCTATCGGTGAGGAGTGAATCGCCTAGTTACTCCCCTAGAGAAGTCTACGACAGCGACTCTGATGTCAGTCCGGGGGTACCACTGCAAAACTCTTCCTCCTCTCATTGATCTCTATGATCTTTATGGGACCACATTATAAAACATTTGGGGGCATTAACACATTATAAAGTATAAAACATACAAAACACATAATAAAACATTTTTACAACAGCATTAAGATTTTAACTTCCTGAAATATGTGTAATAAATTTGCAAAACTAGTCTAGTTTTCTTTTTTATTTAGTTCTTTTGTAATATAGGGTTCAGTTATGACCTGGATGAATGAGAATCTTCACAGATATTTACTTTGTAACAATAATGTGTTTCTTCAATAATTATTATGTTTATTGATAACAAGAGCAGATTATCTGCAGCCTGTAATTCTGTAATTCAACGTGTAATTCTATGATTCTCTGAATGGTGTTCTAGGATGATGAGGATTGCTCTTGCCAGCATAATACCCACGCTGCTTTGCACACCGGGAACTGGGTTGAGGACAAATCATTCCAGAACTCAGAACACAGAAATGGAATAGGAACCACTAGCTCACAGGCCACACCTTTCTGTTCCAATCTGACTTGTGATCAGCATCCCTGGAACAAGTGAGGCATGCATAGAATCTAATGCTTCAGTAACATTTGAGTGACATAAGCCTGTTATAATCATAACATGACATGTCATTAATTGCCATTAATGTCAATAAAACTTGTTCAATGTCCATGGCTACACTCAGTTTTGATTTCCTGCTCTGCAATGGGTTAGTGTTGGGTAACGGTTCGCAAATCCAGTTGCCAAATGGTGTTTTGTCCTTGACACTGTCCTCTGACACTCGTGCTCGAGAAGTACATGTAGTGTATTCTAGTTCATTTGATATGATAAATGAGATTGATGGATTGAATTGAACTGACAAGTTTTATTTTAACTTTCCACAGTGCAGACAAGGACAGACCTACACACTGCAAGTCTGGCCGCCCAGTTCCTGGTGCTGATGCTGCAAGGAGCCATAGGAACCGTTGCCATGGCGAGGACCAGTATGTTCCAGCTCGAGCTCCACTGGGTGACAGCAAAAGGGCTCAGCCTGCAGCAGTGGAGCCAGCACCTGTGTCTGTGCCGGTACCTCCTCCTGTACCCCAGACCAAAGAGATGGGCACTCAGACGTCACCGGTCCTGCGGCCCACCCTCACTGAAGCCTCCACTCAGTGGAGCCCCCCGGTGGACATCAGGAGCACTGTGGCCGGGACCGAGAAGCACTGTTGCCAGCCTCCATCAGATCGAACACCTCGCACGCCTGCAGTTCCCACTCGCTTCACCAGGGGGCAGTACAGGCATGAGAATAAACACCTAGAGCCCCTCCAGCGCCGAGAGGCCTCTGCTGCCACTCCGATCACACAGTCACACACTCACACTCACACACGCTGTCAAAAGCGGAACACGCCTTGGCAGGCTCGAGGGGGAGCTCGCACGCCCATACACGTTCTCACTCCGAACCCCGAGCGACTGAGGTCCGGATCGGTACCAGCATTAGCACCTGCCACAGCACCGGTCCACACCTGGGCCCATCAACACCAGCGACCCACGAGGCTGCCCTGCACAGTGGACCCAATCCAGCCCCCCACACCCCTCTTAGCCATTGAAAGAGGAGGAGGAAGAGGAGAAGGGGGAGGAGGAAGAGAAGAAGTTGGAAGAAGAAGAGGAAGAGAAGGAGGAAGAGGAGGAGAAGGAGGGCGGCGATTGTCGCTCCTTCAGCACGCCGAGGGTAAAAATAACTGAGCGTCTTGCGGTTCCTTGCATAAGGCAACGTATCCATTGTTTCCGCAGGCAGTGTAATTAGCACATGCATACCGTATGGGCTGAAAGTGCTAGCTGGGCGGCTATATATACAGTCAGTGTGGGGGGGGTGGAGGAGTCTTTGAAACAATTGTGGGCACGCCAGCACCCGATTCTGCTGTGTTTGTTGCCCCTTAGGGCTTACCGTTGGATTTAAAACAGATAATAACTCTTTTCTTACCTCTCTTCATTCCTTCCTTCCTTCACAATTTTTTTTCCTGTTCTCCCTCATTATGCGTTTTCTTCCCCCACTTTTTCTCCACACCAACCACCCACCCCCTCGTTCATTCAAGTCCTCAGCAAGGCATTTTGAAATTATGGATCCCAAGCAAGCATATATGTAGAACATATTTAAGTAACCATCACCATTATAAATGAACACTTTGTAAATGTGTTACATTGTTGATATAACACCACAGTATGTTTGGAAATTATGCATCCAAGCAAACATACGCAGAATATCTTTTAACAAAGTATCCACATTATATATGAACACTCTATTCACGCTACATGAATAGAAACCTTCATCCAATCAAAGAGCTACGCAGTCAAACAGGACCACATGGGGGAATATAATGTATGGGCATAAAGCCTCTCCTCCCTCCATCACAGCCTACTCTGGTCATTCTCTTCATTTTCTCTTTCTTTCTCTCTCTCACTCTCTCTCACACATTGTCTTCTGTCCACCCTCTCTCCTCACCCTGTCTTCTCCTCCCCTGCCTCCCTGTCGATGTCTTTTTCTCTTTCTCTCCCTGTTTCCCCATCATCTATCTTTTCTCCACCCATCTCTTTCTCTCTCTCTCTTTCGCCTGTTTGCCCTTCACATCTCCGTTTTTCACGAATTGTCTTTTTTTCCCCCATTTCCTATGTTCGCTCTTTTATATTGCCCCACGCCTCCCTGGTTTCACGCTTTATTCTGTGTCTACACACACACACACCCACTTTTTTTTGCCCTTTTCAACATCTGTGTTTGACCCACACATAGACTGTATAATATTATTATATACAGTCTATGGACCCCCACTGTTCTGCCATTTCTCTCACCTTTTGTTATATTTATTTGTCATATTTGCCATTTTATCCCCCCCCCCCCATCCATTTATTCTCTCTGTCCCCCCTCATTCACTCATCCATTTATTCTTTCCGCCCATCTCACTCTTTCTATTTCTCCATTCTCTCTGCCCATCCTGACTCTCTCACTTACTCATTCTCTCTCACTTTGTCTTTTTGTTTCTCCCTTCTCTCTGCCCATCTTTCCAACTTTCACTCAATCATTCTCTCTCTGTCTCTCTTTTCTCTCTGTTTCTCTCATTCACTCATTCTCTCTCTCTCTCTCTCTCTCTGTTCCCCTTTACAGAGGTGAGAAGTGAGCAGGCTTCTGTGCTTGGCGGAGAGGAGAGCGGGCGAGGAGGTGGCAGGCAGGCGGCGCACGAAAGACAGGAACACAAGCGATGTGAAAACCCGGCGCTCTCCGAGGCGACGGCGCGAGCAGGATCGGGGGATGGAGAGGAATTGGTGGCGTCGGAGGAGGAGGAGGGACGAGAGGAGAGAGGTGTGAAGAGCATCTCAGAGGAGCCTGAGACACTTCAGGAAATCGCAGACATTCTGCTGATGATGAAACGCACAAAAAATAACCAAATAACCAAATAACCAACGAGACAAGACCAGCAGCAGAGATATAGAGACACTAGAATGGAAAATAAGAGCTGAAATGTGTGTGTGTATGTGTGTGTGTGTCTGTGTGTGGACATAGACATAATATTGTCTGTATACATACACCCACACATTTTGTCCATTTATCTGCACACACACACACACACACACACACACACACATACACACACACCCAAAAACGCATACATATACAAAAAATACAAAAAAATTGTCTACAAACCCAGTTCCAAGACACGTTTGATATATTTTGTTTTATTAGTCTTTTCTTCCTGTTACAAGTTTTAAAATTGCCTTTAATATAATTACTTTTATAGAATATAAATTTCTAGCAAAACATTTACAGCAACAATATTCAAATGTACTGTACAGCACTGTAGAGGCAAATGGGTCCATCACAAGTTTTGAATGTACAGTAGAAACACTGTGTTTTACACTGTGTTGATTGAAAGACAAAGCAAAAACGTACAAACAAAAAACGTTTCATTGTCGGCGAACTTGTGTGTTCACCTTTCCTGAAAATGAAAACAAAGTACCATAATATACTGTATATAATACCTGCATTTGGGTGTGATGTGCATTAATGCTCCTGGTGTCAACCAAAGTGCCTTGTGACATTTCAACACGTTAATCAACAAAGGTGGCCTCTGGGGCCTTGTCTGCATTTCATGAAGTACTTCTACAAGTCCACAATCAGATTATCTACAATTTCTACCGACCTACAATCAGATTATCCTGAATTTCTACAGATCTACAATCAGATTATCAAGACCTTCTACAGATCTTCTACAATCAGATTATCTAGATCGTCTACAATCACGTTTTCTAAAGGTTTACCTCAACAGGAGGAGATGGAGACCTGTGCCTCCTCTATTAGTTAAAACTCTTTAAAATGTGAACTTTAAAACATAAGTAACGTCACTGGATGTACTACGTATCGTTAAAGTGTGCTTGGATTTGTGAGAAGGTCTGTGCAGCGCAAGAGGGAAAACAGCAAGCAGACAGTGGCTAAAAGAATCATTTTGCTCGTTAGTTGCTATACACCCTGATTCAATTCCTCTATTGTCTTTGAAACACAGTGCAAGTTTAATAGATAATGTGCTCGCTCTGCTTGGTGGACAATGAATGACCAAAATACATTTAAATACTGTACTATCGGCGTCATCGGAAAAATCCTACAGTTTCTGTGTTTCACAACTGTTATCAGTCATGTCGAACAGAAATCTTAGCTAGTGGTCAGAATGACGGCGTGGCAGAGCATGGTCATTTTGTACAATAGCTACAATTTCGCTTTCATTTAAACGTTACCAAAAAATACACAAGTTTAACCCCAGCGATAATATGACAACCTTTTTCCATGGTCGACGGGCCACAGAAATCTGTGCCGGATTACTAGAGAGAGAGACACTCGCTCACAACTACGATATAAAAACTGAACACTGCAGAGAATGATTCTCTTGGTAGTCGCAAAAACAAATACTCTCACTTGTCACGTTCACAAACAGATATGCTATGCCTTTTGTACATAGGGCTATGTAGGAAGACAAGAACTTAAATTCAGCTCAAAGGCAAATGAAAACAAAATTCAAACATTTCACTCTTGAGGGCTAAACTACTTTTGAAATTGCAGCTGTCAGGTGTTGCGTATGAGATCTGTTAATTAGTGTTTAGATGAGATTAATACAACTCTCAGATTTTAATCTGCTGAGTAGAACTAACACAAGTTTTAGGCTACTAAATGGTAACACTTTATTTATAAGAGTCTACATAAAGGTGTCAAAAGCCTCTTAAAACATGACATGGCATTAATGACATGAATGACACTTTATTCACGTTCATGACTGTTGTCATTAAGAGTTATTTGGTTTTTGAAATGCAGGCTTTGGGTTGAGGCCTAACAAAAAACAAATGACACTTAATCACAATTAAGAACATGAATTGTCATGAAGTGTCCAAGATGCGTGACCTGAAGTGTTCAAAACGCATTTATACTGTACAACAGGCTCATGTCACTGTTACATAGACCCCTTTAAATAAAGTGTTACCTTCTAATTAAACAGCAGTGAGAGAGTTGAGAGGGAACAAAGTTATCCTTCCTCCCATAATGCACCGCACACTGCGTTCACGTCTGAAGCATCCTGGGTTCTGATCCTACAAACCTGATACAGGTGTGCAGAGGTGAGTGTTTCTGAACAAGTTGCCCACCACAGTTACTGGACCCTTCTGAGGCCAGAGAACCACCATCAAGTGCTTCTGTAGACAAAGGCAAACTGGTTCTAGCACTGAATTGTATAACTCTATGTTCATGTTACGGTACTTGCTAGGCCTATACACTTGGCATGTTTGGGTAATATATACAGTAACGACCTGGGAGTGTCATGTGTGCCATGTTGTCGTTTACCAAACAAACATCAGCTCAAAAAGAGTTCTGGGTAGAATTAAGTCTCTACTTGTAAAGACCACAACAAACAGCCTGACAAAAGTCAGCAGATATGCGTGTCTGCCCCCGGTCGTCTGCGGATTGTGGTTTCTAAGCTGCTCTACTTTTTTACAACACACTTACAGCAACAGTCACAACAGTAATAGCACGGTAATCATGGAGGAGCAAACGTGTGAACTCAAAATGTCGGCACTGGCCACTGGGACAAGAATAGAGTAGCTTCGAACTACGCTGACAGCGCCGGAGTGTTAGACTGAAATACCCTCCCTTTTACACGCTTCCTCTTCCTCCTATAGTGGTGATGTCATGACTGAGACAGAACCTGATTAGACTGTTCAGGGCAGCCCACCCATCACTTCCAACCCAGAATATGATCCTGAGTTGAAGGACTTCAGACGTTGTGCGTGTGTGTGTGTGTGTGTGTGTGTCTTTACATGTGTTGGCAGACTTTCTGTTATCATGCCCCACCCCCTCAAGTCTATTCCACATCGGAGGCATCGTTGTCAGACAGGTGGTAATTGCTACCTTTGACCCGGATGTACTCCACCTGCCGGCCCTCGTCGGAGTCTGAGACTCCACAGGAACACAGCTGGTTCTCAAACAGGGACTCCACCTCCTCCAGCCGACGGCCCTTTGTCTCAGGCAGACAGCCGTAAATGAACAGGAACCCCAGCAGGGCGAAGCTGGAGTACAGGAAAAACGCCCCTATGGGACAAAACAGCACAAGGTCGCTTTAATGCACTACATTACCCACAATGCAACGAAGCCCAAGATGACTTACATTTTACCGTAAACTTTATATTTACATTTAGCGATTGCCTTAATCCAAAACAACTTACACTTTGTCAATGATCATGGCCAGTCTCTCCTAGATCAATACAGGGTTAAGTGCCCCGCTCGAAGGCACAACAGTGGCAGCCAGGAACTTTAAGAGGCTTGTTAGTGAGTGCTACAAGCACCCTAGGGTTTTAGCTCACTCGTTAGAGCGCTCAGTTCTCACTCGGTGATGCCATTAGTTGTAAGGTCGAGCCCAGGTGTTTGTTGGCATGACAACAAAGGTTATATCAACATACAGTACCGACATGGCCGTGGACATGAGCCAAGGGTTGCTTTTCTGCTTTTTAGTCTCTTGAGTTTAGACAGTCCGACTAATTTACAGCAACATTCAAGGGCATAAGTCAATGGATGTTTTAATACCACCTGCAGGCACAATGTATGACTGTGATTAATATGTTTCATGCAGCAGTAGGGACTATGTATGACTGTCTGGCTTCCACTAACCCAGCAGTCGGTGGTATAAAACAGTGTGTGTGGCATGTTTGCCAGAGGACTAGTATAACTGTGTATGACTGTAAGACTAGGCGTGGTATGGCGTAGTATGGAAGTACAGCATGGCTAGAATAACTATATAACTGTAGAATGACTAAGTATGACTGTAAGGATAGTATGTTATCCTACAGGAGTGGGCACTATGTTTGAGTCTATGGCTAGTAAATTTACCATAGAAGTGGGGAACTATATATGACTGTGTATTTGCCATAGGGGTTGGGCAGTATATATGACTGTGTATTTGCCATAGGGGTTGGGCAGTATATATGAC
>JAGFZM010002219.1:0-24647 GCA_017657215.1 Limnothrissa miodon
ACACACACACACACACACACACACACACCTTGACAAAGTAAAGTGGTATGGGTTTGGCTTTCTGCTGGAGAGAGACTGACTGAAGGGCCTTGTGGATGTCCTGTCGCCCCCACACTGTTGAGCCCAGCAGAGTCGGTGAAGACTTCACACACACGCCCAGCACGTCACGCAGATTCTTTACACTCCTCTGGAAACTCTGGTCAATAATGAACACGAACACAAACACAATGACCAAACATGCTCTGAACACCACCCCCACACAAGTTCCCATTGATGCATTGGCTCTAAAACTATACATTTGTGTACATTAAGTACATGTTATCTTATTTCGTGTACCTTGGTGGCTGGATCTGCTCCCTTGACTCGTGTGATCGGTCGCATGCCGTTGGTTTTGGGGATGAACCGAAGCCGAGCGGTCACTGAGGTTTTGGGGAGGGATGCCACTTCCTGGGGTGTTAGGATTTGCCACTGTCCCTTCGACTGATGCTCTCTGTGAGTTAATCGCCAATAGGACACCATGACTCCTCAATGTTATCTTGACACTTGCTTACCATACCATTAGCCTTGGTAAAGTCTGAATTTGAAACCGTGTAAATGTCTATATTCATAAGTTTGTAAGAATTTGATCAGGCAGATTCTGCATGCAAGTTGCAGACTATACAATTAGATTATACCGTGCAATACATAGTATAGACATAGCAAACATAATTATACTAGATGTACAGTATATTCAGACAACGTATCCAGTATCTTACTGTAATCTCTGTGATTTACTGTGATCTGTAAAGGAAGAGATAACATAGCACCTGAATGCCTGGTTCTGCATCTTATTCCAGATCTCGCGTTTGTAGAACCGCAGGGCGTGCTTCCTGCCCATGCTCTCCGTGACATAGAACATGGCTTTGACCAGACCCATCACGTAGCCGTCCAGCAGCCAGGCCAGGAACTTGCCCAGGAGACGTTCCCGATACCGGTGTTCACTCGGGCAGCAGGCTGAATGAGGGACACCACAAGAGAGGAAGACAGAAATGAATTGAATAAATGCATGAAGTGATAGGACACTTATAAAAAGAAGAGATATATTTTTTGGTAAACAAACCAAATGTATGAAATCACTGTATAACTTCTACCCAACATGACCCTTACATCCAACCCACACACACACATACCTCGAGTCTTGAGACCCAGCCAGTGGCAGTCTCGGACTTTAATTCGCCACATGACCTGGGCCAGCGAGAGGCTCTCAAACTTCCCCAGCCTCAGCAGCTGCTTGACCGCCAGCAGGAACAGAGTACGGTTGTGATGGGACCCCCACAGCTCCTCCGGCAGCACGTAGAGCAGGCACTCCCGCACAAACAGGTAGACCCTGAACGGGGGGCAGTGGGCTGCAAGGAGAGCTGCCATATCCGTCCCCGATTCCACATCTCTGGGCATGGAACACTTCTTGCGCAGGAAGTGGGCGTAGGGGCACTTCCTGTGGTTACGCAGCATTCGGCTGAAGAGAGGCGCCATGTTGAAGAAGCGGTGTGGGAGTTTCTTGGGCCGGGGCTCCTCACCGTTCAGGTAAGCTTCACCCTGTAGGAAGACCAGACGAACCAGGTCGGGCCCCTGGAGACTCCTGGGCCCAAGGGCTCCGCTTGCTGGGAATTTCCTGTTGAGCAGAAAGCCCCTTAGGTTACCACCACCGCCGCCATAGAGAACCCGCAGCATGCGGATGAAGCAACCCGATGGGCGAGGAGGAGGTTGGGTAGCAGTCTTCAGGTTAACAAAGCCCTGAGACCTGGAGGAGGTGTGTGCCGTCAATGGGACTCCTTTGGGCTGCCTGCAAACACTTGTTGTTTGATTGACAGCTTGTGAGGCATCTGTGCTGTGACTGTGGGGCTGATAATCAGTGTTGTAACTTGGCCCTGGTGAGTCACAAAGTCCCTCCACTTGCAGGGTACGTCTTTGTTTCCTAAGTAACCCTTTATCATCATCATCGGCACCACCTTCCCCTAAATCTTCTCTCTTCCTCTTTCTGGAAGTTTCTCGAAAACGTACCTTATTCCTCCGTCTCTCATGGTTACTCCTTTGTGGATTGCCTTGGGTGGACTGATGAGCAGGCTTGCATAGAAGGAACTTGGATGATGCACCCATGGAGAACAAATCATAGAGAGGCACTCCGCACACCTGAAACAGACAGGTAGGGGGTGCGACAGCGAAAACAGCACAATTCCGCAGCAGGTGTTGGGTGATGTCTGTGCCCAATCGCTGGTTTATTTTCTTCCACAGGTCGCTGCTGTGGATAAAAGCCGGACTCTGAGTGATCACCCCGTGGAACTTGAAAGGATCTGCATCTCCGTCTTTGTCACTAAATAGGTAGCCAAACCTGAGGACATTTCTAGCCTTGGTCTTGATCATGTTGTTCAGAACATAGGCGAGCACCTCAGGGAATGTGCTAAGCTTTAAAAACAAAAGAAAATTCAGATGAGAGTTTTATTATCATTCCAAAGAGCACATTCCAAAAACGCTGGTTAAACGACTAGCACGTGTTACAAATGCCACTTCTTTAGACTGTTCTGACCACACACAGAGCTTCAGTGAGAGCACAGATGTCTGCTCATGACCAAGTCTGCAAATAAAAAATGTGAAGTCGTATGCAACCGAGTTTCGCCTCGACAAAATACACATACAGATGTGGAAAATGGTAGGAAAATACCTGATCGCTGCTTGGAGCATCTTTCATTGGTTTCTCAACACAAACGATTAGTCCACGGAGGAGGGCCTTGAAGCGGTTAGTGTCAGAATCTTCGACCAAGACAGCCTTATTGCCATTGCTCAGAGTTATGTCACCCGCGTACTCTTCTAAAGTCTGGACATTTGGGTACAAGGAACGAAGTATATCAAGAACGCGAGTTAAACCTGCATCCGACATTTATGATCATGAAAAGCCACCGGTTAACCACAGTAGATGAAAAACCGTCACCCTCGTGTTCATCGCTTGACTTCCTGTTTTGATTGTTCCCGGTCGTACTGGGAACCAATGAAAGAGTGAGAATTAATTCGATAGAGGCGTGTCCTATTAAAATAGTGGTTCTCAAACTTTTCAAGGATTCAATGATCTTTTTCCTTGTAGGTGTAGGTGTAATAAAGTAGTGAAATTGTGGATGTTTCCTGTCTATTGTGCATAAAAAAGAAAGTGGAATGAAGGTAAAAAAAAGGGGGGGGACGTAGAAAACTATATATATATATATATATGTATATAGTAGTGACCTTGATGTGTAGATTCTTCTATAGACTCCACAACAAAGGCAGGTGGGGTACAAAATAGACCAACCAACCAACCAGATAACAGCGACAAAGATGAGAAGAATTTCTGACTGAAATTGATGCCCCACAGTGGCAATTAAAAGAGGTACTAAATGTTAACCATCACTTCTCAGGTTTCACTTGGGTTAGCATATTTATAGTAAACTACACTTAAGTCTGTAGCATCATTCATAGAATCATATTGACCATTATAAAATCATGATCACTGCTTCTTCACATGTTATTTCTATCGTGTACAGCCGGCAACAGACCCCTAACTTCTCACCATGTAAAAACCATACAATTAGTGGAGGGAATCCTAGGAGCAGAATCAGAAATCAGAGATCATCCCAGGAGCATTCTGACTTTTGGCTATCAACGAATCAATTCAGCTTTTCAAAATAATTTTAGGACACAGAAAAAAAGAACTTACTGTTGGTTTTTACACAGCCATTTTGGAAAAATAAGGGAGACATTGGAGCCCAAAACCGTGTAAAGTATCCATCTGACATGGCATCATCACAATCCCAGGTGATGGCAGACTTGTCTGGTGTCTCTCAGATTACACCTCGAGCAAATAAAGTCAGCAAACATACAAAATTGACACAGGCAGCTTGATGACCGCAACTAGTATCCTAAGCAGATGATTAAAACCAGTCTACTAAGTACTAACTGCATTCCAGCATAATCACACTTGTTACTGGTACAATATGTTATGATGTACCCTAGAGGAGGTTGTGACAACTCCATTCCATCCTCCGGGTTTGATGGGAAAAAAGTGAAGCCACATTTGAATTACTTACAGAGCAGTAGAAAATATTTCTCTCTGATAAACTTTTGAACAACAGGAATGGTAGCCATCAAATATTCCTCAAGGTTGCTCTAAGGTCCTCAAGCTCATGCTATTTGAACATTCAACGAACTTCCATATTGTACAACTATAATCATAATAAGTTTATTGACAATCGATTGCATCAAAATACAGTTAGATACTTTATAACCTATTTATTTCTAAAACTATAATAAAAGAAAAATGGCTTTGATTTACTTCTTAAATAAAGCCTCTCTAGAGTTAAAGTAACTCTAACTTTCTATTCTTGAAGCTTTTGCAAATAATAATAAAAAATGTCCAGATCAGCACTTAAATTATTCAGATGGACATCTATCCTCTAATGTGATTATGAAAGATCTTTTAATAAACACATTTCATGATTACTTGTTTGACAAGCATAAATTTGTATTTAAAAAAAAAAAAAAAAGATACAATACAAAAGCACCAGCCTTAATGCACTTTACATTCATTTATTGGCAACCTATTAAAAAGAAAAGAAAATATCAGCTAAAACAGTTTGTTCCCCCTCAGCTGCACAGCGAGTCTTATGCGAGTCTTGCGTCAAATTAGACGACTAGCATGTCAGCAGGGGGAGGTTTGAGGGGAATGTGACCCAGCGTGAAGCGCTTCCCTGAGAACTCTCTCAGCTCATCTGCTGTCAGTTCGCTCTGAGGGGTGAACAGGCCGGACGCAGACGCCCCAGCACCAGCTGCCGTCGCTGCTCCCGCCCCTCCTGAGGCGAAAAGCCCACTGTTGGTGCTGCCGCTGCTGGGCTGCCCAAAACCACTGCCGCCTGTGGAGCCTCCGAAACCGCCGCCACCAAAGCCACCAGTGGAGGTCGAGGACGCTGTGGAGGCGAAGCTGAAGTTGGAGGCAGATGCTCCGAAGCTGCTAGGTGTGTCTTTGGCGGCGGAAGCACCCGGAGCAGCGAAGGAGAAGGAGGCGGCAGAGACAGAGGTGGCAGAGGACGAGCCAAAACCCGACTGGGGCTGGGACTGTGCTGCGCCGAAGCTGGACGACGAGGCACTCTGAGTCGGGGCAAAACTGAAGGTGGCGCTACTCTGGGCAGGGGCTCCGAAACCTGCAGAAATGCAAAAGATAGAGAGTATGAAATCAATTCAGAAATGTATCAAGTAAAAAAAAGTATATAGATTGTAATCATTACATGAATTTATGGTATATCATTTCTGTCTGAAATCGCTAAATTTAAGTTCAACTGTGGAGTTGCTTGCCATGGAATTGTTACAGATGCTACACTGCATGCTCCACAACAAAACATAATTGTCATTAATACATACTAGACATCCAGTATGGTACTATACACTCACTGCTAAAGAGCACTACACTATTCAGTTATGTGTGCACAGGTTCTACCTCCGAAGCTTGAGGCCGGGGCAGTGCCAAACCCAGATGAGGCAGCAGAGCCAAAGCCAGACGGGGCTGTGGATCCAAACCCAGCAGAGGACGTGCCAAATCCTGAAGGTGCCGACCCAAAGGTGGACGCCTGCTGTCCAGGGTTATTCAGTTCTGCCATCTGTGAGGAAGGAGAAGATCTCTTCCATTAATCTTTATTGTGGAGAAAACCCCACAAATGTATGCATGCAATGCCGCCTTAAGGATAGGACTCATAAAGAGTGTATTGAGGTTGTATTAAGAGTTAAGAGTGAGTAGATTAAGATAAGATTAAAAGGTCTCCCCTAATCCTTACAGCACAACCCAGAGAGTATATCTCTGTATTTGCATTACGGTAATTCTATTTTGCAGCTGAAGATCAACAAAAGCAAAGTTACACTTTACCTCTGCTGATAAGGCAAGAGGAGCTTTCTTGAGTCTTTGACACATCCGACAGAGTGCATTATCTGAATTGAAGTACTTACCAAATAATGCTGAACTCATCTAAACTTATACTTATACTAAACTTAAAAGTATAAACTTGACTAAAGTTGGAATTTAAAACCTAAACAAAACGTATCAGAAAATCACAAGCACAATGCTAGTCACAAAAAAGGTTAAGAGAAATGGAGTGTGTATAGAAGAGCAAGAGTTGGTATGGTAACAGGCTGGCTTTCACCGCAACATCGGTTGCATTGGTTTGCAAACCTACGTACAGGAACCAGCAGTGATTATTTTTCATGCTATGATTTATTGAGTTACGTTGATTGATGAGGCGGTTATCATGATCCCAATTTATTCACTTTGGTTTTAGTCATATTTCAGTCATGATTTCATACTGCAAGTTTTGTAGCTGCTTAGCTGTGCCATGGACTGCTAAGTTGGCTGGAGTGCTTTTAGTGTTTTCATTATAGCACCTTTGATGTGATCATTCTGCATTTACTTTGATGTGATAATTCTGCATTTACTTAAATTGCATTTAATACAGTGATGTATTACTGTATGGATGGATATTTTTCAGATGGACAATTTTTTAGGGTCATTTCTTCCTGTTCCCATTTTTGTGGTCATCTTTGAATGTTTTGACCTAAAATCCATCCATATTATATGAAAACCTTCACTAAGTGCTGGAAGAGAGACTAATCTTGTTTTTAACTATTTAAATTCAGCAGCATACTTGTGTGATATATACGTGATTTACTCACAAGCGCAGATCGTGTGCTGGCATTCATAGCTCTGAGCTCCTGCACTCGGTTTCTCCACTGGGTAGCAAGCTGAGTCACTGAATTCCCCTAGGAAAAAAAAATCAGTAATCAGTCAACCAGATCAAGTGTAAAGTGAAAGACAATTTCCAGAGCAAAAGGCATTCCCTCATTTCATGCATACTGCAACTACTGGAAAACCAAACAGTGAGAGTACTATTGCTATGAGTACTATTGCTGTGAGTACAGTACTATTGCTCCTACAGTTAGCCTGGTTCTCAGACATGCTCAGGGTGGGATATGCATTGCAGTCTGGCCAGGGGGCCTTATTCAACATTCTCCTATTCACCTGCGAACTAACAAAAATGACCTTTACCCCAACATGACGGAAATGGGTTTAACACAGATTTAGTGTTAAATTTTGACACAGTCCACTCTCTTTCCTCTGCCTGCAGAAGCAATTTGATCTGTCTTTTATTACAGCATCATGGAAGCAGGAGACAGTGTTTGTCTAACTCAATGCAGGAATCACACTATGAATGTATGAGTGGTCCTATAACTACTGCAGTCAAGGCCATGTCATGCAGTATACCCATAAACCACATTTTGTTCTAAAATCACACTGAAATTAGTTAGAAGGGTCACCGAACCACCCAAATCATTCAGATGCTTAGTTTATTTCAATCGTGAAGACTGAATGGCATTAGAGAACTGCATTAATGCACTTATAGTCAGTAGTTTGTGATCATTGTTTTCACTGATGCCCTAAACCTTGTTTTTGCAGTACAGTTTGGCGAGTACTTACATAGGTCTGGAGATCTCCAGATGTTCTTCCGTTATAATATTCCAACCTGAGCTCATCCGGAGAAAGTTCCACAAACCCTGCAAATAAACCAGCAGAAAAGTGTGCGCTACTAAGAAAGCTACTGTAAATAATCAGAATCTCATAATTTATGGCATGGTATAGTCAACAGTGTCAAACACTGCAGTTAATCCTTTTGTACACGTACCTGAGATAGAGCCTTTGAGAACAGAGTAACATGATAATGGCCACTGTCCAGAACTTTCCCAGGTCTCCATGTCCTTTTGTATGGTTTCCCTGATTGCCAGAAAAACATGTGTAACGTTACAATTAAATGTACGGACATCACACATGCAATGGCGGGTACGCTAACAGAACACAAACTTACAAGTGCTTATCGTTTTCTTCTTTATGTCCATCCCTATCGAAGCTGCTTGGTGTATTCAGAGCGCCATATCGGTTCTGGGTAGAGACGCCAAAAGAATTCTTGGAAGTTTCTCTTCCACCAAAAGTGGAAGATTTTACAAAGTCTCCACCGGCTCGCTGCGGATTTACCCATACTCTATTTCCAAAACCTGAAAGTAATCCGTACAAGAGCTGGTCAAAAAAGTTGGCCTGTAAGTTTAAGCAACGTTGCCTTGCCTCGATGCTGTATTCAAACTAAATAGCAGACTAAATGGATGGAAGATGGCCTATCCGGAATAGCCTAGACAACATGTCTTACCTCCGCCACCCCTGTTGGATTGAGGAGTACCTCGACTATAATCACCGCCGCCACCTCGACCATAATCACCAACGCCACCACCTCGGCCATAATCACCACCGCCGCCACCTCGACCATAATCATCACCGCCACCAGCTCTCCCACTGCCGCCGCCGCCTCCTCTCGGATGCTCGTTCCAGCACTTTTCCCCATACCGACACCTTCCTTGAAGAAAAAAACTGCAGACTGTCATTTTGTACTGGTTGTTTGTTCAATGGGTAACACAAAATAGCTATGGTCCCTTTCACCTATTGAGATAGGTGCTGTAAAACTGAAGAAAAGTCCATCACTGTGAAACTGGGAAATTCACACGATACAAACAGTGTTGCGGGAATACTACGTCATTTCCCCCCCAGGCGCGTTAAGTGACATCAGAGCCGTACCAGAGTGACATTGTACTCTCTCGCCACCTATTGGCCAGGAATCCACATTAAATTCGTTTGCTAAGCAACTTGAAAACTAGGCTTACCGGTCCTTTTTGCGATCTTTTCCTAAATGATCAAAGTTTAACGTACACTTACTATACATACTTAACTTTATTACATACAAATTACATAAATGTAAAAAGCATTAGGACGGACAAAAAGATTACAAAATTCCTTTACAACTTACAGGCTAGTTGAATTCCTTTAAAACTTTCTTTCTTAATTGCTCCACTGTGAACATGACTAAAGTGGACATCCACATGAGCTTTGACATGTATACTTTTAGGTCATACAGTGTATTCAACACAAGTGAAAATATTTTTTCACATTTTTATTTTTTAATGAAAAACATTTTGTTGCAAGATTGAAAAAAAAATCGAATTATTTAATTACAGCATTCAGAAGTATTAATCTAATGTGTTCATTCCTCTTCTTCTATATTTGCCCAATACTAAATGAGAAGTAAACATAATCAATAAAGACACTTTGTACATTTGAATGTCCCTGATAGTATCCACAAAACATTCTCATCAAAAGTGCATTTAGTTCATTAAATAACATGAAAAGTCAACAACATTTGTAATAGGGTTGGGTTGAATGACACCCAAATAACTATGCAGGAAATCCAATCAGCTTATTGTGTCAGCTCTGACTTTTCTCTACTTGCAGACATAAAGCATGAAATTGGCTCATTGAGAAGGAAACTGACTCTAAAAGGCTGTCAAACAAAACACACTGGACCTCATTTACCAACACCTTTCTGAGAATGCCCCACAGTTTGTCTGTCCATTCCTGATAAAAATGCAAAAATCACACACAAGTGGCAAGTGTGTGTAAATGTTGTTTATACCGATGACCACATACTAGATAAAACTGAGAAATACTGAACAAGTATTTTTCATAAAAATAGCTGATGAATGACAGCCATTGCTGTCTCTTAATAACTATTTCAGTGCACAGTATCTACTTTGACCTTTTGACACTTTGAGCAGGTTAAAGGTATAGTTTTTTTTTTGACACTTTGAGGCCCTTCCACAGGCTGTCTAAAATGCAATAAAGTGGTTGACACTGAAATTTTGACGACTGCTCCCGTCTCGGCTATTTGGGAAATGTAGAATCGCCTCTGCCTGCTTCAAAATAGCATAGACAGGAGCAATCGTCAACATTTCAGTGTCAACTACTCTATTGCATCTTAGACAACCCGTGGAAGGGACTCAAAGTGTTAAAAACCAAACTATACCTTTAAGGGAAACAGAAACAGCATGAACAGACATAAACAGACAAAACAGAGAGAGGAAAACAGAGAGCTAAACTATGCATATTATTTACTTATTGCAGTAGTTTTTTTTAAGGCAGACACCTTTAAAATTTGAATTAAGTTGGAAACAGATATCCATATCGCTCATTCACGGTTCTTATTTATGGTCCCAAACTAAAAAAAGATGATCACACACACACTCTCACACACACACAAGTCACACACACACACTCTTCACTACCCTTTTTGTTATGTGCAAAACAGCTAGGAAGAGGATGACGTCGATGCGGACGCAGACATGTGCAAGGTGTCGGTGAGCACGAGCTCCTCCTCGTTGGCACCACACGTGTCCACCACGCAGATGAGGCAGCTGGTGACGGGGAAGGCACGCACCTTGGTGCAGGACACCCACTTGTCCGTCTCGGTGTAGTACTCCAGGATGTGGTTGAGGCGGCCCACGCCTTGGAAGCCCGCCAGCACGTAGATGACGGAGCCCACCGCCGCGCACTTCACCGTCACCCCTCGCCACGGCATGTGTGCCGCCGGCTTCCACTCATTGCTGCCAATCTCATAGTACTCCACCGTGTCCAGCCCACCTAGGACGTCACTAATGTTACTCTATGCGTTATGGGACAGTCGCCATTAATAGTGTCTCTGCCACCTCTGATCCAGAGAATCACTCATTTTCATCATTAATCAAAATGTATCTGAAGTTTAAAGGTATACATCAGCAAGGTAAATTAACTAACAGCATTGTTTTTATGATTATCAATGCTGATAATTTAGCACAATTTCCATTTGAATTTCCCTTTTCCTTTACCCTATTCAGTGTGTGTATGTTCTTTTGCAAAATGCGGTTTATGTTGTACTAAATTTCTCTCCCTACTGACAGCACTCATCTTTGCATTTTAGGAACTGTACACCTACAGAGGGAACTTTTTGTCTGAAGGAGCTTACCAAGTCCCCCCTGCCCTCCGACTGCGTATATCCTGTTGTTGACGGCCACCAGGCCATGGTTCTTCCTCCCCTCTCTCATGCCACACAGATCCCGCCACCTGGACAGCCAAGCACAGACATAGTTTGACACGTGCAATTAAGATCCCATGGGTTTCTAACTGAAACCAACAGAGTTGCTAACTTAGTTCAAATACGGTTTTACACTACATATAACTATAACTACATTAGTCAAATAGTACATTGAAGAGAGACAGGAAGCAATTGGTAAAGATGGGGTGGGATTGGTTAACAGCTAGAAGTTGGATTCTAACCTGCAGCTGGTTATCCTACAGCCCAGCCATGATAGTCATTCACGTTCCTTAATTAGTGTTGCAGCAACGCATGGACACTGCTGTTTAGGAGTGACGCACTGGCATATTCCAGTCAATTTCAACCCTTTGGACTTACTCGTCTGTGGCAGGGTCGTAGACCTCACAGTTGTTGAGGACCCTTCCGGAAACGTTATTGCCGAGGCTCCCTCCGCAGACGTAGATGAGGCCGTTGGCCTCCACCATGCCGTGGCTGCAGCGGGGCATCAGCATGCTGTGCTTGTTCTTCCACGTCTCCGTCCGAGTGTCGTAGCACTCAAACAGGTTCAGCGCAGAACTTCCTGCCAGGTTTTAGAGGGGCACCACAACCATTTACACATAATAGAGGGGCAAGGTGGACAGAACTAAAATGGGCCAGAAATAAACTACATATTGTTTTTAGCTGTTCTACCCTGACATTTAGTATTATATTGTACAATAACATCATAATGTTATTTGTGTGTGTGAGCCAGGAAAACAATGGTCAAAGTGCATTAGAATGGTAGAGCAGTCCATCAAAGAATAGCCAATTTTTCTATTGCTTTATCTTTCTATCTTTTATATCTATTCTCTCTCTCTATCTCTCTCTCTCTCTCTCTCACACGGTTCTTTGGCAAAGACATTTACGCAGTTTCTAAAGACAAACAACCAGCAGTTTTCTCCACTCACTCACCCACTTCAGACCCTCCCGAGGTGTAGATTTTGCCCTTGGCTGCGCAGGCGGCCAGGCTGTCCCGCGGGTTGGGGGGTCCCAGCTTGGAGTACCAGCTGTCCTTCACCACGTTGTAGCAGTCCATCCTCTTGATGGGGAAGAGCTGCGAGCCACCCAGGATGTAGACCACGTTGTCCCAGAACACGGCCGTGGCGTCCCGCCGCTTCTCAAACGGACAACGGATGTCCGTCCAGCTGTAGTCCTGATTGCACAAAGGAGGTCAAGAGAGGAAGATAACTTAAGTATACTGGATATGACATCAACAACAAGTCAACAATCATAAATCTAAACAATCTGATAATCTAATGAGCAGTAACCCAACACAAACATGAACAGATTTAGGATTAAACTACAGACACTTACTCTATAGATTAAAATTAGATATAGAATAGACATTTAACAGCTGGCTTATATCCACAGAGGTACAGTGTAGTACTTTTTCAGTATCATATAGGTTCACTATGTGTATTGCATGGATATAAATCAAACTTTAAGGATAATGTGCTGCTCTCAGCACAGCTACAAGGTAAACTGTATAAGCAAATTGAGCGCTCAGGTAAGTGGGGAGAAAGGGCTGCTGCACCTTAGGATTGAAGTATCGGCAGGACTGAGGCTGGGAGCCTCCGAAGAGGGCGATGCGGAAGTCGTGTTTCTTCCTGCGGGGCCGGCTGCTCTCCCCCAGCTCCTCACGGTCCTCAGGGGACAGCAAATGATAGCGCATCCCACCTGTACGACACGGCACACACAGTCAACTCTGCTGGTGGACTGCCTGCGCTAAAAGGTGCTGTCCAGAAGCCAGGGGGTTGCAGGTTTGAACATGACACGGAATCTCGAACTGCTCCTGGTGAGCAGCGCACTCCGTTTAGACTAGAGCACACCACATAGAAGTGTAAAAGTCCAGCTTCGAAAAGTTCTTTTCACACGCTTACTCCAATAATGCCCTAGAAGCACAACTAAATACTCTACCACACAATTCAACAGTCAGAGACAGTGTGATGGGCCACAACAGAATGCTTCACTCACTGATGACCATCTTCAGACACTCTGGGTTGTCCTGGATCAGAGGCTCGGCCTGCACCGTCTTGCTGAGGAAGCTCTTGGAGACCAGAGGGAAGCGCACCTTCCCCAGGACATCCACGATGTACTTCTGTCTGTTCAGGACGTCATACTTGAGCCACCGCACTGCTGCGTCATAAATCTGAGCCCAAAGAGAAAACAGTCAGCGGTTGAAATAACTGTCGACACTCTTAGACTATAATTATAATCTGGGTGGTCTCATGGTCAGCTGTTGCTTGTGCCTTGGTCAGAAAGGCATGGCCAAAGGAGTGATATCCAAAGAGTCTCAGTAAGGCATTATGTATGCTCAAATACTACAAATTTGCAGTATTTTCTTATTACTGGACTTTACAGCACTGCAGGCTAAAACAAAAGAATGTAAAGTGCCTATAACTTCTGCACAATACTGTCACAGTAGGGGATTTTACAAATGGTTCCCTGGGAGAAGTTGACAGGCTGGGTAGAGCTAATGCGGTGTACAGTGTGTGTGTGTGTGTGTGTGTGTGTGTGTGTGTGCGCTAACCTGATCCTCTGCTCTGACTGTGAGCGTATCCTGCTGCAGCAGCTGGGTGACCTGAAACACGTCCAGCTGGAGGAACTCGTCCAGCTTGTAGACATCGGTGAAGTGCTGGTGGATAAAGTCATCGGCCGCCATCTTGAGCTCCGGGCAGTCCAAGCACTCAGCGAGAGCGCTTATGCCTGTAAGACACACACACACACACACACACACACACACACGTTAGACAAAAACACAAGAGGGAGTGCTTAAACTACAGCATTTAAAAAAATGTAATTTCATTTCACATTTGTATCTGCTATTTAAGAACAATAAATGGAGCCATAACAATAAATAGGAACCAAAACAAAACAAATGGATTAACACCCTAATTACCGTTAATTACTACATGAGCGAGAAACAAACAAACCAAATCAAACCAAAAGTTCTCGTTTGAGAGTGGCACCTACTCAAACAGTTCGTTTCATCAACTTGGTCCTTGAGAAAGTCCACACACATCTTCTTCACCGGCTCAATCTGGTACTGGTTGGCAGCATTCAGCAGGGACTGGACATTGCTGCTGTTCACAGAGATACTAAAATAGGTAGGAAATGAGGGCAAGATCATCACTCATTTTCAAACATGATTAAACTCTTTCCCCATCTCTCTCTCTCTCTCTCTCTCTCTCTCTCTCTCTCTCTCTCTCTCTCTCTCTCTGAGGCCCTAATTACATTGTTGTGTACAAAATGTGAATGTGTTCACATGCAATTCATATGCAAAATATAAACTGCTAATAGCAACCAGGCTGTGATGACAGGGGGTACTCTATACTCTAAGACTCTAGTATACTCTCTATACTCTAGTACTCTATACTCTGTAAGTATACAATACCTAGTCACAGAGACATCGTTTTACTTGGAAGCCAGTGCCTTAGCATAACTCAACTGCCTAATTCAAACGCTTCCCGGGAGCCTTACCGTGCAGTGTAGACAAACTCCACCAGCAGCTCAATGATCTCAGGCTCAGCACACTTCAGTTCCACCTTATGGGCGGTTGACTCCATCATGTTGGCTAGGACAAGAACAGACTACTGTACATACTAGGCACTGTAACATTGACACTTGCATGTCATGGATGCCCTGCATGCCTAGACATTGCCAAGGCCTAATTCCACCGCCATATAATATGGAAATATGGAAATGCTTAAAGCGCTATAGGGTACTTACTGGTGAACATGAGGTTGAAGAAATGGCTGGCTGCAGCAAGCACCACTCTGTGAGCCATGATGTGTTTGCCCTGGACCACCAGAATCACGTCGCACAGAGTGCCCTGTGGGGAAGTCATCATTAGAGCAACATCCACACGTTTCCACTTGTTTTGCTATACACTGTTTTTAATCCAATCACTGTCAACCCCAGTCTTTCTTTCTTTCTCTCTCTCACACACACAAACACACACAAATTACATACAAACTCTTACATTAGGCTATATAGTTTGCTCTAGCGATCCTGTGAGTCCAGTTTGGTCTTGGCATTTACAGTGAAAGTTAGGTGGAGCAGATAGGAACAGTGGCCTTGCTCAAGCACCTCAGCTGTTTGTACGAGAGTCGGCCCAACCACTCATCCACTGTCCACTTTACTACACATTACTAGATCTAACTGACCAAAGCCACTTGCCTACTGTCCAGATCCACTGTGCCATATAACTTGCCCATAATGTTACAAACCTAAAACTGATGAAGCTCATTCTAATCTAAACCAAACCATAGGTCATCAGGAGGTGGCACAGGACCATGGCAGAGGACAAGTAGTAGGCAAGTGGCACTGGTCAAGAGAGAGAGTGCCATGGGGCTGCAGGTAACGTAAGTGCCAGCGTTCGCTTTAGATCCATAGGATTTGTGTAACCACGTACCTGTCTTCTCAGGTTATTCATGACCCCCATGATGTTGGTCAGTAATCGATATTCTTCCTTGGCGGCGATTTTCTTTTCATTTTTCTTCTTCGAGAGTGATGGCTTTTCACTTGCTACGGAAGACATTTTGGTAACTTATGGTTTGTTGAGAAGAATGATAGTTTGCACAATCTATCTGCGCTAGGCGCAATGAAAGATTATGAATACAGTGTTAGTGAACTAGTAGATTCATTTGTGTGAGCGCTGAAACGTTGACTCTTCCGCTTGGGGTGTTAAGATCAGTCTGTGAGCCTGATGTTGATTTGATACGGGTCCAACAAGGCCGACTTCTGTACTTCCTTGACAAAGCAGATGACGTTTAGGCTACCAACTTAAATGTTGATTATGTGCGTTACTCATGCACGAAGACGGGACAGCGACGATGGTCCCCAGAAAGCTCACGAGGTAAACAAAACAATCGTGTCCATCCAAGAGCATCCGGTAGTTTCTTCCTCTACGCAGCATCATAATGCAAAAAAGTGGATTACTGCCACCTACCAGGTAGGAGTAGGCTACAAACTGATCCAAATGTAGGCAAATTAATTGCACTGTAATACAGGCAAAATCATAAATTATTTTGAAACCTTAATTAACCATAAAAATCCAGTAACCATGAGCGGCTCACCCTACACAGATAATTGTACTAGGCATGCAGTCTAGGCCTATGCAAGGCAGCCCTGACCGGTTTTAGTGATCCATTTATATATGAATTCTCAATGTAAAACTAAGTGTAAGATCAAAAAAGCAAAATAGCAAAAAAAAAAAAAAAAAAAAAAAAATTTTTTTTTTGGGTTTGTAACCCAACGTTTTATAGCTACCCGTTTTAGTTAATTTGAGTAGTACCATACTTAGGCCTATAGCTGTATTTAATATAAATTAAACTAAGAAAGCTGGAAGGTGGATTTGGAAGTATGGCATGAGACATATCTCTTTGCCACAGAAATATAAAATGACAAAGACATCACATAACATTACATAAATGGTTTATTTGCTCATTTACATTGGACTGTATAGTAAAAATGCATACTTTAGAAAACAAGTGTGTGTTTTTTATAACAAGAACTGGGGAAGTGAATTACACAATGGCTGTATTGCTTTGCAACATTATCTTTTTTTAAAACATAAATAATATTTTAAACATATTTATATTTACACTTTCAGCTGTTGACAAAGTTTTTTTTTTCTTTTTTCTTTTCATTCTCATTGTGTTTCCGTGGGCACTGACTTTAGACCCCATGCAAACTGTCTTAGCAACTTTTTTTTCTTCTGAACAGAACAGTTGAACATTAGCAATAAAAAAACACAATATTTCTGTTATGGCATTACACAATCATTTCAAGACCATCGTCATCATCTTCATTGTCTGCCATCTCCAGGCACACCGATTTCCACAGTATAGAGACCATCAGTAGCGTTCCAAACCGGAACTAAGCCACGTCTGTCCCAGATCCAAAAACATAACAATCTTTAGACCAGGGTCCAGGGTTATTCCAAATACGACAAACCTGGTGATTTAACACCAAGTAAGGGTGGCAAACCCCCTAAAACAAGCAGCCATTTTGTAAACCATAGCTCAGCAGTTAAGAGGTTTTACGCTTACAATTTGTCAGGTCACAACATGACTGGAACATCACCCAGATCCAATCTGATCAAATCAGTCTGACGCCATCATGGAATCAACACAAAACTCTCTCTTTGAAAAAAAAAAACAATAGCAACAGAAGAGAAGTTTCCACCAGTCTTTGTATAGACACATACATTAAAACAAACTAAAAAATATATAAATAAGGATTCTTTGTCCTGCTCACATAGTGATACGACACATTTGCAGATGTACACAAGTCCACAAAGGGTCATTAAAACAACAACAAGAAACCTCACAAATTACAGGATGCATGAGAAATAGAAAGTTGAAGCACAAAATCCCAAGGATTCATTGATATCACCAAAGCTCTGTTGACATTTTTTACTAATGCTCAATTTGTTTGTGTCTTTATATTTTTCCAAAATATATTACAGCTAACCATGGCTTATATTAATTCACAAAAATGTCCTTATTCAAAGATTACCGTTATGTGTTTTCCTGAGTAGTGACAATTCTATGTCAGATTGTTACTGTCATTATTATTTAATTTAATGCTTATCCAACGAGAGTGACATTATTGGCAAAATCAAATGAATTAAGGTCAACATTTAAAGGAGAAATCTGATCAGTGAATCTGTTCATTGTCCTGTTGTACCAGGTTACAGTGTGCTGTTGTTGAAAGAGAATGAAAATTTGGATGCAATCACAAAAAAGTGATTTGGCCGTCAACACTAACTGAATGGGGCACAGTAGCTTAGTTTCAGTTAGTTTATTTTTCCTGAGCCCAATTCACTGGTTAGCTGCCTGTTTCTTAATCAGTCTATGCTGCACTGTGTCACACTCTTGACTTCTCCAGCACGCAGTGACTGGAACAACATGAGCTAGGATTTGATTCTGGCCAAATGTCTCCTTTAGGTCTCTGAAAAGTGGCACAATAGTCAATATTCTGGGATTGGCAGTAAAAAAATACACGTGTGAGTGAGTGGTATCCATGATGGCGGTGTAAAAAAGCGTGGATAAGGCATTACAACTGTTTATATGGTTTATATTGCATCGCTCTCCCACACAAATGAATTGGCACAAACAAAAAACCAAAACACAATTTCAATGTTTCACCATAGAACAATTGTAAATCTATGTACACATTCTTGCACATTATTTTACAAAAACTGACTGTTTAAAACAAATCAAATCAAATAAACACAAGTGCAAATAGCAATGTGAGTGTAGGACATTTTTTTTTAGCACGGGATATCATTAATCGCCAAGAGGAAAGCTGTCGCTGCTCCTGGTGACGCTACCAACACAAACCATGTGGCAGTCGTGCGCCTCACCACAGCCAAATACACACCAACAGAACGTGCTATCCAACCCTCCCTCCCCCCAAAGACACACACACACACACACACACACACACACATACACACACACACTCCAAACACACGATCCTGGCAAAGAATATGGTTGACCCATCTGTGAAGTAACACTGCCAATGGCTTTCCGTAACAACAAATATGTGTACAAATATACATATGTCTTTGTACAAAAGTGAAAATTGAAAACTAGTGGCAGATGCGATATGAACGACCTTGCTTCACATGCACTGTCTGACAGCCGATCGAGGCGGCTTCGAGTCACAATTTCACCTCCACGTATCACAGCAACGGCCTGTATATGATAACAAAGGAATGTAGTGCTGCTTCTATACGCCGGCCTCTGCTCGCGGCTGCAGAGAGAGCTGTGTGGTTCTATTAGGAATAGGACATTATCCTATTCAACTGCACCCACACCTCAGTGCTTGGTGTTCAGCAGGAACTGCTGAAATCCTCAAACCAAAGTCAATACAAAGATGAAAACTATGTTAGTTATGGCTGAGCAACACAACACAAAAATTCAAAACACTGAAGTTGGGGAGGCGTTTTAAGCGCGTGCGGACTAACAGAGTTGTGGCACACCAGGGCAAAACAAGCATTGTTTATTTCCGCTGTCTTGTTTTTGTTTAATGTGGCAAGCGACAGGTCAACTGCGTGCCTGTTCATCCAGTATAGGTCCATTAGTGAGTTCCTTCCTCTGTACCCTGGCACCTTCAAAGTTGTCTTAGAGATTTTGGCTTTCTTGGGATCTGTCTCCACGCCTCCTTTCCCTCACTGCAGTCCATGGGAGTGGGTTTAACAGGTAATAACATCAAGGGCGGAGTGTGTGTGTGGGAGTGTGGCAAAACAAAACGAAGAACGGCTCACGGACACACAAGTGTCAGTCACTTCAGTCGTGTGTTTCAGCAGTCAAAACGAACCGAGCCTGTAAAGGTCCTGTTGTGTTTGGTGACGGGCTTTTCCTGCTCGGCGTGTGGCGGAAGGGTCCTCGCTTTTCACAAGAGTTGATACACTGACGTCACAAGAACTAGTGAAGCTGGTGTAGCTGGTTGTGCTTACACACAGTGGCCAGGAGAGGGGGCCGTCTCTATGCTCTGGGCTCCAGTCTGTGCGAGAGCTCAAACAGAGTCTGTTGATTGTCTATAATGTGCAGGTAGTGAATACTGGCTTTCACCTCCGGACCGCAGTTCTGAGTACCCTCATTGCCTGCAGATGAAGAACATTTTCAGAATAAAACATCTAGAGGCATTCTTTATGTTCTTATAAAAACAGTTGGAAAATGGACATTTGAAAAATGTTCATTAAGGTTCTAGTTATTTATTCACAGAAACCAGTGAAAGATGGGACCAAATACCACACAAGGCCCCCCCCAAATCCCCCCCCCCCCCCCCCCCCCCCCCCCCCACCACCCCCCATAACAACTCTAGAGCTGTGACGCATTTCTGTTGCTGGGCCTGGGCTGTTTCCAGACCAGAACCATGTGACTGATCGCAGCCAATAGAAATGAGGGAGCAAGAGGGGGGAGAGAGCAAAGAAAGAGGAAAAAGGCTGAGGAAACAGACACCCACCTGTCTGGTCTGTTTGACAGTGGCGGATGAGACGCACAGTGTCTGCAATCATGTGCTGCAGAGAGAGAGAGCAGGAAGTGAGGTCACCAGACGAAAACTCAAGGTCCGAAGGACAATGAATAATTAAGAATTAGACCGATTTAAACATATTGGAGTACACCTACCAGTTTCTCAAAATTGACCAGGTTGTCATGAAATGTCTTGTTTCCCTCGTGAATGAACGTAATGTCTGTAATCAAGAGTAATATAATGTATAAGGAATACTCCCCAAAACTACACACTATTCCACCAGTTCTCCTGACACAGCTTATCCAGTCAAATGGATCAACAGCCGCAGTAATAAGTAGGACCCACTGGCAACATTATTATTCAAAGTACAGTTCAAAAACACCCAGGCTGTAATATGTGTCCATGATTTGCCAGATAAACGCTCAATTTCAAACTCAGTTTCAAAAAACACTACAATTCTAATAGATAGATACACAGATAGACAGACAGATGAATCAATAGATAGTTAGAACAGACGGCTAGACAGATTAGGGATGGTGTTATTATTACTGAGATGATAATGCACCGCAGTACCTTTAAGCAGCAGGGGCATGAAGGGGATTTTGGGTGACTTCATTTTCCTAAAGGCGTCTCTGTAGGCCTTGTGATTCATAGATGGGTCCTGCAGACAACAAAGAAAGGTCAAGGGTTAATATTAGTATCCATTTTTTTTCCATCCAGGCATCTGGCAATTAAAGGTTGTTATTGTACGGAGCACTGACATTCTAAAGAAAAAGGTAGTCAGGGATTGCTTACCGTCAATAGCTCCAGCTCTGAGAACAGCTTCTTGAACTTGCCAGGAACTTTCTGGAAACCAACGAGGCAAGAGAAGAGGAATTGAAGATGATGATATAATCACCATAAGCCACTGAAATCCTCCCCATGCAAAAAGCCATTACCCCTAGGGTTATTGCCAACCCAACCACCCACACACACACACACACACACACACACACACACACACACAGATACACACAGTTGCAAAATATCATTCCTATGCAAACAAATATTCCTTTCCATTCCACACATACATTGGTTGCAACATTAACCCCCCCACCCCATACATATCCAGTATGTTACATACTGAACTGTGTGTACGCCCACTGGCACGTATGTAGTAGACGCACAGTTCTCATGTACATTCAGAGGCCGCCTCACTCACCTCCCACGTGAGGTTGAGCCGACTGACTGCAGCTGTGTTCAGGCCCATGATGATGGAGAAGGAGGAGTTGAGGTTCTTCTGGGCTTTGCAACTGCGGAGGAGACACACAGGGGACGCATGAGTCTGAGGGGTCAGAGGTCAGGGTTCCAGAGGGCGACCTGGTCAGGTCAATGTGTGTGTGTGTGTGTGTGTGTGTGAATGTGAAATCACAGTGCAATCAAATGGATAGAAAAGTAAAGAAAAAATCATTCAGACTGAAAACTTGTAATAAAAACACTATAAAATGTGTGTCTTTGTTGGGCTATAATATGTCCCTCTTTCTTTACCTTACAGAAGACAAATTAAACCTCTCTCTCAGACACACACACACAAATACATTTTCTCTCTCATTCTCAACCATGTTTATAAGCGGTCTTACTGTGCAGCGATCTTGATGAATTTCTTGAGCAGCTGCACCCGCTTGCCCAGTGAGTGGCACAGCAGCACCTCGGACATGACCCACTGCTGCACCTCATTGCAGCGCTGCAGAAGCACCTCTAGCGCCACCGTGTGGCGACTGCTGGCCTGGCGGCTCAGGGTGTAGTGGATCAGCTCTTGCTGCAAAGAGAGAGAGAGAGAGAGAGAGAGAGAGAGAGAGAGAGAAAGCAGGGAGAGAAAAGGAGGACAGAGGGAAAAAAGAAGGGGATGGGGGGTCAGGATGGGAGGGTGAGTGTGGTGTGGTGTGAATAACAAAAAAGTCGCTTTTGAATTGTTTTTTTTTTAATTCACTGGTAAATAATTCTCTTCTTTCTCTCCAAACATAGAGGTCAGATGATAAAAGGAGAACAAAACAAAGAAATGTCAATCATAATAAAATAAACAAGTGGTTCTCTGCATTTCGGAAACGGAAACACACACACACACACACACACACACACACACACACACACACTATACACCACAAAGAAAAGTGTAATCAGTGCAGCAACAGGCCTTCTCTCTGCTGAGCGCTTGCCTTAAGTCGGAGCCTAGTCCAATCCCGGCTCCAGACTGGCGATTAGCATTAGCCTGGGGAGAACCACTAGCTGCCTGCCGCTAGGCTCTAAGCTGACAGCCTCCACTGAACCCGTTTTAAAGGGTTTGAGAGGGGCAACCCAGCTGGGAGGCAGAGGGTGGATCGCTTAACTGCTTTCCATCACACACACACACACACACACACACGTACAGATACAGGCACACACACAGGTTCCTGCTGACCACCTCTTGCCTGCTGGGGTCTGGAGACTGAGAGGCAGCATTAGCACTAGCTAAGGGCTAAGCTAATCTGAGAGACTGAATGGCATTATCCACATTCCCGCAGTCACATCCCGCAGTCACATATAAAGTAGTAGTTATAGCGGTCACAAGTCATTCTGGAAGGATTCCTAAAAAGTAACGACTTCTTCTCTATGGTTCCAGTCT
Source organism: Limnothrissa miodon (assembly GCA_017657215.1). Taxonomy (NCBI): domain Eukaryota; kingdom Metazoa; phylum Chordata; class Actinopteri; order Clupeiformes; family Clupeidae; genus Limnothrissa; species Limnothrissa miodon. The sequence goes on from JAGFZM010002219.1 coordinate 22,657, forward strand.
ATGTTCTTTCTACTCTATCTTAGCAAGGTAGGCTGCTTCGATACTGCTCATTTCTCATAGGCTAATGTCATGTGCAAATGTTGTGAGAGCAGTTTCTGCATCCTTACAAAAGGAGCAACAGCCCAAAATAATGGTCAAATACATTCAAGTTATTCAATATACTAACATAGTCCTCTGAAGTAAGCAGCCACATTAGTGAAATAAGAACAAGTTGATGTGTAAATTTCTGAATAATCTGAAAGTTAAATAATCTGGTAATATAAACGTCTAACGTGAGAGTAGGCCTAATAGCAAAAGTTGTGAACAGTAGAGAGTTTCCCGTACTTCGTGTATGGAGTTGAAGAGGCTCCAGTCAAAGTTGGTGAGTGCCACTGCCACGTCCCACGTGTTCATGCCCAGGAGACGCACAGGACGCTGGCCCAGCTCTGGGCACTCAGTCAGGGGGGGCTGGCAGAGGAGGAGAGGACCGAGGGGTTAGGACAGAGGGATACACAACACAAGTCTAACACACATTGGTCTGTAAGTATACTCCTTTAATCCTGTGGGGACAGATCGGTCTTTGCATTCACCTTGTCAATTGTGGTGCCTGAGTAAGGGGTTAAGTGTCTCGCTTAAGGACACCTGAGCCATGAATACAGACATGGAGGTATCATTATTCATCCACTGCCCCCGGCTGCGTTTACCTCGAAGGTTGGCCAAACATGCGGGGCCCTGACCAGTAAACTTAAACCATAACCAGTAACCTTAAGCCATGTCTAGTTGCACTGATTCTTGTCTCTAATACTACAGCTAGACTTATTTTTAGTTTCTCTATGGATAGACCTCTACTATGGAGGTTCAAATGTGTCCAGCGAAATATACAATATGCTGAAAAACACTTTTGCTTCATTACGTGCTTTGGATCAGACGCATAGCACAAACATCCATCACTTGGGAGCTTACATTTCAATATGACAAGTTGAAAGATTAGGCCAAAACTCATGTTTATGTATTGTAGTGGTAATATATTATAATCTAAAGCGGAGGGAGAAATGAGCAATGCAGGCATAAGCATTTCATCCCTAGTACAACAAACAACAAATAGAGTCTTGAGTCATCAATTGCATTCAATTTAAAACTGACAATTCAATTTAAACATTTTCTGCTGGTCCAAGTCCACAATTTCGGAACAAATCTTTCTCTCTGGCAGAAAATAGAACACAAACACTCATCCATAATGAGTTTCAGACAGATTATTTCATTTGTTGTCTCTGCCTTTTCCGGCACATTCTTTGAAAGCAAAGTCCTTCAGATGGCCGCCAACCACCAACCCCCTCGTCCCCCGAGAGCCAAACCACTAAATATTTCTGCAGCTAATTTCCCAGTGCGGCTAAGTAGCACTGATTGTGGTTAACAAGTTCATTCATTTATTATGGAACAAGCGGTAATTATAACAACAGCAGCAGACATGGGATTGGGTCTTCAAGGCCCAAGGACACAACTGGGGCAATGGGCCCTTTTCAGAGCCGCCATTATTCCGAGAAGTGGCTAAGCACAGATGTTAATTAATGGCTGCAATGAATGAGAGTCTTACTGCCTGTTCCTTCTTGGAAAATTGGCTGCCGTAAAAGAAGGTCCATAGTGGCAGTGGAAGGAGTAGAGTGAAGGGAATCTGGGGTGGGGGGGGGGGGGAGTGTGTGTATGTGAGTGTGTGTGTGTGTGTGGGGGGGGGGGGTTGTTGAGGGGGTGAGGACCGCTGTGCTGCAGGGCTTTGAGTGATAGGGGAAGTGAGCCGTCAGACGTTACCATAATCTCACTCAGGTCCCGCCGACACGCCATCAGTCTGCCCGGAGTCGTCAGGCTCTCCGAGTAGATGCTGTCATGAGGCTGCAGAACTCGCTTCTCTGCAGTGGGGGGAAGGGGGGGGGTGGGGAACAAGAACAAGAGAAAGACAAAAAAAAAGGTGAAAAGAAAGATAAGTGGAAAGGCAGAGAGAGAGAGAGAGAGAGAGA